>NW_021026779.1:100043-132527 GCF_004153795.1 Camellia sinensis
GAATCATGATTAATTAAATATAAAAAAAATTTATAACTAAATATAAAAAAATTATAACTAAATATTTTAAAATAATATTATAATTAAAAAAAATTAATCATAATTAAAAAGACAATAGTGATTGATAGTTCTAAAACAGCTCACGGCTCTAAATAGATTTCTACTAAGCTGACAGGTCCCAAAAATAAATAAATAAAATCAAGCTAAAGCATCACATCATAAGTAGTCCTATCTCATTATAGCTTTTTTAGAACTCTATTATTAGAGTTCTAAAATATTTTTGTTAAAAAATTGATGTAATTAAGGGTGTGTTTGATTGGGGGGATTATTCACTATTAGAGCATCTCCAATGCAATACTCTCACTAAGAGGATGAAAATAATATTTTTTATTCAAAAAGTAAATATAGAGGAGGTTACTATTCATTCAAACTCCAACCACAAACTTTCATTTCCTTCATTCAAACTCTATTCAAAAAGTAATTTTTATTCATTAATAAATATTTAATTTTAAAATTTTTGTAAAATATATTTAATATTATACTCATTTTAAAGATATGATTTTATACTTTTTAATGATGTCAATTTTATAAAAATTAAATTTATAAATTAAAAGTTATTTGTAATATAATAACAAATTTATAAATGAATAGTATTTTGGAGGATCCTTCATTTTTTCATCCTCCCTCCAAATATGGAGGATGAACTCATTCTCCTCCCAAATGGAGATGAATTTGAAGGGTGGGTTGGAGGAGCAAATCCTCCATATTTGAAGATATGGAGGATGGGTTGGAGATGCTCTTATAGACTGCAAATTAGAGACAATATAAAATAGAATCTTGTACCTTCCTCACGGTTTCTCAATAATTAGCATATGTAAGTTATTTTTATTTCATAAAGTGTAAATAATAATTGTACCAAACACATCGAGACAACTTTTCAAAATAAACAAAATAATATTGCAAACAATTTTATAAATTCCATCAAATAGACCTGTTAGTTTCACTTATTTATAGTTTCATTTAAAATTTGAAATAAGATGATTAAATAGTTGTACATTGTGGAAGCTCAAAATTAAATATCAGCTTATTGAGAGTAACTCAAACAAGTCATAAGAATGAGCTAAGATCAGTAAACAAGTCCACTAAATAAATATCTACCAAGCAAATATCACACATCTATGAAGGAAAAGGAGGACATAGAAGGCAGGGGGACCTTAAATCTCTGCAACACAACACACACAGACACCCTTCATTTCTATGTCTTTTTTTTTTATTCAAGTTGCTAACTTTATCATCAGAGTGTTCATCAGAGTGTCCCTGACCGGCAACTCCGGTTGGGTGGTGTCGACCATACTTATCTTTGTAGATTTATGAGACAAAATTTATCTTTTCGTTAGATCTCTACAATTCATGTGAGAGAATTTTTAAAGTCTCACATACATCAAGGAGCTAGAGTAATGTTTGGTTTCATTTTCAACTTATTTGTTTTTTAAGCTTAAAACAAGCTTAAAAAATTAAATATTTAAGATTTTAAAAAAAAAAGCTAAAATCAACTTTCTTTTTTGTTATTTAATTTTTTTTATTAGAGTGCTTCCAAACAAGGTATTGTAGTAGTTGGGTATCTAACCATGATGTCAAAGACGGCATTGTCTTTAACAATGTTTAGGTAACATGTACCACACATGGTGATAGATGAGAGAGAAAACAAAAAAAACAAAAAAGTAAAAATTGATTTGTCTCCATTAGCGTCGATTAAGGAGCCGTTGTGGTGGTGTCTTTAATGACTTTAATCATTATACCTATGATTTTTTAGTTGAAAAACAAATAATTTCCTTGTAGCGGGGATAATATACATGACCATATTTGATTTGTGTAGTTTATCAAGGTTGCCTAATTTTTTTTTTTTTTTATTTTAAGAGAATTTGTGTTAAAATGTTTGATCTAAATAAAAAATATATATTTATAAATTAAGGGAGAGATGCTTTTAGGTTTTATTTTTTTATCATTAATTTTTAACTTATAATAAATTGGACCAAACATGCTATTATGATAGAAGAAAAAATAAAATAAAAAAGTTCTCCGTTGAATTTAGATAACAGATTTGAAGAAGAAAAGAAAATTAAGAGAAAAGTAAATGGAATATAAGTTAAATTTTAGAAAAATTTATTAGAAAATTCTTTTTTCAAGTATTTGTATCCTAATTAATCTATAAGATATTCTTGTTTTCTAATAAGTCTTATTATTTGGACATTTGATCCACCAAATTCTAATTCTCATATTTTAAGTATTTTATGGACATTTTTATCCTTACAAATATTTTTTAAACGGTTAGCAATTTGGTAATATGAATATTCATATTTTACAATGTGAATATTCAGATTAACGTGTGAATGTTCGCATTGACGATGTGAACATTCACATTGTAAATATGAATATTATTATTAGGAATATTTTGATAACTATGCCACCTATAAGACTTATTGGAACATAAGAAAATAATATGGACTAAATGAAACATAAGTAGGTAAAAAGAAATTTATGAAAAAGTGCCCCTAAATTTTACTTTTTTTCTCTTTTTTTTCTCTTTCTACAAATTCTCTTTTAAATCTTTCATCTAAACAAAGATTCAAGAGTTTTTATTTTCTTACGAAGTAAATTATCCTGTAATTTTCTAAAAATAATAATATATTTTTTTGTTTGGTTACCCATAAGAAAATGAAAGAGGACGTGGAATTTCATTTTTTAATATTTTATTTTTAAATAAATTTTAAATCCGAACTTAACATCTATTAGACTTCATGCAATGGGTTTCTAAACGAACAGTCTGATCTGAGCTTTGAATTTTGTAAAACGGGCTATCAGGCCACTCTCAGAATCTTGGGCCTGTATTCTTAGGCCCACATCATTTTGCATTCTTGTTTGTGGACGCAATACCAACATTATTGAAACCACAACCGTCCATTTCCAATTGGGCCAAATTGAACAAACCAACAATCTTGCACCAACAATTTATAAATACTTGAGCTTTTTACTTGCCGTCACAAAATCGTACACAACTTTCTCATATGAGAGGAGGGTGGATGGATGTGATAGTATGAAGTGACTGATAAAGTTTGGTGGTTCGAGAGTTGCTGAGTGGTCAAAGGACTGCTTGAAGGTGGCTAGAGATTATACCAGTAGTTGATTAGATAGCAAAAAGTGACCAGAGCTTGTGGGAGCTTGTCAGCGGTTGGCCACAACTAGCTAGAGATCATCAAGAGTCGAATAGTCAGATGTGTTGGAGGTTGGTGGTGACTGGTAGAGGCGGTGGGTGGTGGCTAGAGGTATTGAGTAAACAAAGAGAAAGTGAAAACTTGATTTGAAAACAAATAAAAACACCATTTTCTATTTTCAATAAAAAATAAAGTAAAATGAAGTACGTAAGGGTGTAATTTTGGCCCGACCGGGCCGGGTCCATGTCGGGTCTTATTGGCTCCTGCCAAAAAATCAGGCCAGGCCGGGCCAGCCCACGAGCCAGAAAACTAGACCCAGGCCGTAGCCGGGGTATTTGGGCTTTGGGCGGGCCAGTGGGCCAGGCTTCGGGCCAAGCCCATGGGCTTGGGCCTGGGCTCGGGTTTTGGGCGGGCTTGGGCAGACTTAAACAATTTTTTAAATTTTTTTAAATTTTTTCCACCAAAATTTTATTAGTTTCCATTAAAAAAAAACTGGGCATCAGCGAGCTGGGCGGGCCGGGCCTTGAGAGGGCCCAAGTGGGCCGGGCTTGGCTTCAAAACGATGGCCCAGGCCCTAGCCCAAGGCATCGGATTGGGCTTGGACTCGAGCTCGGGCCTTAACGAGCTGGTCCCACCTCGGGCGGCAGACGGGCTTTGAGCCCCCCGCGGGCCACGGGCCAAAATTATGCCCCTAAGTACGTATTTGAATGAATGACTTTGTTATCTACCAATTCTTCATCAAATTCTTCGTCCAAACATTATTTTAAGTGTCTTTCAAAATATCAATGAATCTTAATAGATTCATGTTTAGACTCTTATTAAAATAGTTTTAAAAGTAAAAAAATAAGATTTTGTTGTCCACAATAAAATCTATTAGGATTCGATAATACAACAATGATTTATCCCCACTTTTCCTCCCACCCCCTTTGACCCCCTCTCTCTCTGATTGGTTGCATTTTCTTTTTTTTTTTCTTTTTTTTCCTGCTCCTCCAATCACCACCCGCCACGTGACAAAGGGGGTGAGGGGGTGACCCCCAAAAGGGGGTCCTAAGCATTATTCTTCGACAATATTCTTAAAGAAAAAGTAGTATTTAGTAATATCTTTTTATTATTAAAACAATACCAATATGAAATCTAGACATGAAGCAGTTAACATTGTTGTCCATCTTGCTATGCTTACCAACTAATCAAATATATATATATATATATATACACATTCTAACATTGAAATGATTAGCCTTTGTTTAAAATAGAATTGTGCTCTCTCTTTGTTCATAAACAATTCTTCTAGCTTCACCTGAAAGCAACACTTCTGACCTCTCCATGTGCGATATATATGTGTGTGTTTAAGGTACAAAAATAATATTATAATTTTATATAACTATATTTGTATGTAAAAAAATATTTATTATTGCTTTGGTTTTAATGAATTCCATCACTCGTAAATGTTATAAAATGCAGAAATATCACACACTAACCAAGGTGAGGTTTTGCACTGTTAAAAAAATTGATGTGTTTAATAATTGTTAAAATAGTTTTTCTTTTTTAATTACGGAAAAAATTTGTGAACTTTTTTATTTTTATTTTTTTGTGAAAAATTATCATATTGCCCGACTCTTATAGTGTTGTGGAATTCTCGTTAAGCTATTTAAATAGGAACGATAAAATTTATCTAAGTATGGAATATAAAATCATTTTTTAATAATTCTATTGACTTTCTTCAATAAAAAATAAAATCTTTTTTATATTTTTAAATTTTTTTAAACATTTTGTCAATTACCAAACGCGTTTGTAGTTTATGTTTTTCTAAAAATAAACAAAAACCAGTTTATAAAATTTTTGTAAATATAAACTGAAAACGTAAACGTTATCAAACAGACCCCTAAAGATTGCCAAACAAAGTCAAAAATATATTTATATATATATGATCATAACATGGTTGATTTGGATTGGATACCTCATCTTTGGATCAACCATTAGCCCCTTCTTTTTTTTTCTAATTTTTTTTTTCTTTTTTCAATAAGTTTTGATTGTTCAAAACAACTACTGAATAAAGTGTCAATCCATGGGGATTTGGTATTGAAATCCTCTAGTTTCTCAAGGTATATTTATTTTATTTTATTTATTAAAATTACAAAATGGGTCATTCACTTTTTTGATATGATGCCATTAATAAGCTTGACCTACTTCACAGCCTGTCATTTGAGCCTCTGAGTAAAGATATAAGTCATGTTATGTCTCCATTCAAAGCAAATGAAAACAAGTCAACCGACTCTTAATACATTTGAAAATTTTGCATCATGTCTGATGTGAGAAAGCCCGAACAGCCCATGTGAGTTTAATGTCATTATGGGCCATTCAATAATATCACTAAACCTTTGCTCAAATAAATAAAAAATAATAATATCACTATTTTATAACTTTAGAATTGTATTAAAAAAATAGGACAAATGCTAATTAATGAGTGTCTTACTGTATTATTTAATATTAAAAAATATGTACAAATGTATGAGATGGCTCTTCCTCTAGTTGGTTATCCAATTGGAGAGGGGCTGATGGGTTTAGTGGGCCTATTTTGAGATTGGTTTTGATGATTCAAATTATTTATTTGTAAAATTTGTCAAGAAAATAATTTATATAAACAATCCAGTTGATCTAATATCGATATTTACGTATTTGGATTACATTTATTTTATAAAATTGAACGGTAAATATGATTTTGAGAATGCACCATCTATTTTCTTAAGATAAATATAATTCGATCATTTGATTACCAAAGCTCAATCAATCTTATTTTTCGCACATATACTCTTCTCGACAAAGCCTAAAAAATGAACAATTTAAATAATTCGAAATGGATTCCAAAATGGGCCTATTATGCCCAACAACGCACTCAACCTAAAAAAATATTTTCAAAAATAGTGAGAGAATAAAAAAATATATTATAAAATTAATGAAAAATATCTTATATAATTTTTAAATTTTTTTTGGGATGTACTAAGTGCACTTAATAAACCATAAAAAAAATAAACGAAAAAAGAAAAGAAAAAGTGCACTTAATAGTAAGATCCAAAATGTATATATCCATTTGTTTTATAGGGGTACTTAGCGGTAATTTTCATACATAAAGTTCAAAATTCATGTACTCCCAAAATAAAATACTTGTACCAATTAATCTTACATATTTTTAATTGTTACCAAAAAATTATTTTTTTTTAATTTTTATTTTCTTAACTTTGAATACATCCCACCATTGCCGAACTTCCGTCAAACGGTCACCGGAGACTTGATGAAATATTCAACATTATCAGGAAGTCGTCGGAGTATTGCTAGAGTGTTTTGAACATCACTGGAAGTTGCCAGAATGTTTAGAATGTTCGTTGAACGTTAAGAATATCATTGGAGACTCACTAGAATATCCAGAATATTGTTGGAAAAAGAAAAAAGAAAAAAATAGAGAAATTATAGTGAAAAAACATAGCAAAATGTGTTAAATATTGATAAACTGAAAGGGGGGAAAAAAATACATAACAACAACAAACAACAATGGGAAAAAGTAAATATTATTTTTCAATTTTTGTAAGGTTTGATCAAATAATCTCCAATATTGATCAAATTGAAAAGTAAGTTTTGAAACTGTAAAATGTTACAGTTTCAAAGTATGATTCTATTAAGCATTTATCCTTATTAATTAAACTGGAAGACATGTTATGAAACTGTAAAATTTTACAGTTCTAAAGAATGTTATGAAATTGTAAAATTTTATAGTTTTAAAGCATGATTGATTTCAATACCAAAAAAATTGAAACTGTAACATTTTATAATTTTTACCACTTACAACTAAAACTTAAAAATAACGTGTTTAGAATTTGAAAAAAATTTTCCATTAAAATAGGAAAATAGAAGTGCGTAGCAAAGAAAATGTAGAAAAATTAAGAAATATAGAGAGAATATTGTACTCTGGCAACTATTTTTGATTTAGATCTAGTTAGATCTCATGTAGATTTACTTAGATCTGATGTAGATCTACTAATCATCTTTGCTGGAAACTTGTCTCTTTCGCCGTCGAAGAGGGTGAAGTAAAGAGTTGATGGTCGGTGGTTGCGATGAATCCCAAGTAATGATGGTCGTCAGTCACCGGTGACTATATATTAGAAAAAGAAATAGAAGAAGTAAGGCATGGTCACCGGTCATCAAAAATCAGAAAGAGAAAGAGATAAAGAAAAATGAACACAGAGATGAATGAAAAAGAAAAATATGTGATGGACTTTTGAGAGTATTTAAAAGGTTATCAGACTAAATAGACTTATCCACCTTTAAATAGAACTTCCAAGTAATTTGCCCTTGTTTTATCACTGAGAATTATATGATTTTATTTTTCAAAAAAATAAAAAATTAATTCATTTATTTGTAAGTGTACAAAGCAAAAGACGTGTGCAACTTATATAAAAGCTTGCATCCTATCATTTGATAATAGTAGAGATTATGACAAGGGGATGCCATGTATGTGCTCTTTTGTTTTTTTTTTCTTCTATCCTTCTAAATTTCTAGGAAATAGATGTCACATAAGGTAGTTAATTGCTAAAATTGACCTAAAATTTTATACTAAAAAACACTCTAACAAAAAGAAAATTGACAGACTGAATTGCCAAGTTTTCAATGAAGTTGATCAAGTAAAATGACCCAATTGCAATCCAGCTGTAAGAAAGGGAATTCAACAACTCCTTTTATGTTGCTACAGAATATCTCACATCATGTCTCACTTGTGCATGTTGATATACCATTGTATCGAATATAACCATGAGAAATATTTGGTGATTAATTTTGTGTAAAAAATATATTAAAAAAAATGTTTTTAAGTACAACATAAGTGAAAGTACTTGGTATTGGTAATATGTTTTAGGATATTGTTTAGTAATGTTTATAGTTTATTTATTTACAGAAAATATTAAATATATTTATACTTATATTAGACAAAAATAAAAATAAAAACATGTTTGGTACATAAATTATTTTTAAAAACTTATTTTGAAAATAAGTGAGAGGGATTGTTTGATAGGGACTAAATGCAATTGTCAACTGTCTAAAATGATGGTTAGAAGTGGTTATTGGCTACTAAAGGTGGTTGCCAACCATTGGAGGTAATGGTTGAAGATGTTTTCTGATAACCAAAGATGGTAGCTAGAGTTTTTTGTCAACCACTGGACATAGTAATTGTACGGGGAGCAAATATTCTGGCAAGCCCGCACTCCTTTCTTCCAAGCTCCGTTTCTATTCGATCACCTGCGTGCACAATAGCAGTGAGCTACCCAGCGGTGTGTGGCCGGAAAACCCCTCCGACAATCAAGTTAGACACACACAGGGATAGAAAGGGAGAGAGGATTGAGTGTTTAGTGTAAATCTCACCAAATGTTCCTCCTCTGCGTATGGGGGGCGCAGACATGCTTATATACCCTCTGCGCCCCATATCCACTCCCAGTCATCTCCTGACACGTGGCTCCGCTATCCCATCTGTCAGCATAAACCTTGCTGAACATCACCTAATCTCAACTGCCTGCCTTCTCAGCTGGAGCTCGGCAGCCGAGCTCCTCTATCTACGGCCGTGCTGTGCTTCATACCCAAACACTTCACTGGCTAAGCCCAAGGAGGACCGGTCTAAGCGGCATCTCGGCAAAGCCTAGCCCGGGGCACCTCCTGTGGTCGGCCTTCCTGCCGATCAAACGATTACCTCGGCTGACCACGCTTTTCCAGGCGCCGGTCACTCAGCTTGACTGGCTCCACCATCGCCTGATCAAGCAGCTCGGTCCAACCGAGCACTGCCTTGCCGAGCAGCTTCTTTACGCGCACAACTTGGCCCAACTCCTGCCCGGGCCCAAAGTCCTGGCACCCATTCGGGCGGATCGCTGTCATCTCGGCCCCATCACCATTGGCTCTCAACCCGGCTCGGTTCCGTTGCCTCGGCCCCATTCCAGATCATAAATCTCCCTCTCAATTGCCCCTTATTCCGTTCGCGTGAGCGGACTGGTTACTATACTTCGACCGGGTACATTTCTGTCGGTCTGCAAAAGCCGAAGGGGCGACCGGGCCTAGTTAACATTACTGTCCGCAAAACTTGCCGCTTATACTCCTCGGCTGACGTCTCTTCTTTGAAAGTAGCCCGGTTGGCTCTTCGACTCTTCACCTGTCTCTTCAGTCTTGACGTCGCCATAAATGGACATGTGGCGGGTGCCTTGGTTCTCAGAGCAGCCAACCGCCGTTTTGCCAGAATGGAATTTGGGCGGTCTCTGTTTGTCTATAAACACAAAACCCTTCTTCCTCCATTCTCCTCCGTACTGTCTTTCTGCCATCCGAAAAAACTCAGCCAGAGCTCTAGCATCTTCCTCCAAGCCCGCTGCCATTCTTTTGCGTTTCGTGCTCGAAGGAAAAGTAATTACCCCTCACTGGGGTTAAGCCTTCCATCCCTCTTTTGTTGCTATTTCTTCTTCAATATTTCAACACATTAGGACTAACTTAGGTTCTTAGGCTAGGCCATAGAGACCGTCCAAACCTCCACGTGTTCTTGTGTTGTTATTTTCCTGAGAACACTGGAAGAACTGGGGCGGACGGCCCTGGTTCTTCATTGATCCAAAAAATCAATTTCTAACCGAGCAAATAACATGTTTTGTTCAACCCCAGCACAAAAACCGAGATAACAAAAGGAATGGTCACTTCAACCGGGCTAACATCTGGTCTGCTTGGGCGACCGAGCTCCTTAGTTAGCTTAGACGACCGAGGTGGTTTGGCACTCTTAATGACCGAGCTAAAGTCCAGCTCCTTTCGCCCGACCGCGCTCACACTTGCCATCATTTTCCTGCAGAGTCCAAAGGGACCACTGTCCATTCCTGAGGCTCTCAAGGCCGAGCAACAACCACTTAATACAATGCCAAACCCCTCAGCCGAGCTATCCTAGGCCGACCACAAATGGGGAAATCTCGATTTCTCGTAGATACTCCGGCTGCACTGGTTGCATTCAGGGAGGAGTACGGCATTCCGGCCGATGTCCACCTTGAACTTGCAGAAATTGAGACGACGCCTTGGGGCAGGGAGGAATGCCCCTTCACCGTGCTATCCATCGTCGAAGGGGGCCTTCGTTTCCCACTCAACCTATTGATTACCGAGTTCCTGCGCCGAACCGGGCTAGCACCCACCCAAGTGTCCACCAACACTTACCGGATAATAAACGGCGTGCACGAGCTAAACAACCGGTTAGGCATAAGCCTAGGTTTAGCCGAGATCCTGCGCCAATACACCCTAGGCTACACCAGCGACGGCCTCGCCTATTATCTTAAGATTAGACCGGGCAGAGAGAAAATCGTGACCGGCACTCCAGACAAGGATCTTCACGACGATGATTTCTTCTGGGTGTCAGGCAATTACGAGACAGCCGAGGTACCGGGCTGGATGATAGGCAAAAACTTTGGCAGCACATGTAAGCCGCACAAATTAACTCGGTTAATATACTGTCTTCATGTTTCTGTACTTAGTCATTTTTTTTCTTGTTTCTTTTGCAGCAATCCAAGCCTTGCAAGCCAACTATCATTTCCCCAACGTAGAGGCAATCAGGACCGCGCTCCGCTACCGCGACCGAGATTGCAACCAATTGCTCGGCTACAGTCCCACATACAGATACTCCGCTCCCCGCCGAAGTAAAGTTACAAACTTCCTTTGCGCTCCAACACCTCCACCAGATCCAACTCTGCCAGACGTTCCACTCATTCGCTTGACAGAGGAGCAAGAGATGGCCAAACGAAGCAGAATCAAGAACCTGCTCACCGCCACATCTGCCGAGATGCTGAGCGTTGTCACCCGCTCGCCAGCCGCCGGTCAATCCAGCGGCGCCGTGGTCGCTCTTGCCTCTCAAGCGACCAGGCAGTCCAGCCGAGAACCTGCTCCTCGCCGTGCTGGTAAAAGAGCTCGCGCAGACCCATCTGCCAAGCTTGTTGCCGAGCTGGGTACCGAGCAGCCATCTGACAATCCTGTCCCAGTGTCGGCCTGGCGTCCGCAGCTGAAGCACCAGGGTCAAGACATCCCGGCCACGGCTTCGATCAAGGGCGATAAAGAGCATTTGCTCGCCTTCGATCTTTCCAAAGCTCTTCTTCTACCGAGCGACGTGGTCGGCAGCGACCACGTCCCTGACACTCGGTTGGTAAAATCATCAGTGAAGTCTATGGCTAGGGTAAGTCAATGTACCTCTGCAATTTTCACAAGTGTTTCTTTGGTTCCTTCTCTAATCAACTTTACTTCTTGCAGGCCATTCAGAAACAACACCTAGTAATGGAGTGCATTCATAGACTTCGGCAAAAGGCCAATGACATAGCTAGCCAAGTCCAGAGCCTCCAAGCTGAGCTCGGCCGGGCAAAGTCTTCACTTGAGATGGCTAATGCAGACAACAACAGGCTGCTCGGTCAGCTGGATGCGGCCGTGAAAAAACAGGATGAGCTCCAGACCGAGGTAAACGCGCTCAAAAAGTCGCGGAAGAAAGACTGTCGGGCTGCTAACAATGTCGGCTTCAATGAAGCCGAGCAGAGCTATAAGAAACAAGTCTTTGCAACAAAAGACATTTACTTCAAAGCTGGCTGGAAGTCCGCCTGCGAGCATCTCGGCCAGGGCTCTGACACCGACGTATTTGCCAATCCCCCTCCTGCTTCGCTACCGGTCTACCTCGTGCCTTATGCAAACGACGTCTTCAGCGCTTTGCAAGCTGAGGCCGAGGAAGGGCTTGAAGAGGGAGACGTCGAGACAGATACAGAGGCAGAGGATGCCGAGGTGCAGGAGCAGCCCGGCCATGATGAGCCCGGTGCCCGAGACAAAAGTCCAACCATCAACCTTGATGCCGCCGGGGATGAGTTTACCAATCTCTCCCCCTTAGTTTAGTTTTCTTCTCTTTTTGTATTTTTGCTTTCAGCGCTTCTGATGTAACCGAGCTCTGTCCCCACCTTTTGTATTGACTTTTTTATCAATGAAAAACTCAAATTTTCTCAAGTGTTTGCGCGGTTGTCATCAATTCCATCTTCACCAAAACATCTCGGTATAAATCATAGATTGAACAAAACACCTCGTCAACCAGAATTCATAACTCGGTTGAAGTACTTAAGTAGAACAAAACAGCAAATTCATAAACCGAAATAACCATCTCGGTTGGTAATAACAAAGTTGAACTAATCACCAACTCTTCCAATCGGAGTAAATCATCTCGGTTGGGAATCCGAAGTTGGACAAAACACCAACTCTTCCAAACGGAATAAACCATCTCGGTTGGGAATCCTAAGTTGGACAAAACACCAACTCTTCCAACCGGAGTAAATCATCTCGGTTGGGAATCCTAAGTCTTCCAACCGGAGTAAACCATCTCGGTTGGGAATCCTAAGTTGGACAAAACACCAACTCTTCCAACCGGAGTAAACCATCTCGGTTTTTTACATTAAAACAACAGTCCAAGTGCTGAAGCAAAATTACTTTTATATATTGACAAAAAGAATTACATTCTGCAGTGCAAGCCAAAAAATTCCTTTGCACAAGAAAAGAAAGCAAAATCTTAGAAATAATACAGTTTCAGGTTGGCCGCATTCCATGGCCGGGGTATTGCTCTTCCCTCTAGATCCTCCAAGTGGTAAGCCCCCTTGCCCGCCAGACCAGTGATCTTGTAAGGTCCTTCCCATGGTTTTGAAGCGCGTCACAAAGGCTTCAGCCAACTGGTGCCACCTTTGTATGCTCGCTTCCGGTAACCTCTCGAACCACTTTAAGCCCAGCTCGCCTAAACTTGACGGGAAGATGAGGCACATAAGCCCGTCATTTCGCCGATGTCCGGCCATAACCTGATGGAAGTGGCTTACGTGCATGTAAGGATCAGTTTTTCTATTGTAGAGTGTGAACTTAGGCTGGTGGAAGCCTGCCGGAAGCGGTGTTGTTTCTATTTTCAGGAAAAAAGGGATGGAGCTCAGCCTGGCCAGGTCCGTATCTACAAAGAGTGGCGCTGCTGGGCGGGGTGGAGGCATTCTGACCTCTTCGTTGGCGTGCTCCAGCCGTTTCTTCAACCCATCCAGAATAGTCTTGTTTGATGCCTCGGCTTGACCATTACACTGCGGGTAAGCCGGGGGGGGGTTGTAGAATTCAATCTTCAAATCTTCACAAAATCCTCGGAACAGGTGACCGTCAAACTGGGTGCCGTTGTCAGAGATCAAGATCTTGGGGACGCCAAACCGCGTGACCACGTTCTGCCAGACAAACCGCTTCACGTCTTTCTCTTTAATTGTTGCCAAGGGCTCAGCTTCAACCCATTTCGTGAAGTAATTCGTGGCCGCAATGAAGAATTTTCAGTTGCCCGGTGCTGTTGGCAGTGGCCCCACTATATCTAGTCCCTACATGGCGAAGGGCCAAGGACTTGTGAGGGGAAGAAGTTCCCTAGCAGGCTGATGGATCTTATGGGCAAATTTCTGGCATTTTTCGCACTTGCGGACGTACTTTTCTGCGTCGGCCTGCATGCACGGCCACCAGTATCCCTGCGAAATAGCTCGGTAGGGCAAGGACCTGCCCCCTATGTGGCTGCCACAAATGCCTTCGTGAATTTCGTACAAGAAGGCCTCCACGTTACTCGGGTGCACGTACTTTAGATAAGGACCAGTGAAGGACTTTTTATATAACGCACCAGATGGAGAGAGCCAAAACCGCTCTGACTTCACCCGGACTTTGTGTGCTTCTTTCTTGTCAGTTGGTAGAGTCCGGTCTCTGAGGAACAAGATTAAGGGGTCCATCCAGGAAGGACCTAGCGCGGCGCAGAGTACATCCGTCTGCCCGGCATCTTCAATGCTTGGCCGTGGAAGAAAGTCAATTAACAGGGGGTTAGGAAACGTACTATCTACCATCGAAGCGAGGCTGGCCAACTCATCAGCTCGGCTGTTTTCTTCACGGCCAATCTGTTGAACTCTGATTGCCTGAAACTGCTTGATGTGCGCCCTGACCAGAGCTTGGTACTTTGCCATTCTGTTATCCTTTGCTTCGTAAATCCCAGAGACTTGGTTAACCACAAGCTGGGAATCACTGTACACTAATAGCTCGGCAACCTTCATTTGAATAGCGCTTTTGAGCCCGGCGAGAAGGGCCTCGTACTCAGCCTCGTTGTTAGATGCTGGGAAGCCAAGGGTGATAGAATGTTCAATGGTTAGGCCATCCGGGGAGATAAGAACGATACCTAGGCCGGCACCATGACGATTAGACGCTCCATCAACAAAAAGCTTCCACATTTCCCCCACAAAAAGCTTCCAACAGTCTGATGGGTCCTAAGAGTTGCGAAGGGCGATGGGATCACGGTTTCTTGGCTGTCTGGGTTCAAGTTCCGTGTTTATTGGTTCCACTCTAGCTCCCCTTGGTGATTTGGCACCGGACTCAGCAAGTCGGTCTGTAATGCTCAAGTCCGTAGGCGAATCATCAGGTTGCGGTGCTATGCCGGCCGCAGGTTCTGAGCTGTGTGGTTCCATTTCTTCCCCCCTTGGTGATGCGGGACCGGACAAAGCAGATGGGTTAGTGATACTCAACTCCGTCATCGCATCACCGGGTGGTAAAACCGTGCAAACTGAGGGCGCTTCAATGGTGTGCGCAAACTCCACGTCGCTACTTCCACTAACTGGTTGTATCTCGGATGGTCTTGCGTGCATCTCATCATCTGCCACGGTAATATCGACCGGGCATACCAGATGAGTGCCAGGTGAGAACTTGGCGACGAAGTCTGCCAAAGTCTGGGCTTTGATAGCAGTGCGCGGCTGGAACTTCATATCAAACTGTCCCAACTAGACCGCCCACTTAAGAATTCGGCCTGAAAAGTCCGCCCTTTCAAACAAGGCCTTGAGGGGATACTCGGTCAGTACAACGATGGTATGGGTGTGAAAATAATGCGCCAACTTCCTTGAAGCCATCATCAATGCCAACGCAAGCTTTTCCAGCGGCAAATATCTCGTCTCAGCCGGCAGCAAGGTCTTACTGACATAAAAAATTGGGAGGTGCTTGATTCCTTCAGCGCGGACTAGCACCGCACTGACTGCGTGCTGAGAGACGGCAAGGTAAAGGTAGAGTTCCTCACCCGGCTTTGGTGTAACCAACAGTGGCGGAGAAGACAGATATTCCTTAAGCTCGGCCAAAGCTCGGTCACACTCTTCGTCCCACGAGAACTTTGACTTCAAAGCCTGAAAGAAAGGGCGGCAATGATCTGATGACCGGCTTATAAACCGATTAAGTGCGGCGGCCATCCCGGCCAGATGCTGCACGTCCTTAGCCGAGCTGGGTTGCTTTAACTCTTGCACGGCTCTGATCTGAGTAAGGTCTACTTCGATGCCTCGGTTCGTGACTAGGAACACCAAAAATTTTTCGGATCCCACGCCAAAGGCACACTTTGACGCATTCAAGCGCAGCTTGTGCTTCTTTAGAATGGAAAACATCTCGGCTAAGTCGGACAAATGGTTTGCTTCAAGTTGGCTCTTAACCACCATATCATCGATGTAAGCCTCCATTGTCCGGCCAAACAAAGGAGCAAACATTTTGGTCACCATCCTCTGAAAGGTTGCCCCGGCGTTCTTCAAACTAAAAGGCATGACTAGATAGCAGAAGAGTCCTCTTGGAGTCATGAAAGAGGTGATCTCTCGGTCAGGCCCATGCATGGCGATCTGATGGTAGCTGCGGTAGGCATCCAAGAAACTGAGCCTAGTATGTCCAGCCGTCAAGTCCATAAGCTGGTCAATTCGCGGCAAAGGGAAGCTATCTTTGGGACAAGCTCGGTTGACTGTCTTATAGTCGACACAAACTCGCCACTTCCCATTCTTCTTGGGCACCACTACTGTGTTGGAAATCCACCGAGGGTAGTGCACTTCCTGAATTGCTCGTGCCTCAAGCAAGTTCTTCACCTCCTCTGCAACTACCTCGGCGTGATGCAATGCCGATCTCCTTGTTCGCTGGATGACTGGCTTTGCTCCAGGGAAGACGCTAAGGTGATGACAGATAAAACTTGGATCGAGGCCAGACATGTCGTAAGGCGTCCATGCAAAGACTTCGATGTTGGCAATCAAAAACTGAACCATCTCGATCCTCTCTTGGGCAATAAGGCTGGAACCGAGCAGGAAGAACTTATCCGGCTGCTCTATATCGAGTCGCACCTCAACCAAGTCCTCCACAGCTTTGTCCTCTGCCTCAGTGCCCACATCCTCCAGAACTCCTCGGTCTTCCGGTCCTTCTATCATTTGCACAAACCCTTTGGCAGCCCGGCTGCCGTTTACCGCCACGAAGCACTGTTTGGACATGACTTGATCCCCTCAGATCTCCTCGATTGCCCCCATAACCGAGGGGAATCTCATCACCTGGTGGTAGGTCGATGCTACAGCTTGCATAGCGTGAAGCCATCCCCTTCCAAGGATAAGGTTGTACGTCGAAGGCATTTGTAGCACCCAAAACTCCACTTGTTTGACCACGGATCCCGCTTTGACCGGCAGGATAATCTTTCCCAAGGGCCACTCCGTTGTGAGTTGAATCCAACCAGTGGCGAAGTTGCCGGAGCCAAGTCTGTCTCCCGGAGTTTGAGCTGCTTGAACGCATCATAATACATGATCTCGACCGAGCTTCCCTGATCGATCAAGATCCGTTTAACATCAAATTCCTTGACGCGTAGTGTTACTACTAGGGCATCATTGTGCGGCATTTGGATGCGCTCTAGATCCCTTGAGGTGAAACTAATCACGTCTTTTTCTTCAGTCTTCCCCCTTTTGATGGCAGGCTGTACCGACAAAACTTCCCTCATATGTTCTGCCTTTTTTATCATGCCCCGGAGTTCGCACACACGCTCCGGTTCCACGATGCCGTGGATGACATTAATAACTCCCTGTGGTGGTGCGTTTCGGTCATCTTGTCCCCTGGGATCGACCGGAGCCTGATTCGGCTTTACGCCGCCATCAATGTAAAGGTCGAGGTGCCCGGCCGCGACCAGCTCTTCTAAGTGTTGCCTCAAAGGCAAACAATCCTCAGTCCGGTGGCCTCTCTCCCGGTGGAATGTGCAACGATACCGCGGATTGTAGCCTTTCTATCCATCGCCCAACTTAGCAGGAAACTGGACATACTCCTCGTCTCGGATTTCACTAAGTATGTGATAAATTAGAATCTTGAAGACCGTGGTGATGCCAGTCCTTGCCTTCAATCTTCTGTTGGCATCCGCAACATCATCTCGGGCGTAGTCATCCCGGTCGTTCCGACGTCCTCTACCCCGGTTCTTACGATTTGAGCCACGGTCTGATTCCTCTGCTCTGTCACTTGAGCGGCTGGACTATCGCCCAACTGCGTGCACTTTGCCTGCCGTCTTCTTGTTTGTTGCTGTCGGGGTTGACTTCACGGTAGATGCTGACGCATCATCCTCGACCCGGATGTGCTCATTGATGCGCTGCATGAGCTGGCCCATGGATGTCGGTTGGTGCATGGTGAGCGAGTCCCGCAGTTTATGTCCGACCGGGAGACCACGCTTGTATTGAGTGATTGCAAGGTTGACCGGGCAATCCAAGATCTCGTTGAAGGTCTCCCAATACCTGGAGTTATATACCTTCAGTGTGTCGCTCGGTTCCATCTTGACACTTAGTAAGTGATCGACTTCCTTTGGTGTTTTTGTGTTGGTTTTGAAGCGCGTCACAAAGGCTTTGGCCAACTGGTGCCACCTTTGTATGCTCCCTTCCGGTAACCTCTCGAACCACTTTAAGCCCAGTTCGCCTAAACTTGACGGGAAGATTAAGCACATGAGTCCGTCATTTCGCCTATATCCGGCCATAACCTGTCGGAAGTGGCTCACATGCATGTAAGGATCGGTTTTTCCGTCGTAGAGTGTGAACTTAGGCTGGTGGAAGCCTGCCGGAAGCGGTGTTGTTTCTATTTCCAGGGAAAAAAGGGTGGCACTCAGCCTGGCCAAGTCCGTATCTTCAAAGAGTGGCACTGCCTGGCGGGGTGGAGGCATTCCGACCTCCTCGCTGGCGTGAACCCCGTAGGATAACCGCTGGAACGCCGGTATTCTCTGAGCTTCGCGCCGGCAAACCCGCTTCTTTAAGACCGCCCGCAAATCCTCTGAATGAGCGGAGTAAGAGTACCTCGACGTCGTCTCCGGACGTGAGGGTTTGTAGGTGCTGTCTTGCGCGCTAGACTTTTCTGCATGCGCGTCGGAATCACCAACCTAGTAACTTCTGGTGATAGATATGGACTGAGTGCGTCGCTGACTCTGACCGCCTAAACAGCGGGATAGGCACCGCTCACTGTGGTCACCCACTCCAGCTACACCTTTACCTTTGACATGCCGCTTCAGATCCTCCATCTCCGCCGCCATTCGTCGGATGACAGTGTCTTGGTCCCTCAACTTATTTTCCAGACGTCTGGCGTGTGAGTCTCTCCTCCGCCGGTGACCGTCTGGACTCCGTGAATGTCCATGACTTCTTCCGCGCTTATCCCGCGCGTCTCCTGACTGTCCTCCAGTGGGCGTCCCTAAGTCCGCCATTGGATGGATGGCGGAAGGGCCTTCTCTCCTTCGGGTGAACTCCGGGGTGGCTCCGTCTATGGCAGACAACGGAAACTCGTCGTTGTTCGCCATGGACGGCGATCAGATGAACCTGGAAGACAAGGTTTTGTCTGTCAAGCTTCCCACAGACGGCGCCAATTGTATGGGGAGCAAATATTTTGGCAAGCCCGCACTCCTTTCTTCCAAGCTCCGTTTCTATCCGATCACCTGCGTGCACAACAGCAGTGAGCTACCTGGCGGTGTGTGGCCGGAAAACCCCTCCGACGATCAAGTTAGACACACACAGGGATAGAGAGGGAGAGAGGATTGAGTGTTTAGTGTAAATCTCACCAAATGTTCCTCCTCTGCGTATGGGGGGCGCAGACATGCTTATATACCCTCTGCGCCCCATATCCACTCCCAGTCATCTCCTGACACATGGCTCCGCTATCCCATCTGTCAGCATAAACCTTGCTGAACATCACCTAATCTCAACTGCCTGCCTTCTCAGCTGGAGCTCGGTAGCCAAGCTTCTCTATCTACGGCCGTGCTGTGCTTCATACCCAAGCACTTCACTGGCCAAGCCCAAGGAGGACCGGGCTAAGCGGCATCTCAGCAAAGCCTAGCCCGGGGCACCTCTTGTGGTCGGCCTTCCTGCCGATCAAACGATTACCTCGGCTGACCACGCCTTTTCGGGCGCCGGTCACTCAGCTTGACTGGCTCCACCATCGCCTGATCAAGCAGCTCGGTCCAACCGAGCACTGCCTTGCCGAGCAGCTTCTTTACGCGGCACATACTTGGCCCAACTCCTGCCCGGCCCAAGTCCTGGCAGCCCATCTCCGGGCGGATCGCCTGTCATCTCGGCCCCATGCACCATTAGGCTCTCAACCCGCTCGTCCGTTGCCTCGGCCCAATTCCAGATCATAAATCTCCCTCTCAGTAATAGAATGTAGTTGCTGAGGGTGATTGCCGACAATGGGAGATGTTTTCGGCATTAAAATGTGGTGGTTGAAAGAGCTCACTAGAGACTGGGACTGGAGGTGAGGTGACCAGATGTGGTGGTTGGTGGGTGATGAGCGGTGGGTGGTGGCTAGAGGGGTGAAGAATAAGGAATGATTGAAAACTTCCTAAATTATATACAAGACTAAACAAAAATAGATACTCAAACAGTAAATTTTGCTGGTTACAAGTTTTTGAAAATAAAAATAGACACTTAATTTTTTTTTCCTTATAATTTTCAATTTTTAATAAATTTATACTAAAAAAATTAAAATATAAAAATCACCAAACATATCCTAAATATTTTGACTTTTTTAAGCTTAACAACAACTGCTAGTGGACGATCATTGACATCACCGTATAACAATATATGCATACTTTTGCATGTAATGTATTATCATCATTGTAATTATCATCCAGATTTTCGTGTGTAGGGTTTGTATTGGCATGTTACATGTTTATTATTAACTACTATAATATTAAAACATGTCCAACCAAATTATGCTTTAGTCACTGGTTTTATGTACATGGACTTTTTGGTTTTTTGGTCTCATTGCAGAGGACATTCATTTGCAGCATTATGCTCCCTACTGTGATATTATTTTTCCTAATTTCTAACATGTTGGGTCAATTCTCATTTAGTTTTATAAATATTTTGTAAATTACAATGATAATATACATAAGTTAAATACTATTAAAAAATATGTTTTACGTCGACAAGGTTTCTATGCAAGTAATTAGAAAATACAACACATAAGAGTTTTCATGAGCGTTTTGCATCAGCAAGTAGAGGGATGAGATTCTGGGGATAATAAAAAGTATTTGTATCAACCACTAATTATTTGTATTAGCGTGGATATCTTTTAGTGATCACAACAAAACAATTGGAAAAATAAAAATCTTACTTTTGATATATATTAAAAAGGGATTAAGTTTCTCACGGATGTGCTGTGAATACCAATTTTACGGACACCCTATCAAGTATTGACACGCCATGTATAATAAAGAAATAGTGAGAAACCTTATTTCATACCATAGAGAGAGAGAGTTGAAGCTTTCAATAACTTAACTACAGTTAGAGTTTTAAATAATATAAAATAAATTATAATGAATTGAATTAGGTTGAGCCTATTTTCAAAAGCTGCGCAAAAAGACGTTCTTCTTCTCCGACGATCAAAAACTTAGACCTCAACTCCATCTTTTCCGGCAAGAAAAAATCGAGACCATCAAACGTGCATATAATTTAGTGAGTTGTTTGATTATCTCAGTTCTTCTCCTTTTATATTTTTTGAAACAATTTTTCGAATCATGATATAAATTAAAATTGTCTAGAACAATTTTGATCGGGTCGCAACGGAGAGTGCGTTTGGGAAGAGCAAAGGATGAACCATCATTCACATTAACTGAATGTTCATCTCAATATCATTTTGTATATTGGATTACAAAATTAATCTCAGCCTCTGTTTTGGTTTTTTTCTTTTTCTTTCTTTTATTGTCTTTGGATTAAAGATTGGAGGGATGATAGAAAAAGAAAAAGCGAAAAGTGAGAATCAAAAACTTAGACCTCAATTCTGTTTTCTCCGGCAAGAAAAAATTGAAACCACCATCAAATGTGCATATAATCTAGTGTGTTGTTTGATTATCTCAGTTCTTCTCTCTTTCTATTTTTTGAAACAATTTTCCAAATCGTGACATAAATCCATCATTCTCTGCCTGGAACGATTTTGATCAGGTCACAACTAGAGCAAAGGAAATCCAGTGAAAAATACCAGTAATATGGCGTTGAGGACTCGAAGCCAGAGGTCTGATCAAGGATAGTGATATTGGTACTGATGTGGTGGGAATGTGTTTCAGAAAACAGTGCTCGTGGGATTGGGATTTCGCCCATGGTGGCCAAGCAAGGATCGAGGATTTGCAGTTAAAATCTGCTCTTGACCCTCCAAAGTAGTTTATTTTTATTTTTTGATTAAAAAAATTAATTATTGGATCCCATTTGTAGCTTGTAAAAGTTTTAGTTATTGGCGTTTTCTTTCTCTAAAACACCTATTCAGGCACATTTTTGGTCTATTTTTTACTCAAGTCTTGTTTGCTCAAGTCATAGGATTGGGAATGATCTAGTTCTTCTCTGAGAGTTCAATTTTGTGATTGGTGTTTCTTGGCTTTTTTGTTAGGATTTTTTTCTTTATTTTATTTTCATTTTGTTTTTATTTTTTTTTCCCTTTCTGTTTTTTGGCTACGATGCTATTTTTTAGCTTTCTTTTTGTTGATGTTTGTCTCATTATCATTTTGTATATAAGATTTCATCAATAAAATTTTTATTTTTGTGAATCAGAAAAATATAAGTACTATTTTATTTGCATTAAAGGAAAATCAAATTTTAGTGTTGCTTGTTAAATCTTATTGTGAGCATTGACACCAAAGGCACACTCAATATTGCAATAATCCAGTTGAAACTTTGATTATATATATATTTGGTGAAGTTACTGTTTCATTAGAGCTTGCAACAAAAGTGATATAAGTGGGGGGCGGGAATTTTTAGATGTATTGAAAATTTTTTAGGAGCGAGTTCTAAATGGGGAATGGAATTTTTGTCCAAAATAATAGATGGAACTCCACCTGTATACCTGCTTTTTTGTTCCAGCTACTAGACGAAATACATGTGAATTTTATTGAGTCTAGTAACTTTCGCTCTAGCTTCATAAATAAATTATAATAAAATCACTCATCGATCATGTATAGTCCAAGTAATGCATATCATAATAACTAAATTCAATCATAAAAATTACCAATATCATAGTTAATTGAACTCAAAAAAGACTCAAAGTGGCACTAGCTATTAATAGTTATCACACTCAAATAATATCAAGCATCTACCAGTTGGTTATCATTACTCAATACCAATTGTGTCAAAGTGGTTATTTTTATCATGTTCTTCAGCAATCCAAAATCAATCCTGACATGTATGTTGTTTTGATGCTTTCACTTGTATATGTTTTTTCCGGCCTCCGTCATTAGATCCTGTAATAAGAATAATCATTAAAGAAATTAGAAAATTGATGAAATTGTAAATCGATTAAATTTGAAATTTTAAAGTTTTATTACTAAATTAAAAAATTAATACCATGAATGTAGAAGGCTTAGGATCTTGAGACACAGTAAATTGAGGACATGGAAGATCCAAAGTTATTGGCATGGAG
This sequence comes from Camellia sinensis, assembly GCF_004153795.1. Lineage (NCBI taxonomy): Eukaryota > Viridiplantae > Streptophyta > Magnoliopsida > Ericales > Theaceae > Camellia > Camellia sinensis. The sequence continues at coordinate 122,993 of NW_021026779.1, forward strand.
TCCTTCATGTGAGAAAATTCAAGAAACAAAAAATTCATTTATGAGAAACAACTAATCATCTATGAGAAGAAACAAAAATTCATAGAACTTTTAAATTACCTGATGAAATATTTGACTGGTAGGCGACAAACTTACATTGGCATTATCTCTGAAAGAGGGAAAAAAAATATAACTTAAAATTACATAAAATTTAACTTACTAAGTAAGTAAGAAGAAGAAGAAGAATAAGACACCATATAAATCACCTTGGTTGGTTTTGCTGATGACAACTAGTCCTGATATGCCCTGTTTGCTTGCAAATGCTACATTTTCTCTTTTTGCCCACATGATTCTCTTTAGGATGTTTTTGTCTAAGTGATTTGGGTCGCCCCTTTGAAGCAACAGGTAGGGGATCTTGCAAAGTGAATTCTAAATTGGACAAGACTTGCTTACCACCTTCAAGTAATATTTCATTTACTGAATTATCATCATTTTCAATTTCATTACTATCATCATCCATAGCTAAAAGTTCACAATGTGTCTTTTGCAAAGCAAGTGCAAGATAGTCATGTTTCTTTTCTGATTTCTGCCCTTCTTCAACATCTTTCAAAAACTCTATCATCAAACTATTTCTCATCATAGCATAAGAAATTTGTTTACCTTCTTGTACTACATCCTTCAAATTTTCATGTGCAGCATGATCCTTCACATTTATTGTCCATCTTCGAAGAACATATTGTTTAGGGAGATAATCAACAAGAGATTTCTTAACAAAGACAGTAAGAATGTGTCTGCAAAGAATTCCAACAAATTCAAACATATGACATGAACAAGTAGCTTTCTTTTCAACACCATCAAATTCTACTTCATAGATTTGCTTTTCTTTCCCATTTGCCATTACCTTATATGTTTTCGTTGTTCCTTCCTCAAGATATTTAGATGCTTTGTGTTTTTGACTTGAAAATAGCTCATCTTGAAACAACAAAAATATTTTCCTTGTGTACACTTCTCCCGCCTCTGCCTCCATTTTGTAACATGTCTTTAAAATTACTTTGGTTGTTCTTGTTTTAACATCTTTTTCTTTCTTCTTCATGTATCTTCTATCCAAGGCTTTCTCACATTGATGGACAAAGTCACTAACCAATGTACTAGAATGGACGAAATCCTTGAAAATTTTGTTCATGCTCTCGCTTCTTTGTGTTGTTGACATCCCGGCACAAAATGCTGTCCTCAAATAAGCTGGTACCCATTTTTCACGCCGCATGTACAAGTCTTTCAACCATTCGTTTTCCCTTAACTCATATTTGCAAACTAATTCATCCCATTCATTTTCAAACTCTTCTATTGTGACCGTGTCATGAATGCAATGGTGAAATGAGGAATACTTGTTATAAACATGAGCCAAATGTTCAGGAACTTTTTGTAAGATATGCCACATGCACAAACGGTGAATACTATTAGGCAATACATATGAAATTGCCTTAGCCATGGCTTTGTCATCATCAGTAATAATAACAGCAGGATTATGCCCACCCATTGTTTCAAGCCAAGTTTTTAACAACCATATGTACGACTCTGTCGTCTCATTCACAAGTAAAGCACATCCAAACATAATTGATTGGTAGTGGTGGTTAACACCTATAAAAGGAACAAAGGGCATACCATAGCGATTAGTTAAGTACGTAGCATCAAATGTGACTACATCCCCGAAGTGTTGGTAAGCCAACCTTGACCTTGCATCGGCCCAAAAACAATTTCCCATGCAATGATTTTCATCCACTTCAACTGCATAAATAAAGTCTGGGTTCTCTGATTGACTCTTATAAAGTAATTGTACATTCTTTGTGCATCTCCATCTTTTAGAAGTTTTCTTCTTTTACTTCCCAAATAATTTTGAATATCCATTGTAACACAACCACCGTTGCAATCACTAATAGATTCTTGACTTAACACTGACGCTATCTTTCTAGTGGGTACACCGGTTTCATTAAGCATATCAATGAGATTTTTCTGAGCAAGAGTCATTTTTCTATGTCCTCGAAGTAGAAGTGTACTTTTTGGAGAGCACAAATCATGATTATGTTCAATTACAAATTTACTTACAACCCATTTCCTTTCGTCTTTTCTCAAACGCATCATTGCTTTACATCCAATCATGGTCATAAGACGAGTTGTGACATTCTTATTTTTCTTTTGGTAACTTGGTCGACGGTATCCTTCTCTCGTACAAGCAAATTCTACTCCAATCAATGACGTATCTTTACTAAATAGTCGAGTGTGATTTTTTCGAATGTCAAAACCTTTTCTCCTTGCATATGCATTGTAACAAGTCATGGCATCTTCTAGTTCATCAAAAATCATGCCTTCACATGGCTCTAACGGATTGTTACGCAAAGAAGACTTGATAGGTTGGTGTTTTTGATTTTCTGACAAATTTGCATTGTTCAAATCACCCCCTAATTCTGAATCTACAAAATATTCTTCTTCTAAACAATTATCAGAAAATACGATATCAATCCCTTCACTTGATGTGCTTTTCATATCAAATCTATAATACAAAATTAACATTATTCAAATTTATGTACTAGTTAAAAAATAATATAAAAGAAAGTAACAAATAAAATAGAATCTTTATAAAATTTTTGAACCTCATGTTGTATGTTGTCTTGGTTTGGTAGTGTAAGGTTTATCAGAATCAAAATTCAATCAGAATGTCTATTCTCACATTTAATTCAATAAAAAATAATGAACATACATCAAAAATGAAATCATCATTCACCAACAAATGAAATCATCATTCACCATTAACTGAGTGGGTTTGATTTGTGTTTCTATTATACCTATACTGATTCAAAATTAAAAATCTATGGTATAACCTAGATCACATTCAAAAAAATAAATTTGATCAACCTCTTTTACTTTTTTTTCCTAATAAATAAATAAAAACTATTTTATTTTCAATTTTTAAACAATAACACTACAAACCCACACTTATCAACCCAGAATTTACTCAGAAAAATAAGTCAATGGTTTAAATTCATTTTACCCATAGACCCCGTAGTTCATCAATTTAATCTTTACCACACAAACCCATTTAAGGTAAATATGGGTTCCGAAGGATGAGTTCATAGGCCAATCTTTAATCCAAAGACAATAAAAGAAAGAAAGACAAAAAAACTAAAACAGAGGCTAAGAGTAATTTTGTAATCCAATATACAAAATGATATTGAGATGAACATTCAGTTAATGGTGAATGATGGTTCATCTTTTGCTCTTGCCAAACCCACTCTCCTTTGCGACCCAATCAAAATTGTTCCAGACAATTTTAATGTATATCACTATTCGGAAAATTGTTTCAAAAAATATAAAAGGAGAAGAACTGAGATAATCAAACAACTCACTAGATTATATGCACGTTTGATGGTCTCGATTTTTTCTTGCCGGAGAAGATGGAGTTAAGGTTTGAGTTTTTGATCGTCGAAGAAGAAGAACGGCTTTTTGCGCAGCTTTTGAAAGTGGGCTCAACCTAATTCAATTCATTATAATTTATTTTATATTATTTAAAACTCTAACTGTAGTTAAGTTATTGGAAGCTTCAACTCTCTCTCTCTATGGTATGAAATAAACTATCCCACTATTTCTTTATTATACATGACGTGTCAATACTTGATAGGGTGTCCGTAAAATTGGTATTCACGGTACATCCGTGAGAAACTTAATCCCAAAACGATTAAAAAATCTAGTTTAATTTTTTATTTGCTAATATTTTTTTAATAGAAAAACATTCATATGTGTGTCCACTCATTCGCATTTAAAATATATTCTTAAAAAAAAAATAGATTCATTTGTAGCATTACGCAGCTTACTGGGATGTTCTTTTCCTAATGCATAAGGGAATGGACCAATTCTCATTAGCATTTATATACATAGCTTGTAAATTACAATGATAGTACATTAGTTAAATAAACACAAATGAGTCTAAACAAAATATGGATTTTATATTATTGTATATCACTTGGCCTCTCCTCAGTAAAATATACTAGCAAGTACAAGCACATGCTACCAACAAAAGTTGAATACAAATATCCCTCCAATCCAATCTGGTCATCTCTATACATGATATAGTTAGTATAGTGGTACATAATTTTTTATTTAAAAAAATAATAATAATTGCACAGAATACATTATGATGATACAGTTTATCCTAGTGAATGGAGCGAACTGGTCCGAGCTCCTCAAGCCCAAGTCCAAATGATCGAGCCCACCGGATATCCTGCAAACAAGTTCCACGGGAAATGAGATAGTCCCCCAGTGAACCCTCTGACGAGCAAGTTAGGAAGAGAAGTAGAGTATAGATAGAAAGCTTAACATTCTTCTTGTTTTCAACGTTTGCTTATATTCTTTGGTAATCATTTTGCTGTCTCTTCCAACCTGCCCTCCTCGCCGAAAGTCTATGCTGTAGCTTACCTTGTTCAGGGTAAGGGGACCCTGTTCCGACGAGAGGTGTTGTCGTAATAAATGCTGTGACGCGCTGCATTAATGGTAATGTGCAGTGGCAATAACTTTGCAGATCTTTGTCTGCTGATGTGGCTCGTCCTTCACCCACCACGTGCCTGAATGCCATTAGTTCTTATGCCATATTGGATTCCAGCTGTTCTGGACTTCTTCGGCTGGGTTATGTATTGGGCTCCGATTGATGGGCTTGGGTTATTTATAGTGGTTCATGACCTTTGTGGACCTGTTATGTATTGGGCTCCGATTGATGGGCTTGGGTTGTTTATAGTGGTTCATGGCCTTTGTGGGCCTGTCCATGTCAGTAGTCCCCCATTCCCGAGTGCAGCTTCAGTCTAACGAAGGGAATATGTATGAGGAAGATGAGTCCGACCGGGATGGGCGGCCAAGTTGGTGGACCGAGCGTGAGATGGTCCGACCGTGGGGAGGGCTGATCGCGCGAAGGCCGAGCGGCAAGGAAGACCGTGAGGAGGGCTGACCGTGCGAAGGTTGAGCGGAAAGGCCGACCGTGAGGAAGGGCGACCGCGCGCGAAGGCCGAGCAAAAGGGCCGACCGTGAGGAGGGGCGACCGTGAGCAAAGGCCGAGCGAAGGGACCGACTGTGAGAAGGGACGACCGTGCGCGAAGGATTGGGATCCTTGGAATACGGGCAAACCGTGAGCTTTTGGCGTGATTCGATTCACCTACTTGTTTACAAAAACTCAAAGCATCCCAAGTGTTAATTCCTTCGTTGCTCACTATACACCTCTGCAACAGTTTTTTAATTTTCTTGCTCCTGCGTCAGAAGCGATTCGCAAACATTCCATAGAAATGGCCCAAGAAGAAGCTGTGAGTGTGAGGGTGGACCTACTTGGTGATGATGATGCAGTGGAGCTAACGGCGCAGTATAGGACAGAGAGGGTGGGGGAGTCGGTGGTACGATCCCATGGTTCCACTATGATAGCAGCTCCAAAGCCAATCAGCTAGGCGGAACCAGATCATTAGCACACGAAGGCTGACAAATCCACGATTATTGCGGCGAAGTTGGAGGCTATCCGCGAAAAATACCAGATCCCTATGGAAGTGGAGTTATTGCTGCCGACATCAACAGAAAGGCCGTCTGACGCCAGGCCAGGAGAGTTTTCCCTTTATGAGGAAGCTCTGAAGGGTGGACTGAGGTTGCCACTGCCGCAAGTGGTAGTGGATGTGCTCAACCATCTGGAGGTAGCACCGGGGCAACTAATGCCCAATGCATGGAAGATCCTACTGGTCTGTGCAAGTGCGTGGCCGAAGGCGAATGGAGGGGAGGCCATGACAGCAGACGAATTCTTTGCATGTTATAAGGCCTCGGGGCAGCAGGAGACGTGGGTCACTCTGCAGGCAGCAGTGGAGAAAGGGTTGGTGGCGGGGCTGCCGTCGTCGATCAAGGGGTGGCGACCACGATGGTTTTACGTGTCTGCCAATGGGGGGCTTGGAGTGCGCACCATTTGGAAAGTACCCATTAGGTCTGTGGAGCCGAAACTGAGAGCAGCCACGGAGGGGAGGATGAAGAGAGTGAAGAGGGTGAAGGAGCGGAGGGAGAAAGAAGGGGCCAAATGGGACGAGCTCGTTCAGCCGTCTGCATTATTTGAGGCAGGGTTGGGTCCAAAGCCAAGTAGTGGGGACCTTGACCGAGCGGAGTTGGAGGCGAGGAAAAGGGCTCAGGAGGCGGAGGATCAGGCCATCCTTGCTAAAGCCCAAAAATTCAAAGAGTCCCAAGCCGATCGACCACCAAAACCGGTTGCGAGGGAGAGGATTCGACCTCTCTCCAAACCCTTGGAAGAGAAAAACTTAGGCGATTTCGTGCCACGGCCGCCCCCAACAAACCCTTTGAAGGAGAAGTCTTTGAAGGAGATGGAGGCGTTGGGCGTGGGAAAGAAGAAGAAGAGGGTGAGGCGGAGTGAGCGAGTGCCTGCCCAGAAGAGGAGGAGGGAGACAAGTGTGAAGGAAACCAGTGCTGCCAAGGGGGCTGAGGGGGGAGAAGTGGAGGGGACCCCAAGAAGGGTAGGTGGCCCAGAAGCGGTGGATGTTGCTTCAGAGGGCATGGAGGTGGTGCCAGTGGTGGCGGCGATCGCCGCAGGGGTCGCGAGGGCCGCTCTTGAAGGGCAAGGAGAAGATGGGGCAAGCGGCCCTGGCTCAAGAAGAGAAGAGCAGCCCTAGGGGGGCCCTACACCCGAAGGAGGGGGAGTTAGTCTGACCACAGCGATCTACCACGCTCACGTGGTGGCTGGGTGGCTGGAGAGAGAAGAAGGCCTAGCTAGGGCAGGAGCAGACCGCCTGGTAGGGATCGTAGAAGAGGCAACCCTGCGCTCAGCATCCAGATTCAACGAGGCTGAACTGCTGAGAGGGTTATGCTCCGCCCAAATAGAGGTAACCACCTTAGTAGGGGCTTTGTTGAGGAAAGCGGGGGCTGCCAAACTCAAGGCAGATGAGGCCAAGGCCCAGCTTGCGAAGTTGGAGAGGGAGAGGGCGAGTTGGAAAGCTGCCCATGCTGATCTGCAAGCAGTTGAGGTAGAGTTGGAGAGCACATGCCGCCAGGTTGTGTCGCTTGAGTTCCAACTTGCTGGCGAGCAGAAGAAGTTGGAGGAGGCCCAAAGAGCCTGCGCCGTCGCGGTCGAGCGACATGAAGAGGCCATGAGCAGTAATGAAGAGCTGGTCAGGCAAAAAGATGAGGCCGATGGCAAAGTGGGCGATCTCCAGAAGGAACTGGAGGGCGAGCGCGCCAAGGCAGTAGAGGAGAAGCGGAGGCTTTAGAAGGAGTTGGAAACAGAGAGAGCGCAGACGACGACGGAGAAGGAGAGCCTCAAGAAGGAATTGGAGGCAGAAAAGGCAAAGGCTGCGTCGGAAAGGGCGACCCTGCAGAAAGAGTTGGACGAAGAGAGGGCGAAGGCAGCCTCTGAAAGGGCGGCTTATCCCAATCTGTGCGTCGCAACAATGGAGCAATTCAAAGGGTCTGCCAAATTTCAGATGGCGGTTGATGCCGCGGTCGCGAGCAACCTGACTAGGCAAGAATCTGGGGGGCGGGCCCATCGAGGACGACTGTTGGAGGCAGAACTGAAGTAGAAGTTATTGAGAGCTTCCAGCAGTCAGACTTTTATAAGCACGAAATGGCTGAGTACTGGGACAGTGGCTGGAAGACATTCAAACGTAGAGCTGAAAAGTTGTTCCCAGACTTAGACCTTAGTAGTGTAACGATTGGCGAAGACGATGTAGCCTAAACCCCCCTGGATGAGGGCATTGAAGAAGAAGACCTCCTCTCCAGTGAGAAGGAGTAACTGGGGAGGAAGGAGAAAGAGACTGTGCACCGATATTGTTTTTGCTTTGGTTTTTTTTTTTTTTTTTTTTTTGAATTGTTATAATGAGCTTATGTACAAGGTTGTGAATAAATAAAATTTCAGCTGTGTTTTGCCTTTGACTGTTTTGCTTGTGCGTCTGAAATAGATGAAAACATGTGATAAAAACTTATGGTAAACTTGTGATAAAAGCTGAATTTAGGAATTCCTCAAGACAGAGTGGGATTGAAATTGTAATAAGGACTGGGTAGACTCCTTAAGGCAGAGCGAAATTGGACTTGTAATAAAAACTTAATGCGGAGTAAAGTTAAACTTGTGATAAAAACTCAATGCAGAGTAAAGTTAAACTTCTAAAATGTAGTAGAATTACAAGTGTGTGTTTGCCACATTGCTCAAGTAAGTTAGTGGTTTATGGAGGGAGGCATGGTTTGTGAGGAGGAGAGAGCTAACTTGTGAGGGTTTGATTGAGGAGAAAATAACCTGTGTCTGACCCTGGGGCTGTGGCGCTTAGTCTGGCTAAGACTTATTAAGCAGGCCAAGTGCCTCTTGCTCGGTCTGGCAGAGGCTCTTACTGCTCGGTCTGGGCGAGGTTTTTAGTGCTCGATCGGGCTGAGGTTTTTGATGCTCAGTCTGGCTGAGGCTCTTGTACTCAGTCTGGCTGAGGCTTTTACTGCTTGGTCAGGCCGAGGTTTTTGATGCTCAGTCTGGATAAGGCTCTTGTGCTCAGTCTTGCTGAGGCTTTGGATGCTCGGTCTGGCTGAGGCTATTGGCGCTCAGTCTGGCTGAGGCTTTTGATGCTCAGTCTGGCTGAGGCTTTTGATGCTCAGTCTGGCTGAGGCCTTTGATGCTCAGTCTGGCTGAGGCTCTTGTGCTCAGTCTTGCTGAGGCTTTGGATGCTCAGTCTGGCTGAGGCTGTTGGCGCTCAGTCTGTCACGCCCCACTTTTTATTACTCGGAGTCATTACCAAATTCTTTAACTTAATCCAATTTCAGAGATAACATGCGGAAATAAACTCATACATTCAATCCGTAGAAATGATTAACAATACTCTCATTCGTATGCAAAGTAAACATTACATGAACTAACTTAATAAATTGCCCTTGGGCTTACATCATTAAAAGTACAAGAAGAAGGGTGTAACCCTTTACAACAATGGCATTCCGCCAACATAACTAAGGCCCCGTGGCCAACAAATAAGAAGATCCAAATCTTGTAGCACACCCTGCTAAACACCTGAAAAAGATTCAACAACATGGGATGAACATATAGTCCAGTAGGGAACTCAACATGCTCCTTAACAATAACAACATTACAGATAGCTATGATCATGAACACCCATTCTCATACTAGAATAATAATGTGACAGTTTATACAAAAATATATAATGAATATATATATGAACTTTTCTTGAAAACAATCATTTAATTCACCGCTATAAGCGATTTATCCTTCCTTTTTCCTTTCATTAACCCCCGTTCCCATGTATATGTCTATGAGAGAGAGAGAGAAAGAGAGAAAGAGAGAGAGAGGAGTGCATGTGAGGGAAAGGAAAACAAAACAAAAAATAAATAAAAAATGGTGAGGGAAGAGAGGCTCAAGAAGCCATGTGAGTTGGAGGTCAAAAATATTAATGTAATGCCAAATACAGCGAGAAAATCATAAACTTTTTTTAAATGTTGTGGTTTTTTTTATAGTACTCTCTTCGTTTTTTTTTTTTTTTGTTAATGCATGTAT
>NW_021026779.1:139801-287832 GCF_004153795.1 Camellia sinensis
CGCTCGAGCGCTGATTGCACACTTCCAGAAGTTTTGCAGTCTACTCTCCGCTCGAGCGTAAAAACTACCGCTCGAGCGGACTAACTGCAGAGTAAAGTACTGGGAGATGGAAAATCACGCTCGAGCGTCCAAACTGCCGCTCGAGCGGAAAGGCAGCAACAAAAGCCCGCTCGAGCGTAAAACCGCCGCTCGAGCGGAGAGACCAAAACCTGGGCAAAATTTTCAAAGCTTTAAAACACAACCAACTAATTCCCAACTTGCCCAACACAACCCAAAACTCTCAAACAAAGAGTAAGGGATAGAAATGAGGATAAGACAACAACGAATCTACGGAACTGAGTCCAGATTATAGATATACAACAACAGGGAATACCGGGATCGCTATACAGTCTGGCTGAGGCTTTTGATGCTCAGTCTGGCTAAGGTTTTTGATACTTAGTCTGGCTGAGGCCTTTGATGCTCAGTCTGGCTAAGGCCTTTGATGAGTGCTGCAAGTAAAGATGTTATTGAGACAACACGCAGATAGTTGAGGTATAAGATGGTTCTCAGGGACAGTGCAGTCCAATCGATCAAAATTTATATTATGTATCAGAAGAGAATACAACAATCTGAGCAATACAACAGTAGGAATTTATTGATAGTAGCGCTTCAAGTGTTCGGCGTTCCATGGGTGGGGGAGGTCTCGGCCTTCCATGTCCTGAAGTCGGTAAGTGCCTGGACGTGCTCGGCCTGTCACAACGTAAGGTCCCTCCCATTTGGCTGCTAACTTACCCTCAGTTGAATTTTTGGTGGCAAGGGTTGCTCCTCGCAAGACAATGTCCCCTTCAACGAACTCCCTTGGTCGGACTTTGCGATTGTAATGTGTTCTCATTTTCTGTTGGTATGAGGCCAATCTAATAACAGCGGTCTCTCTGAGCTCTTCAATTAGGTCCAGGTCCGCTCGACGGAGCTCTTCGGTCAGTGCGGGATCCGGATGTAAAACCCTGGGAGTAGGCAAACCGCTTCCACCGGAATAACCGCCTCAACGCCATATGTTAAGCGAAAAGGGGTTTCCCCAGTGGGAGTCCGAGCTATAGTTCTGTAAGCCCAGAGTACATGCGGTAGTTCCTCAGCCCAAAGTCCCTTAGTAGCTTCTAGCTTAGTTTTGATGATCTTCAGAAGAGAACGGTTGGTTACCTCAACTTGGCCATTGGCTTGGGAATGACCGGGGGAAGAAAAACATGGCTGAATCTGGAGGTCTGCACAGAACTTCCTGTACTTGGCGTTGTCGAATTGTTTACCGTTGTCGGAGATGATGGCCGGAGGGATGCCAAACTTGCTAACGATCAATTGCCAGATAAACTTGGTTGTGTTCCGTTCGGTAATGGTGGCAAGGGGTTCTGCCTCTACCCACTTGGTGAAGTAATCAATGGCGACGATCGCGAACTTGGTCTGACCTCGACCAATGGGAAGTGGACCGACCAGGTCGATTTCCCATTTGGCGAACGGATAGGGACTGCAAAGTGTGATCAGCTCTGTAGGAGGAGCATGGGGGGTGTTGGCAAAACGCTGACACTTATCACATTTGAGGACGAAGTCAGCCGCATCTTGGTTGAGAGTAGGCCAGAAATATCCAGTGCGAAGTATCTTGTGGGCCAGGGACCTGCCGCCCGAGTGATTGCCGCAAATCCCCTCATTAATTTCTTGCATCACATAAGTTGCTTAAGTCGGATTGAGGCACCGCAAATAAGGGCATGAGAAACCACGTTTGTACAAAATGCCATTGACAAGGATGTAATTGGACGACCGAGCCCTGACTTTGGCGGCTTGCTGGCGGTCATCTGGAAGTTCCCCCGTTGTCAGAAATAGAAAGATGTCCGACACCCAAGGGATGGGCTCATTTTGGAGGAATTGTATGTTATGCTGGTCGGGGAAATGGCGGGGTGGGATAGGTATTCGAGGCGGACACCACTGCTGAGGTCGGACTGGTCTGCGGAAGCCAACTGGGCCATCTCATCTGCCTTAGAGTTCTCCGCCCGAGGAATGTGCCTGATGTGGAAGGTATTGAAGAGGCGAACAAGGGGAAGTGCAAGATCCCTGTAAGCCCGCATTGTGTCCTCCTTGGCATCGAATTCTCCCGTGATCTGTCCGACGATGAGTTGGGAGTCGCTGAGCACTCGGATGTGGCTGACACCAATGTCCCTGGCTAGGCGAAGGCCTGCTATCAGTGCCTCATATTCGGCCTCATTGTTACTGGCCTCAAACAAGAAATGGAGTGCACATTTGAAATAACCACCCTCAGAGGCGGTGAGGATGAGGCCCACCCCACTACCTTGCTTGCGAAATGACCCGTCGACGTTGAAAGTCTAAGAGTGAGGGTTTTCTGGCTCGATGGGAGCTGGTGGGGGTGGAGAGGCAGTGGTTGGGGTAGGATTAGTGAATTCCAAGATGAAGTCGGCGATAGCCTGCCCCTTAATTGCTGTTCGGGGCCAGTAAGAGATGTCAAACTGGCTGAGTTCCACTAACCACTACATGAGTCTGCCGGAAAGTTCTGGTTGCTGCATGACTTTCTTCAAGGGTTGGTCGGTGAGGACCACTATGGAATGGGCTTGGAAGTAAGGACGGAGTCGTCTGGAGGCAGTGACCAAGGCCAAGGACAATTTTTCTAACATCAGGTAGTTCTGTTTCGCTCCCCTGAGGGCCCGATTGATGTAGTAGACTGGTCGTTGGACAGAGCCGTCTTCCTTGATAAGTGCTGCACTGACAGCAGTGTTTGATACGGCTAAGTAGAGGAAGAGGGGCTTGCCCGTGATTGCCTGTGAAAGGAGGGGAGGGTTGGCCATGCACTGTTTCAACTGTTGAAAAGCCTCTTCGGATTCAGATGTCCATTCAAAAGTTTGCCAAAGAACTTTGAAGAATGGTAGGCACTTATCTGTTACGCGGGAAATGAAACAGTTGATGGCTGCAACTCGGCTAGTGAGTCTTTGGACCTCTTTAACCGTTCTGGGTGACTGCATCTCGACCAAGGCCATGATCTTTTCAGGGTTAGCTTCAATACCCCGCTGACTGACCATAAAACCCATAAACTTTCCCGATCCTACGCCGAAGGCGCACTTCTCCAGGTTGAGCTTCATTTGGTACTTGCGTAGGGTGGCGAAGGTCTCCCGCAGGTCGGTCAGATGATCAGTGGAGAGTTTGCTCTTGACTAGTATGTCGTCAACATATACTTTCATATTTCGACCTATCTGGTGATGGAAGACGACATTGACCAACTGCTGGTAAGTGGCCCCAGCGTTCTTCAATCCGAATGGCATTACTCGGTAATGGTAGGTACCTCGATCGGTGATGAAGGATGTATGTTCCCGATCGGACGGGTGCATCAGGATTTGGTTGTAGCCAGAGAAAGCATCCATGAAGCTGAGCATTTGATGACCGGCCATGGCGTCGACCAGTAGATCTATGCGGGACAGAGGATAGCTGTCTTTGGGGCAAGCTCGGTTCAGGTCAGAGTAATCGACACAGAGTCGTCATTTGCCATTGTTCTTGCGGACGAGGACCACATTTGACAACCATTTAGGGTAGTCAACGTTTTTGATGAATTGGGCCTCAAGGAGCTTGTCGACCTCTGCCGCTATAAGAGTATTGCGCTCCGAATGAAAGATGCGCTGCTTCTGGCGGTATGGTCAGAAATGAGGTTCAATACTGAGGCGATGAGTTATGAAGGAAGGGTCAATGCCTGGCATATCTGAATGAGTCTAGGCGAATACATTATTGTGCTCGGTCAGAAGGGCAATAAGGTTGGCCTTAGCTTGGGGGGATAGTTGGCTACCGATCTTAGCAGTTTTCATTGGGTTGGTGGGATCGATGGGAATCTCAACGAGCTCCTCCACCAGTTCGCCTCTGATGAGCTCGTCCTCATCTCGGGCGTCAAGTCCTTCAATGATCATGGCCTCCTTCAGCTTGACTTCCTTGAGTGAGGCGACATAACATTCCCTGGCTATGGTCTGCTCTCCCCATACTGTCCCAACACCCTGGTCGGTAGGAAACTTTATGGCGAGGTGGTAGGTTGAAGTGATAGCTTGAAAAGCGTTGAGGGCGTTGCGACCAAGGATGATGTTGTAGGCAGAGGGACAGTTAACCACAAGGAAAGTAAGTAACTTTGTAGTCTGTCATGGGTATTCGCCGATGGTGATGGGGAGATCGATGGAGCCGATGGAGGTCACCCGGTCACCAGTGAAACCGACCAAAGGGATTTGGAGGGGAGACAGACTTTCCTCTCCAATTTTGAGTTGGCGGAAGCAGTTGAGGAATATGATGTCTGAAGAACTGCCGTTGTCGATGAGAACCCGTCTGACCTTATAGTTGGAGAGGAGGGCAGAAATGATGAGAGGGTCATCATGAGGATAACGGATGCCAGTACAATCGACGTCCGTGAAGGTGACGGGCTCTGTCCACTGCTTGGGCTGTTTGGAGGGTCGGTCGACCGTGGCCACTGCTCTGTCTGAGCCTTGCCTTATCTTCCTGAGCTCTGCCCTCTAAGCGGAGTGGGATGGTCCGCCACAAGCAAAGCCACCTGAAATGACTCGGATTTCACCAACTGGCGGAGGGGGATTACTTGGGGGTCGAGGCTGTTGTGGAGAGCGATCTTGGCCTTGGTCAGGTTGGGCTGGCTGCCGGGGTGGGGTACGCCAGCGGTTATTTCTGAGGGGCTCGGTTCTTTGCCTCTGTTGTGGGCGGGTGTCCGTGAACCAGCTGAGACGCCCTTGACGAATGAGGGTCTCGACCTGATCCTTGAGGTTGATGCAGTCATCAGTGTTGTGGCTATGGTCCTGGTGGAAACGATAATATCTGGACTGGTCTTTCCGATTAAAAGGAGTCCATGAGGGTAGTGGCCATTTGAGGGGGTAATCCCGTTGGATCTAGTGGAGGACTTGTTCCATAGAAGAGTTAAGGGGCGTGTACCGCTCGAACCAATCGGGAGGACGGGCTGCCGACCGGTTAGCGCAAGGAGGTCGGTCGGTATAGTGGGGTGTTTGGCTGTTATACTGGGTGTTTCTGGGTTCCGAGTCTTTTCTCTTTTCTCTAGGGGTCGGGTTTTTAGATATTGAATCCTGCTGAGCGGCTAGTGAATCTTCGGCATTCATGTATTTCTGGGCTTTGGAGAGTAGGGCTGCCATGGAGGTCGGGGGGTTTTTGGAGAGGGAGAAGAGGAAATCGGACGACCGTAGCCCGGCCATGAAAGCCATGAGGATGACCTTATCGTCATTTTCTGCTACTTGTAGGGCTTCGGTGTTGAAGCGGGTAACGAAGCTGCGCAGCGACTCCCCCTCGATCTGACGGATGTTGAGGAGTTGGGTTGCAGGGCAGCGTTGGCGCTGGGCTCCACTGAAATGGCTGAGGAAGGAGTCGCTGAGATGCTGAAAAGTGGAGACAGAGTCCGCTGGTAACTGGCTGAACCACAGTCGAGCTGACCCCTTCAGTGTCACGGGAAAAGCTCGATACATGATCTCGTCGGGGAAGGCATGGAGAATTATGAGGGTACGGTAGGTCTCCAGATGGTCGACTGGGTCCGTCGTACCGTCAAAGGAGTTAATGGTGGGCATTTTGAACTTGGCGAGCAAAGGTTTGTCCCGGATGGAGGCAACAAATGGTGAATTTGCCGTGGTAGAGGGTTTATGCTGAATGTTCTGCATGACCCCTTGGAGTTGGAGCTTCATTGTTCGGAGCTCAGCGTCCCAGAGGGGAATGTGGTCATCATGGTCAGTTAATGGAGGCTGGACGCTGCTGGCTTCCCCTTTAGGGGCTGGTTCTATGACCGACGGTTGTGGGGGTGGTGGTGGTGGATTTATATGTGGGTGAGGAGGTTGCAAACCTTCTAAGTTGGGCGGATGAAGTTGCGGAGTAATATCGCTCGGGGCTCTTTCTTGGTTGGGCGGAATATCTGGGGGTGGTGGAGGAGGCATCGAAAGGTTTCTTTGGAGTAAAGCATTTATCAAGGCCTGATTTTGCTCGGCCATGAGGTTAATACTGTTGGTAAGCTCGATAAAATACTGCGGTGGGTTGTTTGGATTGGGGGGGTCGGCCTGATGGTCGGCAGCATTATTGTGAGAAGCCATGGATCTAGTCGTGACCATACACTTTGACGGGTAGGAGGAAAAGGTTATTGGAACGGGGTCTCCAGCGACAGTGAACACAACTGGCGCGAGAAGCAAAGCGTTCCCACAGACGGCGCCAACTGATGATACAGTTTATCCCAGTGAATGGAGCGAACTGGTCCGAGCTCCTCAAGCCCAAGTCTAAATGATCGAGCCCACCAGATATCCTGCAAACAAGTTTCACGGGGAACGAGGTAGTCCCCCAGTGAACTCTTCGACGAGCAAGTTAGGAAGAGAAGTAGAGTATAGAATGAGAGATTAGAGATAAAAAGCTTAACCTTCTTCTTGTCTTCAACGTTTGCTTATATTCTTTGGTAATCATTTCGCTGTCTCTTCCAACCTGCCCTCCTCGCCGAAAGTCTATGCTGTAGCTTACCTTGTTCAGGGTAAAGGGACCATGTTCCGACGGGAGGTGTTATCGTAATAAATGCTGTGACGCGCTGCATTAATGGTGATGTGCAGTGGTAATAACTTTGCAGATCTTTGTCTGCTGATGTGGCTTCGTCCTTCACCCGCCGCGTGCCTGAATGCCATTGGTTCTTATGCCATATTGGATTCCAGCTGTTTTGGACTTCTTCGGTTGGGTTATGTATTAGGCTCCGATTGATGGGCTTGGGTTGTTTATAGTGGTTCATGGCCTTTGTGGACCTGTTATGTATTGGGCTCCGATTGATGGGCTTGGGTTGTTTATAGTGGTTCATGGCCTTTGTGGGCCTGTCCATGTCACATTATTACATTTATTTTGAAATTATCTGCTTCTACAATTATTATATGTAATTATGTAACAACTTTTGGCGACTAAAAATTTGGTCGTCAAAGTGTAATTTCTTGTAATGTATGTTGTTGTTAAGGTAGAAAAAATGTTAAAATAGTTTAAATCTAAATGTACCTTTTAAATATTTATATTCAATTTTTATATATTTTAATACACTTTTTACAAGTATAAATAGATTAATAATCACTCATTGTGTTGTGTATTTCCATTTCCGTTATTATAGTGTTAGAATATGTTATACATAATCAACTTATTAAAGTCTAAAGGGTTGGCCTTGTGGTTGAAGCGCTCTTTTATTAGGCGTAATGTATAAGTTTGAATCTTATTGTTGCCATTGTAGATTTGGTTTTCTACTCCTTACTTTTTTAAGGGAAAAAAAAAATTGTGGCAACTTATAATTGAGCGCAAATATAGCAGTTGTAAACATGCGGTGAATAAGATGTTTCAACTAAAATCAAACAATTTATAAAGAGTCCAGCCTCTTTCTTGTTGGGAGAAAAGATTAGGCCGTGTTTTGTTACTTCTCTGTGGGCCTATCATATTGCCCAATTTAATGATCCAATCCGTCTATATTTTGGGTCTTTATGTGTAGATTATTCATAAAAAATAAATGAGAAAATTATCAAGAAGTTTTTTTTGAAAAACGTGTAGTCTATTTAGTTCTATAACCTTTTGTTGATACCCAAAGGTCCTATAACGTTATTCTTTTTCTCTACCTCTCTTCTTCTCTACCTCTTTTACTCTTTGTGATTTCCGACGATCGTTGATGGGTAACCATATCTTGCTTCTTCTCTTTCTCTTTCCTATATATAGTCACCGACGACCGACGACTACCATCGATTTGGATTCACCGGCAATCACCGACCGTTGACTCTTTACTTCACCCTCACCGACGGTAAAGAAGATATGTTTCTGACAAAGAATATGAGTAGATCTACTTAGATCTGATGAAAATCTACATCAGATCTAAGTTTTTTCATCAGATCTAAGTAGAGCTACATCATATTTGGCTAGATCTAAACAAAAAATAGTTGCCGGAGTATAATCCTCTCTCTATATCCGCCTTTCTCCTTCGATCTCTTTTTTTTTCTACATTTTCTCTGCTATACACTTCTTTTTTTCTGTTTTAATGGAGAAAATTTTCAAATTCTGAATAAATTGTTTTCGAGTTTTAGTTACAAGCGGTAAAAACTGTAAAATTTTGCAGTTTCAAATTTTTTTGGTGCTGGAATGAATCATGGTATAAAACTGTAAAATTTTATAGTTTCATAACATTCTTTAGAATTGTAAAATTTTACAATTTCATAACATGTTTTTCAGTTTGATTAATAAGGATAAATGCTTAATAGATTTTTTCTTTGAAACTGTAACATTTTACAGTTTCAAAACTTACTTTTCAGTTTGATCAATATTGGAGATTATTTGCTTAAACCTTACAAAAATTAAAAAATAGCATATGTTTTTCCAATTGTTACTGTTTTTTGTCGTTTCATTTCTTTTTCTTTTAATTTATCAATATTTAGCACATTTTGCTATGTTTTTTCGCTCTAATTTCTTCATTTATTCTTTTTTTTTCCAGCAATATTCTAAACATTCCGGTGAGTCTTTAGTGATGTTCTTAATGTCCTGTGAACGTTCTGAACATTCCGGTGACTTCCATTAACGTTCTTAACACTCCGGTGAACTTTCGGCGATACTCCGGCGACTTCCCGGTGATGTTGAACATTCCGAAGAGTCTCCGGTGACCGTTTGATGGAAGTCCAACGATAGTAAGATGTAACAGTGTTTGTAAATTAAAAAAAAAATAGAATTTTTTGGTAACAATTAAAAATGTATATGACTAATTGGTGTAAGTGTTTTGTTTGAGGATTAGATAGGTCTTGAGCTTTGTATATGAAACTTATTGGTAAATTCCCCAAAATAAATAAATTAATTTGGTAATCATAACCATATAATTTTACTATGTTTATTTTAAAAAAACAATGATCTATTTTTAAAATTATATTTGTTATTTATTTATTTGAAGACGTGATAAAATTGTATAATTATTATCAAATAATTTAATTTTTCATGATTGATTCAATCATAAAGAGTTTAAAAATGACTGAATCCAAAAATAAAAAATAAACCTACAAGCTTAACAACACATTCTAATCTTTATGTCCATCCAATCCTCTCTTCCTTGAGAGAGGTTGGTTCATTTTTTAAGTTGGTTTGAAGAGAAGTTGTTAATAATGGAAAGTAGACATATTTTGGGAAGATTTACCGGTTGGACTTGCCTTCATTTCCCAAACAATCTGAAAATGTATTTTAGGTGAGAAAATGACATGTACATAGAGAAAATCCCAAGATATGTGTTGTCAGTTTCCTCACTTTCACATGCAATGTAGGAAAAATACCAGATCAAATCACTGAATTTTTGGTACTGGGGATCTATATATATAATCTAGGGTCATTGTACAAGGACACAATCACTTGAATGGGATAGAGGACTTTCCATTATAGGAAAAGCAACCCTACTTGTGCCCTTTGACATGGTCTAGAAGGACATCATGAGCTCCACTTTAAAGTTTTTCTAGATCAATCTTACCAGCCAATTGGCAAATTCAATGTGTTTGCTGCTTGTATTTTTTAGTTAATTATACTTGAGGTTCTTAAATTTCAGTAAATTTTTTTCAATTTTCATCTATAATATTTTTAAATTTTCCTACTTTACTTAGGTAGTTAACATCCGTTCATTTTTATTATGTAGTGTTGCATTGATTGTCATGTGATATTATAAAATATTATTATTATACAAATTTAGATAAATTACACTATATCTCTCTTTTAATTATTTTTCTACTTTGATCCCTAACGTTTTTGATTTTATCTAATTTGCTCTATTGGCCAAAGTCCATCAAAAATTGGACAAATGGCAACCACGGTAGCCCCAAGTTGAATCCCACACTCTACTGTCTCTTTTACTTCCTTAGATCTACTGTAATGACCACTGAATTTGAGAGAGAAATGTTCAATGGTGTCAAAAGAGCTATGGTAATGGTTTTGAGATGGTGGTAGCAGTGAGGACGAGAAGTAGGGCGGAGTAGATAATGGTATTGTTCAATTGCTAGTGATGGTGGATGGCCAATGAGGATTTGTCTCAAATTGAAAAAAATTGATTAGATTGCATTGAACCAAATCTTTTTATTGATGCGGTTTGCTGAGAAAAACAGTTTATATTAGTGCTCAAAATAATATAATTGACATTATCAATTTGATATATTTTTTTTACCTAAATACGGACCGTACTGAACTGATTGCCTCCCTACTTATAAAAGAGTATATTGGAAAGGTGCTATTGGGGGGCTCAAATGGGGTACTTCAGTTGTACTATTCATTTTGTGGAGTTCACTAGGAACCATCATCCAATCATTTTGATCATAGATGAACTGGTATTTTGCATTAATGAGTTGCTTGGCCTTTTTTTTAATAAATGAGTTGCTTGATTAGTCTTACAAAATAAGCAATTTGGATAATTGAGATGACCCTTACATGGGTCACCTGAGTCCCAACAATACTCTCTTATAATAAATCCATCCATGGAGAATAAATTCAAGATACTTACAGTCACTCACAAACCATATTGTCAATTAAAATTAGAGAGTGAAATTAAACCTAAGACTTTTGAATTCATAATTCATCTCAAGCCAAATATTTTTTACCATTCCTTCAGCCCTCATTTCTGTATCTCATATCCGAACATATTCTGAGGGAATAGCATAAAAATACCAACAGCACGACAAGATCAGCCAGTGGGATTTCAAATGGGTACATTCACTGAAAAATGAGACTCAACATAAAGGAATAATCTAAAAAAACAAAAAAGTCATTTTCATGCTTTGATTTTTCAAAAGTGAAGGCACAAAGAACAGTAGCCAATGGTGCAATTCTGCTGAAAAATGGGATTTAAAGTAATTTTAATGAACTGACATTATTTAAATAGCAGTGAAATTCCACATTCCAATGGAAAACTGTGAATTTGAAGCAAACATGTTTTGAATTTGAATAGTTCCCAATTTTTTTGATATTCATATTTCTTGTGAAAAGATATCAAGTCAGGGTAAAACAGAGCACCTCAATCAATGGGTGTAATTGATAATGGCCACCCATTGAAAATTTAGGACCACGCGATTGGATGACTCGTCTGCTAGACCAAGCAAACAAGATGGTAACCTTTTCCTGTTTATCTTACTATAAAATTTTGATATGAGGAGAAATAAAAGCTAATGGAAAATATTTTTTATAATTAATGAAAAATAAAACTCATTTAGGTAAAAAATATTTTTTTTTTTTAAAAGATAAAAGACTTCATAAAATTTTGTCAAAATCACCGTACCATTATTTTTCCGTAACCACCACCTCTAATATAATCACTAATACATTACCTTCAAAGTAAAAACCAAAAATAGGAAAACATTTTGTAGAAAAATCCTATACATTTTTCATAAATATTTTTGGTAGAAAATGTTTTCTTAAAAACTGTGTTATGCTGAAACAGACAGAGATCTCATGCCACAAATATCAACTACTAATACATTAATATTAGGTTTGCAATCAAAGATGAGATTTTTTTTTTCTTTTAAAATGTTTTCCGCCGAAACAGATATCTCATAACACAAAGATCAAAGTCCAAAAATCATTTCTCCACCAGCTGGAAATTTGTTCCATTTCAAGATTAATAAAGAGAAATTTGTCCAATGGATTAACAATCATCAGCCCACATGATGTTCCCTGCATAACATCACCCTCAAAATTGCATTCACAGTCATACCATCATAGTGTTCAAATGCTTGCTTCATATTTAAAAACACAAAAAACAAAAACAAAAAATTAAATGAAAACATGAACACAAAAGAGTGAGTAGGGGTGTGTTTGATCGAGGGATTAGGAGGGGACTATTTACTATTCGGATTGTTTATCCGAAATAGTGAATAGTCCCATATGGGGGCTTATATTATCCCGAGGGGTGTGGAATAGTTTTGGGGGGACAATTTACTGTTGGGATTAGGTGATAAAATGACCATTTTGACCCTCTACTATTTAATTATGTATTATATTTAGTAAAATTTAATAAAATTTAAATGTCTCAATTTAAAAGTAAAATAATTTTATTTAACTTCTTATTGATGCTTTATTTATTTAATTTTTTAAAATAATTTTTTATTGATATTTTATTTTAAAATTTTGTTTATATTTTATTTAATTTCATTATTTAAATGTTAATAGATATTTTATTTAATTTCATTGTTTAATTATTATTATTTTTAAAAACAAATTTATTTAAAATTTTAATTAAAAAAATAACATATATTTTTATTGATATTTTATTTATTTTATTTAAAAAATAAATTTATTTAATTGTGTAAAAAATAAAATAAAATACATTTTTATTTAATTTAGCTAAAAATAATTAAAATATTAAAGATATGTTTAATATTGTTATTACTTAGTAAATAATTGAAAAATAGTAAAATAGTCTTTTGTTTATTTATCCTATTCAGTCCGTCCAACCAAACGTTGGATTCAATAAAAATAATCATTTCCAAACATCTAATTCAATGAAAAAACAAACACAGCATACATATCCAATCCAACCAAATATCCAATCCAACCAAATAGTCCGGAAATTCACAGTCCAAGGATTCAAGTCCAATGGATTCTAATCCCCTTATCCAATCCGTCCAATCAAACACACCCAAAAGTGTATCTGAATTAGACTCCAATCTCATCAGTGAAAGGAATGGACTAGATTCTGAAAATTGAATACTACATGTAATGCTCATGAATATACTCTAAATTGGAAATAAACAAAGATATGATATAGAAGAGAAGATAACAATGAACCCACAAACCAGAATCAGCAGCAAAATGCTGCCATCTTCTGGCCCTGATTATGGCTGTCTCTATACATACAATTACCTGAAACCTACTCGTCGTTTTCTCTACCAATTTATTTTGCAAACTCAAATTATATGATTTAACAATTTCAAATAAATATGGAGAGGGACTTTCTGTTCTTTACCCCTTTCGATTCAAATTACCACTTCTCTGTTTCTTCATCAACAATTGACAGTAGCATGCCGACACAAATGCAGTTGATCTCTTCTTTGAACAATGTCTTTTGGTGATTGGAGGCCAGCAAAGAACTAATTGGTGAGGCAATAGAAGCAATGAAAGCTAAGCTAATGTGACTGATAATTTTGTGCTCGGTTTTGAGGAAGGTTAGAGGAAAATTCTTAAAAGAATCAATAGAAAGGTGGTGGTGGGGGAGATGCATATGGAACCCCGAAGATTGGTGGCAATGGCCCCTCGTATGCGGGAGTAGGAGGTGGTGGTGGTGGGTGTTCACATGGGACTGGAGCTGGTGGTGGTGATGGTGGAGGAGGAGAGTGGTAGTGAATTGGGGGTGGGGGTGGAGAACTATAGTGAATTGGGGGAGGTGGGGAAGGTGGAGGTGGAGAAGCATACACAGGTGGTGGTGGTGGAGGTGATGGTGGTGGCAAGTAATGAATTGATGGTGAGGGTGATGGTGAGGGGGGTGGTGGTGGGGGTGAGTACTCTACACAAGGTGGAGGAGGAGGTGGTGGTGGTGGTTCTATACAAGGTGGTGGAGATGGTGGTGGTGGTGAATGAATTGGGGGAGGCGGAGAATGGACAGTAGGCGGTGGTGGTGGTGATGAATAGGCATAAACATGCGGTGGTGGTGGTGAGTGTGGTGGCGGAGGTGGTGATGAATAGTGTGGAGGCGGTGGCGAATTATAATAATAGGGAATAGGAGGAGGTGGAGAATATGAGGGAGGAGGTGGAGGTGGTGGTGAATTTGGCGGTGGAGGTGGTGGGGAGTGGATGCAATAAGGTGGGAGAGGTGGAGACAATGTTGCTGGAGGAGGTGATGGTGGAGGTGGAGAAGGTGGAGGAGGAGATGGCGGCGGTGGGGGAGAATCGGCGGTTGGCGGCGGCAGCAGTGGTGGTTTTGGGGTGCGAGTTTTTTTTTTTAATAAAAAATTTAGAAAATTCATATTGAGATATTGAAGCTCTCATAAGCCTTAGGGTTAAAAATCCCCTTTTGCTTAATATATAGTATAGATTAAGATTTTTTATAAAAATAATTTAATAATCTTATCACTAACCATAGAAGTTACAAAGGATACTGCAGTAACTATTGGTGGGGGAGGAGGTGGGGGAGGAGAGGGTGGTGGGGAAGGAGGTGAAAAAACCGGTGGTGGTGGTGGAGACGAAGGCACCACCGGTGACGGAACAAAAGGCTTACACCTAAAAACACTACAATCCACAGCAGGCTTCGACAAAAACCGCCGACACTGCGCCGGCGACCTCTGCGCAGGCCTCGAGGGCAAACAATTCCTCCGATCATCAAAACCAGGCAAGCTCAAACACACCGGAGCCTCACCAGTAAAGAAATTATAAGAAAACGTAAAGTTATCAAGTCTTGGAAGCTTACATATACTCGCCGGAACACTCCCAGAAAGCATATTATGCGCCACATTAAGCTGCTCCAACTTCACCATTCCCGCAATCGTCTCCGGCAACGACCCCATCAACTCATTGAAACTGACATCAAACACTGTCAATTCCTTCAACAACCCAATCTCCGGAGGCAAACACGACCTCAACCCATTCTCCATCAGTATAATCTCGTTTAAAGTCCTCGACATGTTCCCCAGACTAGCCGGAACACATCCTCGAAACTTGTTATTCGCCACCACAATCACCGACACCGGCGAGTTCCCGAAGTTATCTGGCAACTCGAATTGGAACCGATTGTGGTTGATGAATATAGCATCTAAATCTTTGTCGAAGAGTTTGTTTGGTACATTGCCTTCAAACTCGTTGAATCGAAGATCTAAGAACTTCAAAACCGGCAATTTCAGTACAACCAGAGGGAATTTTCCGGCGAAACGATTGTTGCTCAGATCGAGCTCGTAGAGAAGCTTCAAGTTCTTGAATTTGTGAGGCACAGTTCCACAAAACCGATTCGAATTTATGTGAAACAATGCGAGATCAGTGAGAAGTCCCAACTCCTCCGGGAGGTACCCAGCGATGTCCCCATGATTGAGATCGATTCCAGCGACGGTTTTAATCGAGTGGTTGTCGAGCGCTTGAGCACAGTAAACTCCAGTGTAGTGACACACATCAGATCCGACCCAATTTCCGGTGAAATTTTGAGGATCGGAGAGTATAGCTTCTTTCCAAGCTTGAAGTGCAATGTAAGCGTTTCGGAGACGAGGGTTTTCGAAAACCAGAGACGAATCAATCGTTACGTTCTCGCCTCTGTCGCCGAACTCGTCTCTGTAGTAGAGTAACTGGCGTTGCTTGATGTATAATGATTCGGTGTCTGTGAGTCCGCCATTGTTGAAAGAATGAGCATTTGCAGAGGAGAGAAAGAAAGAAAAGATGAAGATGGGTAGTAGTAGTAGTAGTAGTAGTGAGAGAAGATTGAAGTAGAAATGGTGGTTAGTCTTGTTCTTCATCACATATGAGACATTGATATCTCTCTCTCTATTTTTTTTTTTTTTTTTTTTTCTGGGTTCAGGTTGGGAACGTGAGATGCTAACGGGAGGGAGATCTAAGGAGAGAGAAGGAGATTTGGGTTGGATGTTTGGGGAGACAGAAAATGAAGAGGGATTTTTCTAGGGATTTTGGGGGAGCGTGTGAGAAAGAGAGGAGAGAGAGAGACAGCTAAATCACAGCTCAAAGGCCACCACCACCAGATTCTATCACTTTTTTCTCTCTTTCAAACTTTCTCGGTCATCATTTTCTTTCCTTGCAGCATGAGATAGAAAATTAGCTTTTTTTATACTGTTTCAAACCATTCCAATTCAACGACCCCAAGTTAAAGGTTAGAACAAAAACTGAAATAAAAAATAATTGTCGAAATAATAATTAATTGATATTTATTAGTATTTAATGACCACCTAATTTAGGGTTAGTTTGACATAAACTAAATAATATAAAAAGTCAAAAAATTACTATCTTATTTAAATCACATCACTTATCTAACACATCATATCTAACTCAACCCAAATCTTAATCCAACCCATATTAGCCAAACCAACCTATATAGGTCAATAAATTAAAAAGTGCACTTTTTAAAAATATTCCAACCAACCCTTATTAACAACGTGGATTTTTTAGCCGCTAGTCGGGGCGGCAATGCACCCGGCTACACGGGTTCGGACAGTTACCAGTTATTAATTTCAAATTTTTTTCTTTTGATTGAGAGGTAAGAATCGTTTATTTTTAAAAACTTCTTAAAAGTTGATTTTTTAATTTTTTTAAATTATCACCATGCTTTGTTTCAGTTTTTCAAAAACTGTTTTTATAAAATTTTACTTTCTTATTTTTTGTATTTTTTTGTTTTTACTATTTTTTTAATATTTTAAGTAATTTTTTTTATTTTTTAGACATACCTAACATAAATATACCTAAAAAGTAAAAAATTTGTGAAAAAAACCATAAAAATGATAAGTTTATTTGAATAACAATAATTGAATTTTAGTATCATTTGAATTTGTTCAATTTCTTACCATGTTTGGTTTTAAAAACTTGAGTTCATTTTTCAGGAATTTGAATTTTTTATTTTTTGAATTTTTTTGTTCTTATTTTTTTAAAAAATATTTTACGCAATTTTTTTAGATACATCTAATTTAAATATGCTTAAAAATATAATATTTGTGGGAAAAAATTCAACAACTACAAAAAATTCAAAAAAAAATATGAAAATTAAATACATTTTCGTATTTTGTTGCGTTTAATGAATTTTTAAAAGATTTTTGTACAAATTTTTTACTTTTTAAGTATATTAAGGTTAAATGAATTGAAAATATAAATATTGATTAAGGATTAAAAAATTGTTTTTTGCTTTTTTTACTTTTTTAATCTAAAAGATAAAAAAATGAATGAAAATATTTTAAAAATTATTAAAAATATGAATTAAAATTTAAAAAAATTATTCTCAAAAATTGGAAACGAAGTGCGACAAGTTGATTAAAAGTTAATTTTTGACTTTTAATCCATTTTAAGTCACATCATCTCTTACATTTTTTATTTTTAAAAAAAAATTAAAAATTAAAAATTAACTTTTAACTAATTTCTCAAAATAGGCCTTTGCACTACCCCAAAAGTCATCAAAATAGTTACAATTTAAATTTATGAAAAAATTTATATTTTTAATTATTAAAATTAAAATGATTTATAATTGATTTGACTTTCCAAAAAAAAATCTACAGTGCCTTGCATTTTTTCCTACAATTTAAGTACTTTTCATATATTTTAAATTATTTTTTATTTACTATTTTTACAAAAACACACATTTTAATTTATTTTTTTAAACCTATATGAAAGATGTCAAGTTTTGGCCAGCCAAGTGTGTGTGTTTGGAATTGCAATGGAGCTGCTAAGGCAACAGTAGTGCTCAATATTAGTGTCAGATGCTAAATGTGTTAATTGCAACCAACGTTCTAGCCAGCAAGGGAGAGAGAGGGAACTGTCGTGGGTCATCCAGTCAGTCGTCCTTCTAAACGTTCAAACCCGTCAAGTAATAAAATAAAATAAAATAAAATTTGAGTTTGATTGGTTGACCAGCCGGACGTCCAACTGTCTCCACACCAGCTGCTGCAAACTGCAAATTATTTGTATATATATATATTTTTAACACACACTTTAACATATCTATTTTATCACCATTCGCTCACTAAATTAACAAACTCTTAACACATATTTTTGAGTTCTACTTTTATTACTTTTTGTCATATAACACATCTTTAACACATCTATTGTGGATCTTAACACACATTTTTGAGTCATACTTTTACTAGCATATCACCCGTGCTACGCACGGATTATGTTTACAGTTATCTATATATGTGAATTGTGATTTTTAAATATCTTCTTTTTTTTTTTAAATGTCTTCTTTTTTTTTCTTTTTTATATTATATTAAAGTTTAATATTTTGATAATAATCATGTGTTAGACTTTTCAAGGAATTAAATGTCTTTTTTTTATTATATTATATTAAAGTTTAATATTTTGATAATAATCATATGTGTTGGACTTTTCAAGAATTTTTTTTTATGAGGGATAATAATCATACGTGTTGGGACTTTCCAAGGAATTTATGTGTTGGATTTCAAAGAATTTTTTTAATACTTGTTCTTAATGCATTGAAGTGTTATTATGAGGGTAAGACTTGAGGATTGGGAGAAGTTAATAAATGCTAAGGTGTTTTTTTTTTTAAATCAAATATCTTCCTTTTTTTTTAAATATCTTCTTTTTTTCCTTTTTTATATAAAAGATTGGGAAAATTACATATACCCCCCTCGAGGTTTAGTAAAATTACAGTTATCCCCTTGAGGTTTGAGAAATTACAGATACCCCTCTAAAGGTATTATTTGTATAACAAATTAAGGGGCAAATTGTTATGAAAATATAAACCTCATGAGGGTATCTGTAATTTTCGAAACCTCAGGGGTATCTGTAATTTAGCTAAACCTCGAGGGAGGTATATGCAATTTGCCCTATATTAAAGTTTAATATTTTGATAATAATCATACGTGTTAGATTTTTCGAGGAATTAAATGTCTTTTTTTTTATTATATTATATTAAAGTTTAATATTTTGAGAATAATCATATGTGTTGGACTTTTCAAGAATTTTTTTTTATACTTGTTCTTAATGCATTAAAATGTTATTATGAGGGATAATAATCATATGTGTTGGGACTTTTCAAGGAATTCATGTGTTGGATTTCAAAGAATTTTTTTTATGCTTGTTCTTAATGCATTAAAGTGTTATTATGAGGGTAAGACTTGTGGATTGGGATAAATTAATAAATGCTAAGGTTTTTTTTTTAAATCAAAAAATCAAGAAATTTAGATTGGGAGATTGGAGCTCCCACAAGGCTTAGGGTTAAAAATCCCTTTTGCTTAATATATAGTACTAGCCTATCACCCGTGCTATGCACGGAATAATTATAGATATTTATATTTGTTTTAATTTTTTTAATATATAAATTATGTTTTTTAAGATTTTTTATAAAAATAATTTAACAATCTTATCATTAACCATAGTGTACATGAGAAATTAAAAAAAGGGCAAATTACATATACACCCCTCCAGGTTTGGTTAAATTACAGATACCCCCCTGAGGTTTCGGAAATTACATCCCGCCCCCTGAGGTTTGTATTTTCATAACGATTTACCCCCTGAGGTTTATATTTCATAACAAATTACCCCCTAATTTCTTATGCAAATATAGCATTCAGGGGGGAATTCGTAATTTCTCAAACCTCAGGGGGGTATCTGTAATTTTTTCAAACCTGGAGGGGTGTATATGTAATTTGCCCTTAAAAAAATTACTGCAGTAACTATGCACGGGCTATATTTATAATTATTTGTATAAGGGAATTTTAAATGCTAATCAGAGATTTTGACCAAATCAATAAATGCAGGCATGTGGATTGGAAAAAGTTAATAAATGCTGATCAGGGAATTTTGACCAAATTAATAAATGCTGAGGGTTTTTTTTTTAAATAGAAAATTTAGAAAATTAAGATTGAAAAATTGGAGCTTCCACAAGGCTTGGGGTTTAGAAACTTCATTTTTCTTAATATATTTACAATTATCTATATATGTGAATTGCGATTTTTAAATGTCTTTTTTTTTAAATGTCTTTTGTTTTCCCTTTTTTATATTATATTAAAGTTTAATATTTTGATAATAATCATATGTGTTTGACTTTTCAATAAATTAAATGTCTTCTTTCTTTTATTATATTATATTAAAATTTAATATTTTTATAATAATCATATGTGTTTGACTTTTCAAGAAATTAAATGTCTTTTTTCTTTTATTATATTATATTAAAGTTTAATATTTTGATAATAATCATATGTGTTTGACTTTTCAAGAAAATTTTTTTTTGCTTGTTTTTAATGCACTAAAATATTATTATGAGGGATAATAATCATATCTGTTGGGACTTTTCAAGGAATTCATATGTGTTAGATTTTAAATAATTTTTTTTTATGCTTGTTCTTAATGCATTAAAGTATTATTATGAGGGTAAGATTTGGGGGTTGAGAGAAGTTAATAAATGCTAAGGGTTTTTTTTTATAAATAAAAAAATCAGAAAATTTAGATTGGGAGATTGAAACTCCCACAAGACTTGAGGTTAAAAACCCCTTTTACTTAATATATAGTATAGATATAGATAGATAGATATATCTTTTTATTTTTATTTTTATTTTTGTGTGGTTTCTATTCGGATATTTTTTTTCAATTTATTTAAGATGGAGTTGTGGGTATCTTTTTTTTTTAATTTAATTTATCTGTGATTTCCATTTGTTTTTAATTTTTATTATTTAGGTAAGTTATGATGTGAGTTAAATATGTGATAGACATGTGAGTTTTATTGATTTAAAGTTTATCTAAAGTTTTTTTTTTTTAGTTTTTTTTGTTATGTTATAATATAATATATAAAATATAGGTTGTTAAAAATCCCCTTTTGCTTAATATATAGTATAGATAGATGATCATATGTGTTGGACTTTTCAAGAAATTTTTTTTATACTTGTTTTTAATGCATTAAAGTATTATTATGAGCGACAATAATCATATGTGTTGGGACTTTTCAAAAAATTCATATGTATTGGATTTCAAAGAATTTTTTTTTATGTTTGTTCTTTATGCATTAAAGTGTTATTATGAGGGTAAGAGTTGGGAAAAGTTAATAAATGCTAAAAAAAAAAAATTTAATCAAAAAATCAAAAAATTTGGATTGGGTGATTGAAACTCCCACAAGGCTTGAAGTTAAAAACCCCATTTTACTTAATATATAACTAGCATATCACCCGTGCTATGCACGGATTGTGTTTGCAATTATCTATATATGTGAATTGTGATTTTCTAATGCCTTTTTTTTTTTTAAATGCCTTTTTTTTTCCCTTTTTAATATTATATTAAAGTTAAATATTTTGATAATAATCATATGTGTTAGACTTTTCAAAGAATTAAATGTTTTTTTTATTTATTATATTATATTAAAATTTAATATTTCGATAATAATCATATATATTGGACTTTTCAAGGAATTTTTTTTATGTTTGTTCTTAATGTATTAAAATGTTATTATGAGGGATAATAATCATATGCGTTGGGACTTTTCAAGAAATTTAAATGCTGATCAGGAGATTTTGACCAAATCAATAAATGCAGGCATGTGGAAAGACATGTGGATTGAAAAAAGTTAATAAATGCTGATCAGGAGATTTTGACCAAATTAATAAATGCTGAGTTTTTTTTTTTTTAATAAATAATTTAGAGAATTCATATTGAGATATTGAAGCTCCCATAGGCCTTGGGGTTAAAAATCCCCTTTTGCTTAATATATAGTATAGATTAAGATTTTTTATAAAAATAATTTAATAATCTTATCACTAACCATAGAAGTTACAAAGGATACTGCAGTAACTATATACAGATTGTGTCTATAATTATTTGTATGAGGGGGATTTTAAATGTTGATTAGGGAATTTTGACCAAATCAATAAATGCAGGCATGTAGAAAGACATGTGGATTGAAAAAAGTTAATAAATACTGATCAGTGGATTTTGACTAAATCAATAAATGCCGAGTTTTTTTTTTTAATAAAAAATTTAGAAAATTCATATTGAGATATTGAAGCTCCCATAGGCCTTTGGGGTTAAAAACCTCATTTTGCTTAATATATAATATAGATATAGATAGATGTGTTGGACTTTTCAAGAATTTTTGTTTATACTTGTTCTTGATGCATTGAACTGTTATTATGAGTGATAATAATCATATGTGTTGGGACTTTTCAAGGAATTCATATGTGTTGGATTTCAAAGAAATTTTTTTATGCTTGTTTTTAATGCATTAAAATGTTATTATGAGGGTAAAACTTGAGAGTTGGGAGAAGTTAATAAATGCTAAGATTTTTTTTTAAATCAAAAAATCAAAAAATTTAGATTGGGAGATTGGAGTTCCCACAAGGCTTAAGGTTAAAAACTCCCTTTGACTTAATATATAGTATAGATATAAATTACTTTTTCTCATATAACACACTTTAACATATATTTTTGACACATCCATTAGGGATGCTCTTAGTAACTACCGACATGGTCATTAACATTTTCATACACAATAGTAATAATAAATAAATCATAATTATTAATAAATCATAATTACGGAATAAAGTAACAAGTATGTCTCATTAATAATTTTTTTATTACATAATTAATTTAAATTATTACATAAATAATATCAAATATTATTTTAAAAGTACTAAATAATTATTTTTATTAAATATATAATATAAATATATGTTAAGTTCTCACTTTTAGGCCCGACAGAATTACATTTTTACTTGTTTGGTAATTATTTTTTAAATTAAAATTTAATAATAACAAATAGAAACAGAAAGTACTTGTCTATGTGTTTCTCAATAATCAATTTTTAAAACTCATTGAAAGTGTTTTTGTCATATACTACACCAAACATTTTTTTAAAATAAACTCCATCAGTCACACAAAATAAAATAAAAAATTTACACCTACTAATTCTAATTTTTCACGCAGATGGTCACCCATCCTATTCTCAACTAAAGAGGTGTTGTCCAAGCTCGTAGGCCTCTTCACGAATTATGATTTAATTCTTAGTATTGTTTACTTTTTAGAATTTGGCTCGATGGCCTCAAAAATATATATCATTCATCAAAAATAATTTAAATTTTTTCAAGGTGGCTATTATACTTGGAAGGACAAGACTTGGTGGATCCATTTTTAGGTCAATTTCAATAATTCGAATGGTTTACTTTTTAAGATTTGTTGATTAAAATATTAAGACAAAAAATTAAGATGATCGAGCGTTGATAACTATATATTTGAATAATATTTGTTTTAAAAAAGATAAACAATATATATAATTTTAAGAATAACTATTTATTTTTTTAAAAACAAATCTGCGTGTTTGGTTTTAATTTTTTAAATTTAGTTTTCTGCAAATTGAGTTTTTTTTTTTCTTTTTTGTTTCTAGTGAATATTTTTAAAATTTTAAGCAATTTTTTACTTTTTTATATGTATCTTACTTAGATATATCTAAATAGTAAAATATTTGTGAAAAAATATTTTTAAAAAATTAATAAATATACAAAAATAGGAAAAATGTACTGAATTTTCATATTTTCTTTTATATTTTTTGTATTTAGTTACTTTTTAAAGATTTTTTTACAAATATTATACTTTTTAAGTGTATTTATGTTTGATGTGTCTAAAAAATTTTAAAAAAAAAATTCGCTTAAAATATTAAAAAAATTCAATGTAAATAAAAAATACGAAAAAAGAAAAAGTAAAATTTTTTGAAAAATAAATTCTGAAAAATGAAACTAAACAAAGTGAATGTTATTCAAACCTATAAATATCAAGGCCGATTATTTTTACTATTCTTTTTATAAATATTTTACTTAATAAATTGTAAATAGTAAACAATTTGAAATAATTGAAGTCGGCTTCAAAATAAACTCATTAAGGCTTATAAGTTAAATTTTTGACTTATTACAAAAAGACGTATAAAAATAGAGAGATAATATGATTAAAATAAACTAATAAGTTAATAAATTGGCTTCGTTTGGGAAGTTGCTATTTTTTAGGCTTTTTGACTATTTGACTATTTTAGTAGGCTATTTTAGTTTTTGTGTTTGAGAAGATGAGATGAATTTTTATTTGAGTTGTTGTATTGGAAAATGTGTTTGAAATAATGTTTAAATTGAAATGACAATTTTGTCCCTGACTTTATTTTTTTCGAAATTACTGTGTAGGGGTAATATTGTAATTAAACCTGTTTGCAGCCTACACTGTTGGTGGCAGTGTAGGCTGCATTGCTGCAGCAGCTGTAATTATTTGACTTTTTTTGGCACCTCGTTTTTTGAAAATCAAGGCACAAGTGAGGCTTCTTGGCTATTTTCTCATTTGAGGCTAAAATAGCCCAACCCAAGGCTTCCCAAATATCCCCATTATTATTATTATTATTGGCTTCTCAAAAGGAGCCTAAATCCAAACCTTGGCGTAGTTTGACAATTAGGTTAAAAAATATTTTAGTTTTTAAATTTTTTTTTAAATAGCATCACTTTTTTATTTTTTATATTTCTTTTAAAAAAAATTAAAAATTTAACTTTTAAATTACTTTTCGAAAATAGTTATCATCAATATTATTATGGCCTCATTTGGGAAGTGACTATTTTTTAGGCTTTTTGACTATTTGGTTATTTTAGTAGCCAATTTTAGTTTTTGTGTTTGGAACGATGGGATGAATTTTTATTTGAGTTGTTGTATTAAAAAATGTGTTTGAAATGATGTTTAAATTGAAATGACAATTTTGTCCCTAACTTTATTTTTTCCAAAATTACTGTGTAGGGATAATATTGTAATTAAACCTGTCTGCAGCCTACACTGTTGGTGGCAGTGTAGGCTGCGTTGCTGCAGCAAGCGTAATCATTTGACTTTTTTTTTTTTTTTGAAAATCATACACAGGTGAGGCTTTTTGACTATTTTTTCATTTGAGGCTAAAATAGCCCAACCCAAGGCTTCCCAAACACCGCCTATAATTGATAAAAAAAAAAATGAGATCTATAAATTTGTATTCAAGGATTAGAGAACATAAAATGCATGCTGAGGCCTCGTTTGGGAACAAGTTAATTTAGTAACTTTTTGGCTAATTGGCTAAAAAAGGTAAAAAAAATTTGTATGTTTGGGATGACTTTTTGACTAATTACGAAAAGTTGTGCAAAAAGTAGAGAGAAGCCATAATTGTTGACTTTTTGATATAATTAATTGACTAATTGACTAATTTAATAATTTTTTAATTAATTAATTAAAAAGGTAACATTCTAAACTAGCCTGAATTATGATTGGCAAGAGACATGACCAACTAGCTGTATCAATTAATAATTTTTTCTTTTTTCTATTACACGTGTATGGCTAGAATGAATTTAGGTGTCAATAGTCAAATCAATGGAAGAGTACTTAGTGAACTGGCACTAACGTAATCTGAAAGGACCAAATTATCCATTTACGTTTTCTTTTTTCCACATTCTTGACAGCATTATTATTTATTTTTTTATCCAACAAGCAGATGTTTTGAAATGTTATTACTATATTTGTAGACTCTTGTATCGGAATAATAGATTCTCGGCCTGATTTAAGGGTTCTTTGGAATATTTTAAATAAGCGTATTTTTTTACTTTTTATAAGAAATTATATAAAAAAATAGAAAAGAGATGTTATTGACGTGATTTTAAAAAGATAAAAAAAAAAATATATAGACTTATTTAATCTTCCCAAACAAGACCTTAATTTAAGTCAAAGAAAATAATTTATCATTGAAACACTAATAAAATTCAACCGCACATTACAAATGAACCCATATTTTAAGAAAAGTACAAACAAAATTTCTAAAAAAAATTGGCCACGAAGAAGTGCGATTCACCCTCTTAAAAATCGAACTTGAGTTACAAAAGGAATACCTTATTTATTAGACCTCCACCACAAATAGTTAGAGCACTATTAATTTGACACGACACATTTGAACGCTTATAATTAGCCAATGTGGTGTTTTGAAAAATTGATAAAAAATTAATTTTTTAATTTTTTGAATTTTTTAGTGACTTTTTGATAAAAAATTAGGTTATTTTGAATAAAAAAAATTAACTTTTTTAGCATGTTGCCAAAACGCCCCACTGTAACAATTTGGTATCCTTTCTCTTTGTCTTATTGTATAAATAAATGAGGAGAAATAACACCAGTTGAAAGATTAAAAAAAATATATACAATAAAAAATTATAAATTTTAATTATCATAATTATATATATTTTAATATATTTATAATTATTTTTAAAAAGTTAGTCAATTTGAATTTTGTTTACATTCTTCAAAAATATCATCCCACTTGCCTTCATCATTTTCTTTATTTGTAATTTACTCATGTAGAAATTTATCCACACATTAATTAATTATATTTTTCACCTTTGTACTTTAATTCAAATTATATTTTAATCTATATCATTTTAAATTAAATAATTTAATCACCACAATTAAGTGTATTCAAATCATACTTTGGTTTTGATTTATATTTTAAAAATTAAGTTTTTTATTTTTCATTTTTTATTTTTTTGCTTTTGGTGAATTTTTTTAATATTTTAAGTATTTTTTTTTATGTTTTAGATGCACATAAAAAGTAAAATATTTGTAAAAAAATATTTTAAAAAATTAATAAATACACAAGAATACAAAAATATACTATTCTTTGTATTTTTTAAAATTTTTGTATTTGATGAATTTTTTAAAGATTTTTTCTACAAATATTATACATTTTTAAGTGCATCTAGGTTAGGCACATCTAAATTTTTTTTAAAAATCTTAAAATATTAAATTTTTTGACTAAACATAAAAAATGTAATTTTTTGAAACGTGGGTTTAATTTTCTAAAACAAAGCAAGGTAAATAGTTTTGAAATACTTAGCAATTTTTTAAGTTGTACACATAAACAAAATTAGCAAAAATTTAGACGAAAAGACTAAATTGAAATTAAACTTAAAAATATAAAGACTAAATTATTTAAATTAAAATTATATAGATTAAATTAAAACTTGGATGAAAATATAGATATGGAAAGTAACATTTAACCACTTAACAATCCAAGGGGATGTTTTGTCACAGCTTTAATGACTTGGTTTTTTTTTTATTGACTTTTTAGTTTTTAGGTTAAAAATTAATATTGACAAACGAGACCTTAGATTGTTTGATGTAGTTTTTACTTATAATTTATTAAGTAAAAATAACTTAAATAAATTATAAAAAAAAATGATTATCTAAAAGTTGTGGAGGAATACTTTTAATTTCTACTATTTAATTATCAATTTTTAATTCATAATAAGTTACACCAAACAGAGCTTAAGAAAATAAAGAAGGAATGTTGAGAGTTGGACCCTTAGCCTTTGTTTGGGAAGAGCAAATTGTGCTTAGCTTTTTGGGTAATTTAGCCTTGCTGAATTAGTTCCGTTTGAAAAGTTTTGATTTTTTTTAGTTTAGATTTGATGACTGTGAGAGAAAAAGTAAAATAATTATGATTTAGATGTGATATTTTATCTTGTTGACTTATTTAGTTTATTTTGTTTCATTATACTAATTTAGTCAATTTAACTCTTGCTAAATGAGACTTTAATCCGGTGAACATGTTAATAGTACCAAGTTTATTTAACTTAAATTTAAAACTTGAAACCACATATTTAGGTCAAGTTTGGCACCGTTTGGGAGGCAAGATTTGAGGTTTTTTTTGGCTATTTTAGCTACAAAAAATAAAATAGGCTATTTTAGCCATAACAAACAAACACATCATATCCAACCCATAATCATTACACTTTTCTCTCACAAAAAAAGCTAAAAAAGCCAAAAAGCCAAAAAGTCTTTCCCAAACCAAGCTTTTTAGCACAGGTTAAAATAGTCAAAAAAGTCAAAAAGTCAAAAAGTCAAAAAGCCAACCCACTTCCTAAACCAAGACTCAAGACTCAAAAAGTTAAAAAATTAACACTATTCATCAAAAGTCAACAATTACGGCTGCACAACTCTTAATTCTAATTTTCCTTACACACTAATTTATACAATTTTTTAACACACATTTTTCTATAAAAGTCAAAAAGTTAACTTAAACATTCATATTTTTATTCTTAATTTTTTAGTTTAAAAAGACAAAAAGTACACTTATTTAGGACACGAGAGATATACTGACTTGATCGTCGGAGTGCCCCCGGGTGGTCGAAACCACCGCGGGATTCTTATATTTCTGTTGCAGGTTAGTCAGGTGCCATCTATTCTGCCAGTGCTCTCCAGCTGATTACTAAGCGGGCAGTGTGGTCGGAAAATCACCCACACAGTACACTTATTTAGGACACCCCAAACAACCCATAATCAATTGTAAAAAGAAGTAGGTTGTGTTTGGTTTAATTTTCAAATCAATTTTTGAGAGTTTAAAATCTAAAATTTGTGTAGTTTACAATTTTTTTAAAATGGTTTTCAATCACATTTTTTTTTACAATTCTGCTGCAGACCCCTAGTGAGGTGGCGAGCCCCCACTGGTTGAAACTCAAAAAAAAATAAAAATAAAATAAAACAATTTTTTTTTTGTCTAATCACGGCGCGCCACCTCACTGGGGGTCGACCCCCAGTGGGGGTCCAAAGCATTTTTCTTTTTTTTAAATATTTTTTTATCTTCTTTTCTACTCTTACATTCTACATATCAATTAATCATTTTTTTTCTCTCCTCTCTCTTTCTCTCACATCCTACACATTAATCAATCATTTTTTTCTATCGCATCCATCTATTCAACTGCAAAAAAATTACAAAACTCCAACTACAAAATTATAAAACTATTTTCAAAATATAGAACCAATCAAAATTTTAAATTAAACAAATTTTTTAAAAAATTTACCCTTTCAAATTTTTCATCTTATTTGATTTTTCAAATTAAAATCGTAAAAAACCAATTTTTAAAGTTAATTTTAGATGCTCTTTATTAAGCAAAAATTAACTTATTCCCTTTTTTGTTTTTTAATGGTAAACAAAGCCTATCAAATAATAACAAAATTTGATGTAATGGAAGAATTTTGAGTGTTACTTTAAGAAGATGTGTAATTTATCTAAAAATAAAAAAATTAAAAGGATAAAAGTGTAATCATATTCTGAAAAAAAATAAAAAAATAAAAAATTACAATTTTCATGCATGTGTATTGCACATCATAATTGTGATTAGGCTTAGGTTAGGGAAAGACTATGATGTACACCCTTCAAAGGGTGTATCATATGTATCTTATAATTATAGAAGAAAATTACATAATTTCATATTTTTTGAGTTATAACTAAAAAAAAAATCACAACCAAACATAAATGAGCCACAACCAAAGATTTCAAAATAATATTATAACTAAAAAAGAAAATTAGTCATAAATAAAAAAAAAATGTCGTAACTAAGAATGTATATAATAATGGGTGTAAATGATAGAATTCTCCACAATAATGATGAGAATGGTGATATACATATATGTATGAAAAAATTATAAATCAGTGGTATCTTTACAATTTTTTTTATAAATTTAAAAAAAAATAAAAATTATAACTATGATTATTAAAATTGATAAAATTTATAATTGATTGATTTTTTTTTTTTAAAAAAAATACTATGAATTGCAAATTTTCCTGCATGTGTACGTAGGCAAAGTGAAAGCAAAATGATATAGAAGAAATAATAATACAGTGTAAGTTTAGAAAAAAATTATAAATCAGTAATAACATTTAATAATTAAAATGTTAAATTTTTTTCTTGATTATTTTTAAATTTTCCCACTAAATTCTATTTTTTCCAACAAATTATACAGGTGTATTGGGCCCACACGTGTCATGTCATGCACGGTTGTATCGTCGGCGCTGAAGGAAGCCCTTTTTCTCCGTGGAGCACCGCGTCCTCCATTACAACATTTCCACTTGTTCAAATTACTATAAAGCCCATCAGCTTTCGTTTCACATGAGCTAAAATAGAATTTGCTGATTAAAATAGTCCTAAAAAGGTAAAATAATCTTTTCAACTCAATAAGGTCAAATATTATGGGGTTGTTTGGGGTGTCATAAATAAGTGTACTTTTTATCTTTTTAGACTAAAAAATTGAGAAAAAAAATATGGATGTTTGGGTTAACTTTTTGACTTTTTATGAAAAAAATTGTATAAATTAGTGTGTAGGGAAAAATTAGGATTGAGAGTTGTGCAGTCGTAATTTTTGACTTTTGGTGAATAGTAATAACTTTTTAACTTTTTGAGTAATTTTTTGGCTTTTTGGTAACTTCCCAAACTTGGCCTATATTTAAATCATAATTATTTTTTTTTACAAAAGTGAAAAAAGTCAAAAAATCTACTCCCTCCGTCCCAAAATATTAGTCTCTTATTCCATTTTTCATTGTCCCAAAATATTAGTCCATCTTCTAAAATCAAGTACAAAAATAATATAAATTTCCTATTTTGCCCTTCTTTTAAATTAATAAACAATATAAAAAGTACAATTATGACATTGATATTCTCAAAAAATGTACTATCAAAAGGGTCATTTTGGAAAATCAACTTTTTTCAGATACAATAATTGTACTACCAAAAAAAGTTAGATTCCCCAAAAGGGACCATTATTTTGGGACGGAGGGAGTATCACAAACGAGATTTTTTTAGTCCTATGGCCTTGTTTGGTATCCCTTAAAAAAGTCAAAAAGTCATTATTCTATTTAAGTCACATCACCTCTCTACTACATCACTTCAAACTTAACCTATACCCAACTCATATTTCATAAAAAGTTAAAAAGTACACTCATTTAGAACATTTCAAACAACCCCTTAAAATAGTCAAAAATTCAAAAAGTTAAAAAATCAACCTACATCCCAAACGAATCCTCAATTTACTTAGCCTCCGTTTGGGAAGTGGGTTGGCTTTTTGACTTTTTGGTTTTTTTGGCTATTTTAACCTGGGCTAAAAAGTTTGGTTTGGGAAGGGCTTTTTGACTTTTTTTGTGAGAGAAGAATGTAATGATTATGGATTAGATATGATATTTTATTTTTTGTGGCTAAAATAACCTATTTTATCTTTTGTGGTTAAAATAACCAAAAAAGCTCCGTTTAGCTCTTGCCAAACGGAGCCTTACATGTGAAGCATGGTGTGGGTTTGTTGATGGTTATAATTTATTTTAATTTCAGAATATATATTAAATTATTTAGTATAGTTTATATTTGCTATTTATTAAGTAAAAATAATTTAAATAAATTTTAAAAAAATTATGGAAAAGATTGGAGATGGATACTTTTGACTTCTAATTTTTAATAATTAGTTTTTAATTTATAATAAATTACACTAAATCTCACTTTAGTGAAAATTACACTTTATACATTTACTCTTTATGTTCAATCTCACTTTAATTGTTCATTTTTATAATGATAATGGTTAGTTTATTGCAATTTTGTTCAAATTCTAATTAAAAAATTGAACATAAACTCTTTTATATAGATGTAGACTCATGCCATATGATAAGATTGTGTAGCTTACGCGTAATGAACCTCCTTTAATTATTGGTATTGCTGGGTTTTGTGACATTTTTATTCTAGTGTTGCATTTTTATTAGCTAGTATTTTCGTTGACAAAGCTAACATGCAAGTGGTGACTCAAATTTGGCACTTTTGATAGCAAATACATAATTTTATTACGTTTTCTTCTTTTGTTTTCGTTTATTTTAGTTCTCATCGCTCTTAGTCCTTGCCTACCACCCATTGTCACCAATCCCGAACCTTCCACCTCCCTCTTTGCCTACTTTTTTATTTATTTATTTTTTTTCTTTTTCTTTCAATCAATTGCCAATCTCACAAATTACATCCTTTATTGTGTGTTTCAAGATGAATTAAATGAAAGTGAGTTTGATTGATCAATTTATGGGCCGAGAAGTAAGTAGGGTGGTCGGTGGTAGTTGGGGGACGAAATGTAGTAAGGGAAAAATGAAGTTGAAGAGAGAACAGAAAATAGAGTGTGTTGTGGTGGAGAAATATATAATTAGAAGAGGCTAAAAGGAAATGAGAAGATGAAACAACTGGGCTATAGTGGATGAGGTGGCAATATTTGTGGTTAGTGGCATCGTCGCATGAAAAGGTGGTTTTGTGGTGCTATTTTATCGAAATCAATAGATGCAGGGTGGCATTGGGTGGTGGAAAGTAACAGAGAAAATGAAAAAAATAAAAGAAAATTAAAAAAAAAAAAAAAGCATTTGCCCTAAAAATGTCCCATGTAAATGTCACATGCTTATTATTCTCATTAGACAAAGCAAAGTCATATAATAGAACTTAACCAAAAGTATATGGAGTAGATTGTTATAATTGAAAAAATGTGAAATTCCAATAAGATTCATTGTAAAGTATAGGGTGTTAAAAAAAATATAAGAGGCCAATTGAGATTAGTTGTAAGGGAAAAATAAATAACTAAATATTCAATGATATTGGGATATGTATGCTTCTAGTAAACTTATAAGTAAGATTTAAAATAGATGTAGCATTATTTTATTAAAAAAATGAAATTGAGGATGTATGGACAGAAAACTGTTTCAAATATATATGTAAAAAAAGAGGGACACAAATGCATTAAAAAATCTACTAGTCTAAAAAAAAATGAAAAATGCTTGCAACAAAATGTGAAACATAAGACAACGGCCCCGTTTGGCAGAGTTGTGGGAAAGTGATTATAGCTTATTACTGTGAATATAAGCTGATTTTTGACTTATAAATTAAGTTTTTCCTTTCCTACTCAAAGAATAAGTTGATTTTTGACTTATAAAAAGCTATAAGATGTATTGTTAAGCTGAACCAAACACATCAAAATAGCTTAAATTAAGTTAAAAGCTGAAAATAAGCCCTACCAAACAGGACCAACATTTATTGACGGCAGGGTTGATGAGAGATTGCTTCCAAACTAAGGCATTCAAAGCGCTATTTTGGGAACTTGGCTAAAAGTCACTTTTTTTGGTTAGTAGCAAAAGCCAAAAGTTGGCTTTTTTGGCTTTTTTTTCATTTGGCAAGTTGGTTTTTAGCCAACGGTGCAATTACAATTTTACCCCTCATGGGTCACAATGTGTTACATAGGTTCAGTTGTAAATATTTTAAATAAATGGGGATAGTTTAGTCATTTTATTATGTTTTGACATCATAAACAAATATTAATCCAAAAAGTCAAAAGTCACTTTTTACCAACTTCCCAAATCATTTGTCTAAAAAAGTCAAAAGCTTGGTTAAAAGCCAAAAAGTCACTTTTTACCATCTTCCCAAAATAAAAATATTTGTTTTTTAAGGACGAGATGAGATGGAAAAACTACCATACCAAAATAAAAACTCAACTTTTATTTATTGACTAAACACCGATATGGAAGGTTTCGTTTGGTGTAGTTTACAAGGGAGTGCTTATGATTTTTTTAAAAATTTTTATTTAAATTTTTACATTTTGTATTAGGGTTTTTTTGAAAGTTAACTATCAAGTTGGTCCATTGGCTATAAATCAAAGTTGGTGGATAAGGGTATGGTGGGAACAAACCCACGAGGTGATAGCTGGGAATCCACATATTCAAAAGTGGTGGAGACAAGCCCACGAGGTGACAGAGAGGGAGAGAGTTTAATCTTCTGCACATAAGTGCGCATGAAGTGAAAGAGAGAGAAAGCATCGAAAAATGTGAGTGGGTGGGTCTGTGTCGTGCTGGCTGTATTGGGGTGTGATAAGTGTGTGAATGGTGTCTGCACACATTCTCTCGTAATCAACTTTTCTCTCTCTAGAAAAGCAACTCGAACTCTACCATAAACTGCTGCATCGGCCTTGGCAGAGCTGGTGGTGCTGCAGCGGAGATCGGAGGCAGTGGAGGAGAGCTTCACGGTGGTGCTCCTGTTGCTTGCAACGAGGGTGCGTGAGACGATGACGAAGAGGGTGGCACTTGTGGGAAGAGAGAGAGAGAAAAGTTGATAAGTGGTGAGGATGGATGGTAAGGGCCTTGTGAGCTTAGTCTTTCGGTCTCTGATGGGTTTGGTTGGGGGGAGAGAAAGTGAAGATGAGGAGGAGTGTTTGGTTCCCTGGAAACGGCTCCGATCTCCTGTCAGCCGTTGTCGACCTTCTTCTTTGACTTGTTGAAATGGGTATCGTGGATGCCATACAAGGGACCCTTGACTGATTTCTTTCAAATAAGGAGCAACGGGGTTTATAAGAAGATGCAGATTTGATCATGCAAATAGATGATGACATACTGTGGAAATCAACCACACCCATGAATCGGCTCTGCTTGGTCGCCGGTCGCCGATGCTTTGCTTGGGATTGGTCGTTGCTAGCAGCTGCTGCTACTTACTGCCATACATTGATAGATATATATATACACAGAGAGAGAGAGAGAGAGAGAGAGAGAGAGAGAGAGAGTGTGTGTAGAGAGTGTGTCCGTGTGTGTGTAGCTGGAGGTGGAGTGGCCGGTGGTGGAGCTGAAACCGGCGGAACGGACACCACAGGAGGTGTGGCCGGAAATTGACCTCCAACGCCGGCGACGACAATGCAGATAAAGCTACAACATAGATGGACCTGCGATGGAATTTGTGGCAGCGGAGTGAAGGTATGTGTAGAGGTCCGGCGGGCGGCCAAGGCGAGACTGCCGCCCGCCGGTGAAGCAGAATGACTAGGTTGTTAACCTAGCTCTGATACCATGTTAATTCTAATGTGTAAAGAGAAAAATACAGAGAATAATGTATCTATATTATTATTGATTGATGTGTATTAATTGATGTATTTACAATTCCTATATATAGAAGAAAATGTGGTAGTAGGTGTAGGTGGTAGGTGGAGTGAAGTGGAGGTGGTAGTGGTAGGTTAGGTGAGGAGTAGGTGAGGAGGTGAGTGTGTGTGGTAGGTGGTACTGGTAGGTTAATACAATTTACATTAACAGAGAAGATGAAACAACTGGGCTATAGTGGATGAGGTGGCAATATTTGTGGTTAGTGGCATGGTGCGTGGGGCACAGCAGTGACTATGGTGCATCTATTTGAGGTGTATTATGACCTTATTTTTATGATCCAAACCGTCCATTTTGTAGGGTTTGTTGAATACTTCATGCCTACCAAAAATCATATTAATCGGATATCAACAACTATATGATCGATAACCAAAAAAAATAAATAATAAGTTTTATTTTGAGAAATAACATAAATAATATGCAATTCGATCATATAGTTATTGATATCCGATTAATATGATTTTTGGTAGGCATGACGTACTTAACAAACCCTACAAAATGGACGGTTTGGATCATAAAAATAAAGTCATAATACACCTCAAATGAATGCACCACAGTCACTGCTGTGCCTCACGCACAGCAGTGACCCCGAAC
The DNA here is from genome assembly GCF_004153795.1 of Camellia sinensis. Lineage (NCBI taxonomy): Eukaryota > Viridiplantae > Streptophyta > Magnoliopsida > Ericales > Theaceae > Camellia > Camellia sinensis. The sequence continues at coordinate 174,762 of NW_021026779.1, forward strand.
TATAGTGGCATGGTGGCATGAAAAGGTGGTTTTGTGGTGTTATTTTATCGAAATCAAGAGATGCAGGGTCGCATTGGGTGGTGGAAAGTACCAGAGAAATGAAAAAAATAAAAGAAAATTAAAAAAAAAAGAAAAGCATTTGCCCTAAAAATGTCCCATGTAATTGTCACATGCTTATTATTCTCATTAGACAAAGCAAAGTCATATAATAGAACTTAATCAAAAGTATATGGAGTTGATTGTTATAATTGAAAAAATGTGAAATTCCAATAAGATTCATTGTAAAGTATAGGGTGTTAAAAAAAATATAAGAGGCCAATTGAGATTAGTTGTAAGGGAAAAATAAATAAATAAACATTCAATGATATTGGGATATGTATGCTTCTAGTAAACTTATAAGTAAGATTTTAAATAGATGTAGCATTATTTTATTAAAAAAATGAAATTGAGGATGTATGGACAGAAAACTGTTTCAAATATATATATAAAAAAAGAGAGACAAATGCATTAAAAAATCAACTAGTCTAAAAACAAATGAAAAATGCTTGCAACAAAATGTGAAACATAAGACAATGGCCCCGTTTGATAGAGCTGCGGGAAAGTGATTATAACTTATAACTTAACAGTTTATAGCTTATTACTGTGAATATAAGCTGATTTTTGACTTATAAATCAAGTTTTTCCTTCCCTACTCAAAGAATAAGTTGATTTTTAACTTACAAAAAGCTATAAGATGTATTGTTAAGCTGAACCAAACACATCAAAATAACTTAAATTAAACTAAAATATGAAATAAGCTGAAAATAAACCCTACCAAACAGGGCCAATATTTGTTGACGGCAGGGTTGATGAGAGATTGCTTCCAAACTAAGGCATTCAAAATATTTGTTTTTTAAGGATGAGATGAGATGGAAAAACTACCATACCAAAATAAAAACTCAACTTCTATTTATTGACTAAACACCAATATGGAAGGTTTCGTTTGGTGTAGTTTACAAGGGAGTGCTTATGATTTTTTTAAAAAAACTTATTTAAATTTTTACATTTTGTATTAGGGTTTTTTTGAAAGTTAACTATCAAGTTGGTCCATTGGCTATAAATCAAAGTTGGTGGATAATAGGAGTTTGCTCTTTTGGTAAGTTTCTTTTGGGTGAATTCTTTAAAAAAAATTAAAATTTTGGGTTCTATTTGAGTAGACGGACTAGAAAAGTATATATTTTTTAATTTAAAAAAAAATCCATAAAGGACCAAAAAAAGCCAAAAATAGTTAACTTTTTGTTTTGTTTTTGATTTTTTTTTAAATTTTAAATTTGTTTAAACACGATGGATTGAAAAGTTACAATTTTTTGGCATAATTAAAAAAAAAAAACTAAAGAAAAAAATTTGAAAAAAAAGAGAGACTTTTATAAGTATATGCCAATCAACTAATGCTAATGCAAACACTCAAACAAAGCTCCCATTTGCCCAAGTGACATCTGACATTGTTATTGAATTTGAGATACTAAATATATATATATATATATATATTCCATATATATATTATGTAAAATCCATTTTGTCTATTAATTTAAAACACCAAATGAAGAACAACAATTTAAAACCCTAATTGAAGTAAAAATGCATAAAAATAAAAATATAATAAAATAATAAATTTAGAACGTTTACTTATTTTTTACTATATTTTGATTTTATTAATGAAATGATATTTTAGGCTTGAGTCAATAGAGTAACATAAGTATGATGTAGAGTTAGGTAAGTATTTATAACTAGTCAAAATTAAATAGCCCGAACCAATTTATCATAGAATGGACAGTTTCAATGGTTCGAGTCAACATATACATATAAATTTTTCTCAATTTAGCTAAGTTTAGACATATGGCAGATGGGAGGCCACTTAACCCAACCTGATCCTCCAACACCTTTAAGAAAATGATATTATACTTTAACGCTTTGTATGTTAAAAAAAGATATTTTATTTTATATTTTCTATTTAATGAAATATACAAATTAGACTTTAATTTTATTATAAAAAAAATGATGAATAAAATATTTTGGATCCAAAATAGTAAATAATTATTGAAAAATAGTTAAAAAGAATGTCCAAATAGTAAAGCCCAAACCGTCAAATAGATTTCGTCCACTTACATGGCCTACTTAATTTGCATCCTCTAATTAAGCAAACTATTACAGACTACTTTTTTTCAATCAGACTAAGTTTGAATGAATGGATCATAAGAGGTCACTCGACCTAACCCGATCCGTGAAGACAAATACCATGCTATGTAAATCCTATTAATTCAACATCGTATTGTGTGGTTAAACAAAAATAAAAAAATCAGAGATGTGAAATTTAATAATATAAAGCCAAAAAGTCCTTCCCAAACCAAGCTTTTTAACCCAGGCTAAAATAGCCAAAAAAGCCAAAAAGCCAAAAAGCCAACCCACTTCCCAAACGGAGGCTTAAGCAAGTTATTACAAACTACTTTTTTTTAATCAGACTAAGTTCGAATGAATGGATCATAAGAGGTCACTCGACCTAACCCGATCCGTGAAGACAAAATACCATGCTAGGTAAATCCTATTAATTCAACATCGTATTGTGTGGTTAAACAAAAATAAAAAAATCAGAGATGTGAAATTTAATAATATAAATTGTCTCTAATAAATTTGAAAGTTCGGTTTAATTGAAGGATGGTGTTAAAATGAAGAGCGCGGGGACCGCATGACCACGTCGAGAGTGAAGCTATTATTTACAAAAATATTAGAGGTCATAAATATTTTATAAAAGCTTTATCAAATGTTCTACATCATGTGAGATATTTGATAAAATTTTTGATAGAATATTTAGGTTCTCTAGCATTACTCTATTATTTAAGTCCGACAATGACAGTAGGCAATGCCAGCTGGAAGGCCTAGTCACCATGCCTATTCCACGTGGCTTTCCAGCGTTCCCTTGTCTTCTTGCAGCTTTTTGGGTCCCACGTGGCAAATAACCATCGTGACCTCAGCTTTTGGTTGGCTAAAAACAACAATTCAAATACATAAGTGCCACGTGTTCACTTAGAAAAGTCAAAAAGATTAAGGAATTAAAAAAAAAAAAAAAAAAAAAAAAAAAAAAAAAAAAAAAAAATAAATGTTAGAGATCTCAAATATTTTATCAAAAGAATTTTTTGGTAGAATATATGGGGTCTCTAACATTACTCTATTATTTAAGTCCGACAATGACAGTAGGCAATGCCAGCTGGAAGGCCTAGTCACCATGCCTATTCCACGTGGCTTTCCAGCATTCCCTTGTCTTCCTGCAGCTTTTTTGTCCCACGTGGCAAATAACCATCGTGACCTCAGCTTTTGGTTAGCTAAAAACAACAATTCAAATACGAAAAATGCTTGGGAGCACTAATTAGTGCTCCCACTAATTAGGTGGCAGTGGATTCCGTCAATAATGATGTGATGTTTTGGTCTTGGAGTTGTATATTTTTTTTTTTTACTTTTTTAATGCATTAATGATATTAGTGGTGATATTTTTAGTGGGATGAATAATTGTTGATTCAAATACATAAGTGCCACGTGTTCACTTAGAAAAGTCAAAAAGATTAAGGAAATTACAAATCAGTAAAATTTGAAAAAAAATTGAATTAATTACACTTTAGTACTCTGCATTTTTACATTAATCTTATTTTAGTCTTTTCACTTTAAATTGTGATGGTCCATTATTACATTTCAAGTCAAGTTATAGTGTCAATATTTCACCGATTTACCATAGGATTGACGAAATTTGTCATGTGAGTTAAACGTGAATTTAATCTCATTAACGCTCCTATGTTTTTATTAAAATCTTATTTTTATCCTCGTGCTCCAACTAAAATCTCACTTTAGCCCTATGACTTTTAATTTTGTCAATCTCATTAACTGTAGATGGATAGAATGATGACATTCTAACTTTGACATGGATTGCAAAAAATTAACTGTCATAAGTAAAAGTAAAAGGATGCTAATGTAATTAATAGAAAAAATAATTATAAATTCATAAAATGAAAGTAAAAACTACACCAATGCAAGTGAGACACATTTTTAATTGAAACTCATTTGTATATTTTTTTCCCTCCTTGCTAATTTGTAATGAATTTAGAATAATTGCTGTGCGAGTTGTTTCGGAAAGATAATTAAAAGTTGATTTTTTACTTTTTTTTGAAAAAACATATAAATAGTATGAGAGATGATTTAACCTAAAATAGATTAAAAATTTAAAACTAACTTTTAATTATCTTTCTAAAATATCTTGACTTCAAAAAACAAAAGAGCTGATTTTATTAGGAGTATAATGTGGAATTCCCCGACCACCAAGGATCCTCTAGAGTGATTTTTTCCTAAAGTTTTCTAAAGTAGTGTATTGTGTGGTTGAAATTTAATGCTGAAAAATTGATGTGATTTGTCATTAAATCTCAGCCACACAATGCACCACTTTAGAAAATTTTAGGAAAAAACCACTCCAGAGGATCCTTGCTCTTCCCCAACGGCAACGGTGGTCTCAATCATGTCTCTCCGCACATCTAACATTGGTCAAAAAAATTACATCACATGAAACAACCCAATTGAATTATGATGATATTTGAGGTTATATTTACATCTTAAATTTGTAGAAACATTAAAAAAGAGAACACAAGAAAGAAAATTTAAATCAAGACAAAATTAGAAAATAAAAAAATTGAGGTAAGAGCTTGGTTTGAGAAAAATTATTCAATGGTTAAGGACAATGTCAATTCTTCACTCAAATTTATATTAAATTTAAATTTAAATCACTAAAAATAGTATTTAATCATTGACTCAAACTTATATCAAATTAAAATTTTAATTATTTATTTTTTATTTTATTTTTAATCTAAATCAAGAAGGCTCAAATATTTACTCAAAATTTTGAAGGTATTTTGTGACTCTCAACTTTACTATTTTGTCACTATTGAAATCTTTTATTTTGAGTTTCTCAATTAAAATGGTTCTTATCAAATACAACCTAGAATTTTTACCTAGAAATGTCAATATGCTGTCCATATTTAATCTACACATGAACTCTATAAAACACCATTTAAATCTCAAAAACTATGAGGACTGTCACATAATTTTCCTGATACAATTTTATGATATTATAATATGAGGACTGTCCATATTATTATGATATTATCATTTTCCTGACAAAACACCATTTTCCTGATACAATAATAATGCTTGGGACCTCTTTTTGGGGGTCACTCCCTCACCCCCTTTGCCACGTGACGGGTGGTGATTGGAGGAGTAGAAAAAAAAAGAAAAGAAAAAAAAATGTAATCAATGAGAGAAAGAGGGGGTCAAAAGAGGTGGAGAGAAAAGGGGATGAATCATTGTTGTTGTTTTTTTTTTATAAGTATCAAACAAAGCTTTTGCCTCAAGATGGTATGAGGACTGTCACATCAGATTTGAATCTTATTAATTATTTGTAATCAATTTTAGTAAAAATAAGAAGTTCCATCTCTTACGTCTTTTAAAGAAGGTGAATTTTGAAAAAAGAAAAAAGAAAAAAAAAGAGTCTTGACCCACTTTGGCTTCGTTTGGAAAGTGAGTTGGCTTTTTGATTTTTTTGACTATTTTAGCCTAGATAAAAAAACTTAGGGTTGGTTTGGGATGTTCTAAAAAAGTACACTTTTTGACTTATTGGCTTATATGGGTTGGGTTTGGGTTGGGTTTTATGTGATGTATTAGAGAGGTGATGTGATTTAAATAAGATGATGTGACTTAAATAAGATAGTGACTTTTTGACTTTTTGTATTATTTAGTTTATGTCAAACCAACCCTTAGTTTGGGAAGAGTCTTTTGACTTTTTAACTTTTTTGACTTTTTTTTGTGAGAAAAGAGTGTAATGGTTATAGGTTGATGTGATGTTTTGTTTGTTATAACTAAAATAACCTATATTATCTTTTGTAACTATTTTAACCAAAAAAAGTTCAAAAAGCTTCTTCCCAAACAGAGGCTTTATTTGTTTATTAAAAACATCTTAATGAATTGAATATCGAAATTAACATGGTGGTATATGAGAGCAGACAAAAGTTAACTCAAGGGTTTGGTTTAGCGCGGGAGAAAATAACCAAAAGTCTTGTTTTTTAAGAAGTCATAAATTCAAATTTCATTAAGGTTAAACATTCTAAATCTTGAAACCATTGGAGATTCGCTCAGTTGTTAATTTTAGAATCTCGAGATTAGTTGAGGTAAGCGTAAATTGTTCCGGACACTCGGTTATAGAAAAAAAGGCAAATTAAATTATGATGGTAGTCTCTATACTTTAATTATTGTGTCATTTTAGTCTTTATAATTTTATTTGTCTCGATTTTGATCTTAAATTTGTGATTTTATTTCAATTTGATCCAAGTTAGTACAACTCTTAATATTTCTTTATGAAAATTATGTACATAAGTGTCATGTATTATATTTTTAAGAATAAAATTATAAACTTACTTAACTTATTGAGTTAATCTCAAATAATTAATGATATTATCAATTGATAAAATTGATATAAAATCTAAAATTAAGATTCAAAATTGAACCAAATAAAAGTATAGAGATCAAAATGAGTGACCACCGAAATAAATAAAAAAAAAGTAGAAAAAAGGTTTAAGACGCCCTCATTTGCAAGAAAGAAATAGCAACGCAAATTACGGACTCAATCACCCGGAATTTAAGACGCCCTCATTTCACGATTTTCTTGCTTTTATTATTACTGCTCCTTTTACTTTCTTGTTCGGCATTTTTGAGAGGTCAGGTGGTGGTGGTGATGGGTCAAGAACCCAAATCTAGAGCTATCTCTATCCAAAGTGGACCCATAATTTAAAAAATAAAAAATAAACGGCATACAGGAGAGTTTAATTTTAGAGAAATGGCCCAGACCTCACCACCCCCACTGTGTTTCTAATTGGTGAAATTTTTTTTTTTAAGTCCTGCTATCACAGCCGCTCACGTGGAGGCGGGGTGCTGGGGTTCACCCCACTGGGGGTCCCCGATAGTACTGTTAATTTTATTCACATATTTTCTAAAAGATACATTTTGATTGGTTTAAAATTGTAGAATCTACAATTTTTATTGAATTAATACACTTTTTAGGCATAATATATAATTTTAATCAAACTGTTTAGTGCAATTTATGTAAATTATTTGTAATTTTTTTAGTTTTAGAATTTGTGCCTTTAGTGTAATTTCTGTTTATAACTTATTAAGTAGAAATAGTTTAAATTTATTTAAAAATTGAGAGTATGCCATTTTTTGTTTTTACGTTATGACTATTTACTTATACAGGAGAGTTTAATTTTAGAGAAATGGCCCAGACCTCACCACCCCCACTGTGTTTCTAATTGGTGAATTTTTTTTTTTTAAGTCCTGCTATCACAGCCGCTCACGTGGAGGCGGGGTGCTGGGGTCACCCCCACTAGGGGTCCCAGTAGTACTGTTAATTTTATTCACATATTTTCTAAAAGATACATTTTGATTGGTTTAAAATTATAGAATCTACAATTTTTGTTGAATTAATACACTTTTTAGACATAATATATAATTTTAATCAAACTGTTTTGTGCAATTTATGTAAATTATTTGTAATTTTTTTAGTTTTAGAATTTGTGCCTTTAGTGTAATTTTTGTTTATAACTTATTAAGTAGAAATAGTTTAAATTTATTTAAAAATTGAGGGTATGCCATTTTTTGTTTTTACGTTATGACTATTTACTTTAACTTGTAATAAGTCCGAACAATTTTATCAATGTATTATTAACAAGATTTGGATGGTGACATATACACTCTAACGGTTACTACACGATTCCATTTTTGTTAAAATACATACAAGTCAAAAGTCCAAGGTCTGTCAATTTTTGCACATGGCAAAATTGATTTATTTTGTTGGATGAAAAATAGTTATAATTTATAAATGAAAATGATATACCGTCACATTCGTACCATTTTGTAATATTACTTAGTTAAATATTGATGGTTAATTTCCCATTTTTTTATTTAAAAATAGTGAAGTAACTATTGTATTCAGTAGTAAAACAGTAAAATTTGTTTTATGTCTTCATAAATATATTTCTATTTTTGTTGTAGTTGTAAGATCAACAAGATTGAAAAGAACCCTAATTGGCCTAATAGGGTTTCGCTTTATGGTGGACTCACAACATTGCAATTTTGAACATGGTTGGATGAGAGCATTTTCAACGAGTTTTCTAGATAGCCGTGTTTTGGGAATTTCTTAAAAAAGGTTCCCTTTCAAAATTTTTAACTTTTTTTACACAAAAAAGTAAAAAAAAAAATAAAAAAAAACAAACAAACGAAAAAGTCAGCTTAGCCACAAAAAGCTAAAAAAACTTTCAGCTTTTAACCAACTTCTTAAAACACCCCATAATCATTTATGTCAATCATAAACATAATTAACATATTAATATTTTTTGGGATCTCCAATGAATTTGTTAACATTGTTGTTAGTTGTATAATTAGTTAGTTAAATTTGTTGTTGGGAGAGGAGAGGGAGGGGGCAGGTGCCATATATCTATCAAAGCTCCTGTGTGGCAAAAAGGGAGAGGGAGGGAAAGGGATTGTGTCGGTAGCTTATTTTTGTATCAATTTTATATCCACTCAATATATATTTTAGCTACATTATTGAAACATTTATTTACTTTTTCGATTAATAAAATTTAAGACATAAAATTATATTTAACTTTTTTTCTCAATCAACACGCAATTTAATATAGAAATTTAGCCATTTAAGATTATATATATAGCTAACTCTCTATTCATTGACGGTTCAATTAAAAAGTATTTTCTCTACATTATTTGGCCAATTATAAATTAAAAAATAAAAGATTTTGAGTGCCAAATGATCATCATGAGATGACATAGAGGGCCCCCAAGGGTCCCTTGTTGCCACTTTCCATTTGTGTGATGTGTGCTGTCTCTCTATTGGATTGGGTGGAAATTAAGTGCCCTCGAAAAGACATAGATGCTTTTCTTCTTTGGAGGAACCCTAACATTTTATACCCCTCTAATCACATTTTTTTTTTTATCATAGTTTTTATAAATAAAGTTGAAATCTAATGATATGGGATCATAGTTTTTAAAATTTTCTTTCACATACTATAATTGAGATTGTACTGAAAATGGCAATAGAGAATTCAAATCTATTTGAACAATGATACACAAAATAATTTTGGTAGTTATAGTGACTTTGTGCTCATCAATGACACATGATCATGTGGTCACTTTCTATTAGGGATGGCAACTTGTCCGTTCCATTCTGACTCATACCGTATCGCATTTCACATGTATTTTTCGTGATCCTAGTAAGAAACTAAGTAAGATACAAGATTTGTTTCCTCTCTCTATTTTCCGAACTATTGTATTTTCAACCTTGCACGTGTAGATTTTTCATGTGGAGATGAGATTTTTGTCTATTGCTTTATTTTCTCGCTAACTCTTGACCCAATTATATTGATTAAATAAATTTGTATGAATATATATTTATAAATAATTTAATTTGTTAAACTTAATAAGAGTAAACATAAAAAGATTCACACACATAATTTTTCACCTTGTATGTCTTATTTTTATTTCCCATTTTTCATAAATTTCCATCCCATATATATACATCATTTCTCCCTCATTAGTACAATCTTTCTCTTAAGGGTGACATGTCACCCCAACACTTCACCACTCTTGCTCATGCTCTACCCCACCCCTAGCACCTCCACCTATAAAAAAGGGAAAAGCATAAAAAATGGTCACATCCTAATTATTTGGTGAACACAATGTGTTGGAATATTGAATTACATTTAAGTGCACAAACATAGATTTATAAGAATAAAAAGATATAGATAATTTAAGTTAATCCTTACGTCAATACAATCTCTATATTAACAATTTTATTTAAGAACATTCACAACAAGCTAATTAAATTATCAATAAATAACTATTCAAACTTAAGAAGAATCTCTCCAACATACTAGTCAAAAGGGTAGCTAAAATAATTTTGTAAATAGTGACTTGCTGTTTCTATTGAGTCACTATTCACTAGCTACTTATTTTTTTTATTCTTAAATCATTTTCTTTTTCTCATTTTCTCTCATATAAATATTAAATGAATATTTAAAAAAAAACTAAAATAAAGAATATTGTTGAAATGTACATTAAAAAAATAATTATTTAAGGTAATAAAGTGAATTTTGGCTAGATAATTCGACTAGTATTACTGAATATGCTCTAATATGTCTAAATTAGAAAAAATAAAGATAAAATATAGCTCGAATTCAATGACTACAAATAGTTTCAAATCTAAACACAACTCTAGATGGTACAGTAGAATTCACAGATTAGTTTTAATCTACTGGGAAGAGATACTTTAGCTAAAAAGTTAATACAAAAAGTAAATTCATTCTCTCTTTTTTTTTACACATTTTTTTCATAAAAATTAAAAAATCATTTAAAAAAATCAATTCTCAAATGAACCCTTAGGATGGAATTGTATACTCTCTTCACATGGTTAGTTACATTGAACCTCAAAGCTCAACTTTTCATTTTCTTTGCAATTTTGGTCCATCTTGGCCTTAAACAAAATAAACATTAGGTAGCCGCAGAAAATCGTGTGAACATAATTTTTTTTAAAATACAATAATTAAAATCTATTATGACAAAATTTAAACGCGTACACAGCGACTCAGCGAACCTCACAACCAAATCATCAGTATGCAAGGATCAGAAAATGGCAGCTAAGTCTCCATAAACCTGAACTCATTTAACAAAAACTTAATTAGTGTAACATTCTATTATTCTGATTGTAATGTGTCAAACCACCTTCGTTGTTTAAAAATTTATATGTAATATTATAGACAATCATATGATTGGGGACATTCTCCAGAAATTATTGGTACATTAAAAATAATATGGCATTCTCAGTGCCTATATAAAAACCCACAAATTGGTGGCATTTCCCAGAATATTTTGGTTTAGATTTCAAAAAATATTTTATGACTTCTATTTTTTTATTATTTTATTTTAGTAATTTTTTTTTTCATATTTTAATTGAGATGCGCATAAAAATAAAATATATGAGAAGAAATCTGAAAAAGTTGACTAAGCACGAGAAAAAAAAAGAAGAAAAAAAGGAAATGTGCAAAGTTTTTGTTTATGTTTTTTTGTTTTTAGTGAACTTCTTTAAAAAAATTTCAGATATATTTTACCTTTTAAGTGCATAAAAAAGTAAAAAAATCTAATTAAAATATGAAAAAAATATAAAAACATGAAAAACAACCGAGAAAACAAAATTTGAATACTATTCCAAACAAGGTGGGTCCATGTTTGGAAGAATAAATGACCAAAAGACAAAAGCCAGCCAACTGGTTATCACCAGAGAGAGGGAACTCGTCAATCATTATCACTATCCTAACTATTAGTATTATGTTAATGCATAATATGAAGGTATAAGAGAAAGTTTGAAGATGGGTACCATGTGTATATGATTCCTTAAGCTACAAAATCACTGGCTATGGAAGACAAACCGGTCCCATTTGGTTGCCAATATCATGGCCTCCCTGAAACAATCTGATGTAAGGTGGAGAACAATATCATAAACCTGTAAAAAAGATTAGAATGTGACAACCAAAGTTTATTCAATTGGTTTATAGTTTTATATATTTATCTTTTTGTTTATTTTCCTAATGTCCTTTAGCTTCTGTAAAGTGTCAAACGAATAAACAGCCATCTTAAAAGAACAATGAGGGACACTTTTGAGGGTGTGCATAATGAAATGATACTACAAGCACACAGGCCATACTGCCAAAAATAAATGAAAGAAGGCCATTGAAGAGTATTTCTTTTGTTGACCTAACCCATGTTATTTTGAAAAAGATTTTCTGAATGCAAATTGTTTTGACTTATTTCACAAACTTAAGTTCTTTAAAATTGTGTTTTGAAACAAAACTTCAAAAAAATAACCCAAGATTGAGAAATAAGTTCAAAACATCTGATATTTGGGAATTTGTTTCAAAATGGCATGGATTTGATAAATAACTCGGCCATTCAAGTTCAAAAGTCAAGAATAGCAAAGACAATAGATTAGTTGGTTTTTTAATGGGTGGGTCCCATGCTTTGGGGTATTGCTAACAGTTTCATAATTAGAAGCGACACAATGATCCAAACATAATTTTAAGGTACATGGTTCGCTTAAATTTGGGTAAAACAGCGAGCATGCTATGCTCACTGGGAAAAAGATAGAAGCTTTAGCTCAATACAGCTTAGGTACAAAGTGCTGTGTTTAGTGAGCTTAATAATTCAGTGCATAAATGAACATGACTTTCCAAAGTGCGTAAATTCACAGCCTAGAAAAATTTACTTCCCAAGTTTGTAAATGAACATAAATTCATTCAATCATCCATGAAAGATTCATACAAGTAAGCATTTGACTCTTCTTGGGAATGAATTACTAGCATCATCAAGGTGTCCAGAGAAGTTAACTAAAGATTGACACAGATTTCAAACATAGAAGAGTCAAACTAGTGCATCAATATTTTAAGTTCGACTCCAAAATAACCTGATAGCAATCAGATCAGATGATCTCATAGCAGTTAGCGGATATACCAACTACAATGTTCAGATGACATGATCAGCAAGTGATTGGTGATAAAGACCAAAACAAATTTAGATTTAAGACTATGATAGTAATGTCATAATTCTTAATCTAAAATTAAAAAATATATAAAAATGCTTATCTCACTTGAGGATGATGGTGCATGGCAGCTGGAATCTGCTGTCTTGATGGGACCTAGTGATGTGGCACAAGGACTGCCATCTCAGCCAAAAACCAATAAGTCATACATGTAGGCATTGTTGACTCCTCATATAATAAGATGTCAGATTGTAAATAATGCAATACCTAGAACATTGAAAGCAGTTAATGAATATTTTTTATTTCCTAAAATTTTAAAAATTGTTGTCACTTTTTGAAAGTAAAAACAATTATCAAAGGTGTTTTCGTTTTCAATTTTTAAAATTTTTAAAAACAGAATACAGAAATGAAATGTTAACAAACAAACCTGTAGACTTGCTAAAATTGATATGATTTCATCAAATTAAGCACACTACTGGTTTCCAAATTAGTATTTAGAATTGTCAAGAATTAACAAGAAGTTACTTGGTCTGGGCAACAGCTACTATAAAGCTTCAAGAGATTAGCATATATTTATCATGTGGTTAGTCTTATAAGACAGCATTGAAATCCCTTACCACAGAACTCAAGTAAAAACAGTCACAAGTAACATGTAATCCTACTAATAAAGTGTATAAAATGCATATTAGTCTTGCCACAATTGCCACCCACAAACTGCAGATACCAAACCAAATCAAACTAAGCCTTGTGTCTCAACCGGGTAGGATTTGTCATTCCTCTTTATATGCTCAATTAAATTAAATAAATTTGTATAATTTATTACTATTGCATCCAATGTCAGTTTACAAATTGCATGTATGATGTCAAGTGTCAATTAGCTAATGCCACAAGATGGCAAGCCCATAAGTCAGAAGTGATTATAACAGAACAGTGGCAACTCATGACAGTAGAGATGAGCCTAGCCCATCAATGCTTGATTTCACTGCTTTTAGTAATAACTATATATATCATCTATGAATCGTAGTTACTATTACTATAATAAATACTTGTTCGTATAATGCAGAAAAGAAAGTAAAAGAGGCAATTTAGAGCCAATTGACAAATCACCAGAATAAAATTTTGATTTCACTCAGTCCAAACCATTGCCTCTAGTCTGATGGAGTGTCTTCATTAATCGTACAACTCGATTTGTAGAATCAGCATCATCTTCAACAGGCTCCTCTTGGTCACCTTCTTCTCTATTTTCTAGCAGTTCCTGGAAGAAATGAATTTTTAACAGAGGGAAAGCATCAAGTGAATCTAACAAAGAAAAACTTCCATGTGTTGCTCTCCCAACCATAAAATAACTAAGGAAATTCAAAAGATCTCTCTGTTTGGTTTATTTTTCAGAATTTTTTTTAAATGTTTTGAAAATACTAAAACTAGTTTGGCAAAAGAAAGACCAAAATAGTTCGAAAATGATGAGGTTTTTTGAAATATATTTCATTTTGTTCTAGTTTTAAAACTTTTTTTATCACTAAATATATTTGAAAACAAAACCAAATAATTTCTATGAGAGCTATTGTGAAGAAGGCAAATGAGATGACTGTTAGCATTTTGGTGTTTCAAAGATGACCAAGATTGTTAAAAGAAACTTTAGCAATATAGCAGAGCTTTCTAATAATACCCCCAATATTCAAAAGCCCAATCAAGCCAGTTTTGGGCATGATTGTGTTCAGCTTATTGAAGACCAATGCCAAACCCAGTGCATGTTTTATACGTAAAGAAGATTGAATAAGGCCGTAATTGAGCCAATCCAATCTTATGATGAACAATCAATGAGTTCCCAACCCTAGAAGAGATGTTTCCTCAATACTTGGAATGAACAAAGCATGTTTCCAAAGACAAAGACATAGGTGCTTGTATGCAGTGGCGAATTTACAGGGATACAGGTCACAGCAATTTTGGAAAAATTAAGAGACGGGCATGGCAGGAGTATGAAAAATATATATATATATATATTTCATTTTCTATGTATATGAGTATAAATTTAGCACAGAGAGCAATACTTTAGGACAGAGATATACAAGGCAACAATGTATATGTGGATGTGCTTTTATTTTTTTTCACTTTTCTCCCTTTTTGTTTTCATATTTTACTTTGACTACAAGTCAACTTTTTAAAATTAACAAAAAAAAAAAACCACTCATAAAGGTATCATAAGATGTGTCCTAACATAGGACACACATGTCCATAAAGTACCACCAAAGTGTCTTGAAATTTTTTTATAAGAAAAATGACGTGCTACGTAGCGTGTCCTTCACGTGGACACACGTGACCCCAATGTATCAGTGTCCTATACGTGTTTGACACGAACACGACACCTGGGGTGTCTGTGATTCATAAATTTAACATATTAGACAATAACTTGTTCAAGGACGTTAAAGTAAGCCATTAACAACATCATCCAAATATAATGTTTTCAAAATAGAGCAAAGGCAAGGACTCTCAAATGAGACACTAGGAAAACATATGTTTCCACACATTTTACTCCTTCAGTACAGTTCTTTGTGCCTTTTTTTTGCTCCTGATTATTATGTAAATGAATTATTAGAAAAAAATAGATAACTACAGAACTAAGCCAAAAACATATATTTTAATTGGGAATATGATGAATTTATGTCATTCCAACATTAATATCTTGATTTCTAGTCAGAGAAGCTACAAATTCACCACCATTGTGTGAACAAACAGGGAAAACAACCAATTGGAGTCATTTTACACTCAAATAACAAAAAAATTCCAAAATCTTCAAAGCCCAACTGATTACAACTCATTCATGTATCAAATTCATTCAAAAACTAGTTCAATTACACGAAATAAAAACAAAACAATTGAAGAACTCAAAGCCCTAGCTGACCCAAAGTCAGGTAGGTACAACAATCACTAAAAACCATTCCGATTATAGGGAAAACGACGATGAATTCAAATGCAAGGGAATGAATGTTCTGAGAAATTCATACATGTTTTACATTTATGCGATAATAAAGATGGATCTAAGATAGTTTTGGATGCGAAATCAATACCATTTTGAGAATGAGAGGATAGAGAGAGCCCATTGATCGAAGCTTTTGGGAAGAACAAAGATCGAAGCGATTGTCGGGTTGAGTCTTCGTTAGATTTCAAAATTTTTAAGACTAGTAAATTTTTTATTTTATTTTTTTATTTTCATTTGTTTTTCAGTAATTATTTTTATTTTATTTTATTTTCATGATAATATACCTTTTTGATAGATAAGAGCATCTCCAACGCTTAACTTCTTTTTTCATCAAATCTGATGAAAAAAATGACGATTTTTTCAATTTGATACGAGGCGCTCCAACGGTGAGCATCAAAGCAGAATTGGGGAGGTGGTCGATGATTAATAAAAAAATTATTAATGTGAGAACTGTTTTTGAAGATATTAAGAAGGAGTGTGTTTTTTTGATGATAGTGTGAGAGATGGTTAGTGATTGAATTGTAAAATTATTTTTATATAAAATAAATAAAAAAATTATTTTAATATTAAAAAAAATTAAAATAAACAGGTGCACTTGGTATAAAAAATAAATAAATAAATAAATAAAAAACTAGCCTAATTCGCTTACTATTTTTTTAATCCCACCATCTACTCAGCCAAACAAATCCTCTTAGGCCATATTTGTTTAGGTATACTTTTTTTGCTGATTTCTCATTTTGATATTCATTTGATGCAACGGTTGGAACATGGAAAAGTATATTTTTCATCAAAATTTAAATCTGATATCAATTTTGGTTCACCGTTGGAGATGGTCTAAGGCCACGTTATTTGGCAGATTAAGTTGTATAAGATTATTAGTAAAAAAATGATTAATAAAAAAATTATTAATGTGAGAACTGTTTTTGAAGATATTAAGAAGGAGTGTGTTTTTTTGATGATAGTGTGAGAGATGGTTAGTGATTGAATTGTAAAATTATTTTTATATAAAATAAATAAAAAAATTATTTTAATATTAAAAAAAATTAAAATAAACAGGTGCACTTGGTATAAAAAAAAAATAAATAAATAAATAAAAAACTAGCCTAATCTGCTTACTATTTTTTTAATCCCACCATCTACTCAGCCAAGCAAATCCTCTTAGGCCATATTTGTTTAGGTGGACTGGATTAGGTTGGATTAACATTCTCATGACTAATAGTCTTAAGACTACAAATTCTTTTGGATTGTGTATTCTATTCTATGTTTGGATTGAATTAAGATAATAAGGAGAGACTAATAATCCAGACTTTGGCTTAGTCCTCCAATTTATATCTCACTCCTCTGTGGGAATGAATAGTCCATCATATGTGAATATCATATCCGAATGGATTGTTAGTTCGTATTTCAATTGTTTAACCAAATATGAGATTAATAATTTTATTGGACTATTAGTCCAATCCCAAACTCATGTCTACCCAAACAAACAATATTTGTTTGGACGGACTGGATAAGGAAGGATTGGAATTTACTCGACTATTAGTCTGTCCCGGATTTTTTGATTAGACTGAATTTGTATCCTATGTTTGTTTAGTCATGGGATTAGATGTATGGATTGGACTATTCCATTGAATCCTATGTTTGCTTGGGATATTATAAAGAAGAATAAATGCTCAAATGACTATTTTATCCTTTTCAATTATTTACTAAGTAATAGCAATATTAAACATATCTTTAATATTTTAATTATTTTTAGCTAGATTAAATAAAAATTTATTTTATTTTAATTTTTGCACAATTAAATAAATTTATTTTTTAAAAATTAAATAAATTAAATATCAATAAAAATATATGTTATTTTTTAAATAAATTTATTTTTTTAAAAAAATAATAATTAAATAAAACATCTATTAAAATTTAAATAATGGAATTAAATAAAATATAAACAAAATTTTAAAATAAAACATCAATAAAATATCTATAAAAAATTATTTAAAAAAATTAAATAAATAAAACAAAAAGCATTCATAGTAATGTTAGCTAATAAACTGGAACAAGAGCATATAATGTACATAAAAATCACGTCATGATTAGTAAAGGCCGATCTTTGATCGGATGAGTGGAGTGCTCAATTCATGACCTTCCCCTCTCATATCTAAGTCCCCAGCCGAGGCAACTCCGGTGATGACGGACATGTGGCCTTCGGCACCGAGTCAGGGTTTCCTAAATTCCCCCATTTAAAAATATTTAGGTGGCGACTCTGTATCTGGCAAAGCAGTCCATGTTTGGCACTTCTTTCCTAAAATCTGTTTTCTCAAAACGATTTGCCAGATTTGGACTCTTTGGTTCAAGATTAAGAACCACGACACAAATCGAGTCCGAACTGTAGCGAAGGCCCCTCGCGGGACGTGTTACACATGGTAATCCAATCCAGCCACTGGAGCAAATACACAAATATGACCCAACGGTCTTATAATTTGAGGCTTGTATCACTTTGGTTTCCGATCTTTCAATTGTGATATATTTAATTCTGAATTCTGAATTTTGAATCTTGTTCCAAATAAGAATAATTGAAAACACTGTTTCTTTTGCAAATAGAAAATGCTCCATTTCAAGAGCAAAGTTACCAGTTGGATGAAATATAAATTAGTTTGACAAAAATAAATGTCAAAAAAATATTTTTGAATTTTTTAAAATTATTTCTATATATTCACCAAAGATAAAATTATATAAAAATGATAAATCTTTTATATTTTTATATTTTAATTTTTTTACAAATTAATTTTTATTATATGTTTGGATGATGATCATGTAATATGTAGTTGTTTTTATTGATTTTTTGAATGGTTATTATGTAATAGATGGTTGTTTTTGTTATTAATATATATATATATATATATATATATAGTGGGGACATAAATTTTAAATGACGACACGTGGCCGATGTGTCACTTAAGTGCCAGTCGGGGTGCCACATGTCCTGGTTATGATGCTGAGATGATCTCGGCTAGGCCAAGGTTATCTGCGATAATACCGGAATCCGGGATAAGCAGATAAGGGACAAGAGTCATAGAATGAGAGAAGACTTCATTTTGGGTAAAGATAAGACTCTTACAGAGTTTATTCTAATTCTACTGGAAGTCCAAGATTATCAGTAATCCTAAGTCCATTAGAGATAGGCTTCTATTGGGACTAGGATTGCGTTGGCTATAAAAAGGAGGCACTCCCATGGGTCTAAGGTATGTCTTTTATGCTTTGTCTAGTGAGTTAAGTACTATTGGTTATCTTTGATTGATATTTTACTAACTTGATTGTCGGAGTGCCCTCGGGTGGACGAACCACTGCGAGATTCTTATCTTTCTGTGACAGGTTATTTGGGCTTAAACTATTTTGGCGGTGCTCTCCAACTGAGTTCTCCTTTTTGGTTGTGTGGCCGGAAATCAACACCCATAATTTGGCGCTGTTTGTGGGAAAGAAAGGAGAATAGATGGCCAACAACGGACAAAAAGAGAAGGTTGGGAACGACATTCTTACTGGAAGTGGGAAACATGTAGACCTTGACGTCGAAGAAGACAACTGCAACGAAAAGACTCGTGATAAGAATCACGGAGAAAAGGACGTCGGCTAGGAGGGCGACGTGCCAAAGAAATCGAACCAAGGTGGGTACTATAACGAAGACGACCTCCAGGTATAGAAAGATAGATGCCTACGGAGGGACGACGAGATGAAAGGAATGGCGGACAAATTGACGGACCTGCAAACGGCCGTCAATTTCATGATGCAGAACAACGTCATGTAGCCACCGTTCCCGTTACAAGATATGCCGATTCCAGCGGCCAAGAAAGATGCACATAAAGGGGGGCAGAAAACTGTTCCTACAGTCCCTCAACATGACAGGACCAAGAGACATTCTCACCGGCCTTCACGGGAGGTCGGGCGTGGAGGATCAACAAGAAGAGAATCCTAGAAGACATGTCGAACCCAAGAAGACTGCACCAGAGAACATCGGGATGCTCAGGGGAAGAAACTCTGTTTTGACACGACCAATGGAGGGAAGTCCAAAAGGACCCACAATGACACTGGAAGTAGTGCACCAAAAAGGCTGAAATTTGGAGATAGCCGACTCCTGGACGGACCAAGGAGGGTTTGAGGGATTACCTCCAGAGGAAGCAGCAAGAAGCCGAGGTAATTTCTCTGGTCAAGTCAAGAACGTCGTTCTCGATAGAATTGGACAAATTTGAAGCCCCGAAGAGGTTCCATATGCCGAGATTCCAGATATACGACGGTAAGTCGGACCCTAACTTTCACGTCGGCTTGTACCTGAACTCGATGGCATTATACACCAGGAATGAGCCGTTGCTCTGCAAAGTGTTCCCCTCGTCCTTCGGAGAAATTGCATCGGACTGGTTTCACAAGTTGCCGAAAAGAACTGTGAAAACCTAGGAGGGCCTAGCTGAGATGTTTGTGGCCAGGTTTATGACGAACAAACTACAGTCGTTGAGGGTGGATTCCTAGATGGCTCTGAGAATCAGTGAGGATGAAGGCCTTAGGGCCTATGCCAAAAGGTATTATGAAGTGTTCAACCGAATACCCGAGTGCAACCAAGAGGTGCGCGGTCGTGTCTTTCAAGAATGGCTTGAAAGATGATTGTCCACTTCGAAAGTCATTGGCAAAGACATTACCAAAAAGCATGGAAGAGCTCATG
The DNA here is from genome assembly GCF_004153795.1 of Camellia sinensis. Lineage (NCBI taxonomy): Eukaryota > Viridiplantae > Streptophyta > Magnoliopsida > Ericales > Theaceae > Camellia > Camellia sinensis. The sequence goes on from NW_021026779.1 coordinate 195,105, forward strand.
GCCAGAATTGAGAAATATGCCAGAGCCGAGGAAGACGCGCTGGGGACAAAGGCATCCAAACAAGAGAAGAGAAACAGTTCGTTGAAACGAAGCCGAGACAACACTGGATACAACAAACAAGAGCTCAGATCCCGAATTCTAGATCTCGGATCCTAGATCCTAGAAGACATGATCTCGGCCTAATGGTTAGGTCCCAGAAAACAAGAGCTCAGCCCAAGTGAATAGATCCCGGATTTCAGATCTCGGATCCCAGATCCTAGAAGACAAGATCTCGGCCTACATGATTAAGTCTGAGAAGAGAAGAGCTCGGCCTAAGTTAAAGAATTTTTATATAAGGTCCACAAAGGAGTATGTGGAAGCCATGTAGGGGCAGATCCCTTGCCCATAGAGCAATATTGTAGGGATTCTTTTGGCCTTACATACAAAAAGAAGCTGAAGCCTATGTAAAAAAGCGTGAAAATGTTATTGAAATCCACCTGCAATGTGCGATAGAACAACAATTTGGCTGGGGACATACCAGCAACAACTTGCTAGGGCTTACAAACAAGAAGGTCAGCCCAAGAGAGTTCAAGGATAGGGACCTCATCCTGAGAAAAGTTGCCGGCAATGGGGCATAATGGCTGAAGTAATAATAAAGTGCTAGTTTGATTTTTGAATTTGAAATCTGTGCGATAGGACCGACCAGTCCTATGACGATGTTTTTGATTGAAATATGACGAATAACTTAGATTTATTATATGGCAGAGTAGAAACTTTACTTGCATATAATAGAGTTGAACTAAGTTGGCGATGTTTCTAAGCGAAACATGACGAATAACTTAGACTTATTATATGGCAAAGTAGAAACTTTACTTGCATATAATAGAGTTGAACTAAGTTGGCGATGTTTCTGATTGAAACATGATGAATAACTTAGATTTATTATATGACAGAGTTGAATTATACTTGCATATAATAGAATTCAACTAAGTTGGATTAACTTGAACTTGCCATATCGGTAGAGCCAGACACAGATTGGAACTAAGTACATGTTGGTTAGATTAACAAAGAGACCAAGGTTGGTAACCTCGGCCAGTCTTTGTTTGAATCTGACCTCGGCGACAAGGTCAAAGCCACATACTTAATGAGAACCCAAGTAGAACTTAAGTTCACATTAGGGAGCAGAGGGTTGAAGAATGATGCTTGGGAGTTAGAATTTCACAAGCTAAGATTGGTTTAGACACTTGTTAAAATTTTGAGAAAAATTTACAAGTTAAAGTTATGCCGAGGTTATGATTAAAGAAAGATTGGTTTAAACACTTGTTGAAATTTTGAGAAAAGTTTACAAGTTAAACCAAGGTTGTATTGAAAGAAGTACTTATATACTTGCCGTGATTACCATATTGCCAAGACTTGGAAGATATTTGAAGGTAGAAGTCTTGTTAAGTAAAAGTAAAGTGGCAGGTTTTATATAGCACTTGTGAAAATATTTTTTACAATGTTTTCAAGTGTTAAGCTGAGGCTGAGATAAACCGATTAGTGGGTACAACCGAGGTGTTACATCCCGAGGAGATTGCACAGTTAAGGTGTATTTTGAAGACATGCAAATTATTCTAAGTATAGAATCATACAAGAGTAAAAAGAAGACACATACAACCACGATGAAAGAAGAAATTAAAGAATGCATTCAGAAAAGGAAAGAAGGCACTTCGGCCTAACATTGAAGAATGATTGTTTAGATTACAAAAAGGCCGGTGTGAAGTACGCCAGTGTCAGACGGTGGTAGTAAACAAAGAAGAGCAACGAAACGAAAGCCTTGCCGGAGAGAGAGAGAGAGAGAGTGAAACTGGTTGTAGAAAGCTTTGCGAAAGTAGCAATGGAGGATTTGAGAGAGAAAGTTTGAACAAGAACGAAGATGCAGAAATGAAAAGACAGAGAGAGAGTTGATTTTGATCAAACGCATGAAATGACGGCAAAATGGCAATTATGGTGCCTTGGACGACGTGCTTGTCAGACTGCGCACGCAAAAGTGATGCGACTTGATGGCGCGTATCAGGTACGGTCCAGTAGGGGAAAGATGCGTGGTAAAAACGGTTGAAATACTATGCGTGCCAGCTCATACGCATGCTGGAACTCTTGGAGTTCTTGATTCAATGAAGCAAATACCTCGGCTAGGAGGACGGTTTCGGCTGAGAAACTTGAACGAACTTGGTTGTTGGTTCCAAAGTATTGATGAAAGCAGACTATAGGTCTTGGTCATATTGAGTCGACGAGTGATGACCTCAGTAATGAATAATGGAGTGAGCTTAGCCGATGGGCTAAATGAAAGAAATGATATAGGTTCCATCACCTCAGGATGCCGGGGTAATAGAACCTAGGGGGCAGTTATGGGGACATAAATTTTGAATGACGACACGTAGCCAAGGTGTCACTGAAGTGCCAGCCGGGGTGCCACGTGTCCTGGTCATGACGTTGAGATGATCTCGGTTAGGCCGAGGTTATCTGCGAGAATACCGGAATCCAGGATAAGCGGATAAGGGACAAGAGTCCTAGAATTGGAGAAGACTTCAGTTTGGGTAAAGATAAGACTCTTAGAGAGTTTATCCTAATCCTACTGGGAGTCCAAGATTAGCAGTAATCCTAAGTCCATTAGAACTAAGCTTCTATTGGGACTACGATTGTGTTGGCTATAAAAGGGAGGCACCCCCATGGGTCTAAGGTATGTCTTTTATGTTTTGTTTAGTGAGTTAAGCACTATTGGTTATTTTTTAGAGATATTTTACTAACTTGATCGTCGGAGTGCCCCCGGGTGGACGAACCACCGCGGGATTCTTATCTTTCTGTGACAGGTTGTTTGGGCTTAATCTATTCTGCTGGTGCTCTCCAGCTGAGTTCTCCTTTTTGGTTGTGTAGTCAGAAATCAACACCCACATATATATTTATGGTTCTTGTAATTGATGGTTATTAGATTTTTAATGTGTAATCAATATGTTTAAAATATGAAATGTTTTTAATTTTGAATTTTTTGATTTAATGGATTGGTTTAATAATGATATAAAAGTTGTCACCATATTTGACTTTCGAAAAAATAGAAACTAATTTAATAAAAATAAATATAAAAAAATTTAATTTTTAAAATTTATTTCTATCATCCCAAAAGATAAAATTATATAAAAATGATATTCTGTTTTACTGTATTACTGTTAAGCAGGCCTTCGGTAATCTTGGATTACTGGCCGGTTACGGTGCTAACCCAATAGGGGCGGGTTTGGGTCGTGACAATATTTGACTTTCGAAAAAATAGAAACTAATTTAATAAAAATAAACATAAAAAAAATTTTAATTTTTAAAATATAGTTCTATCCTCCCAAAAGATAAAATTATATAAAAATGATATGTTTTTAATTTTTCTTACCAATTTGATTTTTAGTTTCTTAGAAAATATTTTTGAAAATAGATTTTGAAAACTAAACCAAACATAACTTTCTAATTACGAAAGTGATAGCATTATTCATTAAAAAAAGGCTATTACATTTCAAATAACATACAAGTTAACCAATACAAAATATGTTGTATGACGACTTTTACCTTGAAATAGATCATTTGTAAAGGAAACATCTTTGATTGTCTTTATTTGAAATAATATTCAAAATTCAAGATCAAATGTATTACAATTGAAAAGTCAATTATTAAAGTGACACAAGTCCCAAACTAATAAAGAATGTTAGTGTAATTTTCCTGTTTTGATATTACAAATTTGATGACTAATTATAATTAAAACTGTGTTTGGATAATGCATTTGGATAGTGATTTGAAGTAGGAAATAAAAGAGGTGTGCCAAATGTAATTATATTTTATTCACATTTTAACTTCTTTTTTTTCTTTTTCTTTTTCTTTTTCTCTTTCTAAATTGTTATTCAAATTCATAATCTAAATACAGCTTAAAAGAAACACAAAAGTCATAACAAAATATCATTTGAGATATAACCAAAGATTTTTTCCGTCATAATCAAAATACACTCGTTTTGTAAATCCAAATATCAATTTTGTTTGGCGAAAGGTCGTATCGCTGAAATACTTTGTCCAAAATGACAAGCGTAAGTAAAATGTCCAAAATACCCTTATATATATCATATACATGATTCCATCACATATAATCACACAATCTCTCACTTTTTCTCTCCAAACCCTAACCCTTTCTCTTTTTAAACTCTCTTTCTCTCTGCTCCTTTGCCACTACTCCTCCAGCACCGGTGCTCTACCGTTCTGTGTCAATGCTCCTTTGCCCTTTTCTGTCGATGCTCTTCGTTGTTAAACCAAAGTTCCGTGGCTCCACTGTCTTTGAACTAAAGAACCACCACCCGCGTTGTCGATTCCGACAATGATTTTTCATTGTCATTTTTCATAGTGGACAACTTTAGATCTGACCAAATCGCTCTTTCTTAGCTCAGATCGCAGTCATACCTTTTAGTAGGGGTGATCATGGTTCCGTCCAACCCACTTAACCCGATCGATTTGATCCAGCCCGATTGATTTTGGGCTGATGCATATCTTTTGACGGACGGATGCGGATGAAATATTTCAAAATCCGCTAATACAATTCAAATGGCAGATTAACCATCTCGCACTCTCATGAACTCGATCCTCTCGTAGATGAAATTCAAAACAAAAATAAAAAAGGAATTTCTAACAAGTAACAACATAGAGTAGAAATAGTAAAATATATATTTTTGTAAAAATAGAAAACAATACCTTTAAAATATGCATGTGTGGTGTCAAAGCCTATTATAGACAAATAATACGTATATTTTTTTCTTCAAATTACTAGTTATTAGATATTGTAAAAGTAATGAATTATAATTCGAAAAAATGCCCAAAATTTGTAAAGTTCAAACTGCCAAATCGATCATATCCATCCGTAATCTTAAAGAAATTGAGCTTTATTTCATTCATTAAGTAATACAGAGGGTTCTTATGCATTATATATACATGTGGTGCAATGATATAACCGTAACCACTAACTGCCTAATTTAACCACACTTTACAGTTTAACTAACTATAGTTCTAAAAGACTAACAACTTGATCTGAGAAGGCTTCATTGGGCTGGAGTTGCAGTTATAGTTGGAGTTGCTGTGTTGGTGACTAAGGTTGTAACCTTGGTTGATGTTGTAGCCTTGACTGTGCTGCTGCAAGCTTCATTGAGCTAGAGCTGTTGTGTTGATGACTAAGGCTGTAACCTTGGTTGATATTGCAACCTTGATTGTGCTGCTGCTGCTCTGTAGCTAGGCATGGCTCAAATATCTTATCATTCTCATTCAAACTTTGGGTATAGGGAATGACCTGAAATTTTCCTTGAAGATATTGAAACCAAGAGATAGAAAGGGGTTTATTGAGAATGTTTGCAACCTGATTAGTGGAAGCAATATGACAAATGACAAGTTTTTTGGTAGCCATTTTCTTTTTGACATAGTGGTAATCAACTTCAAGAAAAATTGGATTGTGAGCCAAGGCTATAGTAGACATATTAGCACACCAGAGAGTGGGCACAGAGACAGACTCATGGAGCTCAGCAAGAAGTATGCCAAGCCATCTTAAGTTAGTAGAGACATGAGCCAAAGCTCTCTATTTTGCTTTTGAAGATGATCTAGAGACAGTGGGCGGCTTTTTAGCACACCAAGAAACAAGGTTAGGACCTAGAAACACACAATAACCTGTAGTAGATCTTCTATCAATAACATTATCTGCCCAATTTGAATTTGAGAATGCATTAAAAACAAGATAACCACTAGTAAAATGAAGGCCATGACTTAATGTGCTTTTGACATATCTGAGAAGTCTCTTGAGGGATGTAAAATGACTTTGCAGAGGATTTTGCAGTAATTGGTAGAGATGATTAACAGGAAAACTAAGATCTGGTCTAGTAATGGTCAAATATTGAAGGGCTCCCACTAAACTTCTGTAAAGATTGGGCTGAGAGAAAGGAGAATCATCACCAACAGAGGGAATAACCTTAGTAGCCATGTAGGAGTGTAAAAATGGCCCGCGGCCCGTGGGCGGCCTGAAGCCCGCCCGCGGCCTGGGATAGACCTGCTTGGGCCCAAGCCTGAGCCCATCCTAGCGTGAGCCCTTGGGCTAAGGCCTAGGCCATCATTTTGAAGCTCGGTCCTACCCGTGGCCTAGTCCATCAGCTCGCTTAAGGCCCATTTAGGGCCTGGCCTGCTTGGCCTACCCAAGGCCCAGTGTATTTTTTAATAGAAAATAATAAAATTTTAGTGGAAAAAATTTAAAAAACAAAAAGAAATTGGTCAGGCCCGTCCAAGCCCGAGGCTAGGTCCAAGCCCATTGGGCCAACCCGAGGGCCGGTCCGCTAGTCCATCCAAGGCCCGAATACCCCTGGGCTTGGGTCTGGGCTTAATTTTTTGGCCTGTGGGTTGGATCGGCTTGAATTTTGGCTGAAGCCCGCGAGGCCCGACATGGGCCTGGCCTTGCCAGATTTACACCTCTATAGCCATGAGAGAGGCATAGGACTTACAATCACTCATACTAGCCTCAGCTAAAATTTCTGAAGCATACTTTTGCGGGACAAAACATAGCTTGAAGAAGAAAAACATACAGCGATGCCTAGAATATAATTGAGAACTCCTAATTCTTTCATAGAAAATGTAGCATGCATTTGTTGAACAAGAGTGGAGATATAAAGAGGATCACTACCAATGAGAAGAATATCATCAACATAGACAAGGAGAATGGTAATGGAAGTAGAAGTTTTCTTAACAAATAAAGAAGAATCATAAAGACTAGGGATAAAATCATGAGAAAGAAGAAAAGAGGAGAACGTGGATAACCAAGCTCTTGGAGCTTGCTTTGAGCCATAAAGAGCTTTGTGAAGTTTACAAACAAGAGATGGATTGGAAGCATCAGTGAAACCCTGTGGTTTATGCATATAAACTTCTTCTTGAAGTTTGCCATGAAGAAAGACATTTGAGATGTCAAGTTGCTTAATAGGCCAATGATAAGTGAGAGCAAGGCATGTAAGAACTCTAATGGTAGCAACAGGGCTAAAGGTTTCATAATAGTCCACCCCTTCAGTTTGAAGAAAACCTTTAGCAACTAGCCTTGCTTTATATCCAGCTATGGAGCCATCTGAGTGTCTTTTTAGCCGAAAGACCCATTTGCAGCCAATGGCTTACTTGGTGGATGGAAAAGGAACTAAAGACCAAGTGCCTTATTTTTGCAAGGCTTGATATTCATTAAGCATGACAACCTTCCAAGTAGAAGAAGTAGATGCTTCCTGAAAGGATTGAGGTTCAATAGGATTAGCAGATGCCAACAAACAAGCATTAAAAGAAAGTTTGGCTTTGGATCTGGTTAGCATTGAGTGAGAATTGGAAGATGAAAGAGGAGGAAGACCAATAAAAAGTGAAGAAATGGGAATTTGGGGTGAAGTGTGTTGGGAAGTACGTATGATAGGTGAATGAGTGTAGACACCCCATTTTTGACCGACCTTAAGACTCAGACGTCACCAGTTGAACGCTCAGTGATATTGCATATTGTGCTCGTTCAGAAGTTTCAGAGTCCCGGCTGCAAGCCTTGCCTCTAGACTTCCGGACTCTTTTGTGCCTTGCCTCAGTTTGCGAACCAGGCTCTGTTTTCTCTGTTTTCTCTTCCCAAAGGGAGGGAGAGGTCTCATAGACCATCTCTCAGTGGCCGTAGGCTACGTTTCGTGGTCGTAGGTCATTTTTCCCGTTTGGAGCCCGGTTTCCGATTTTATCGGAGCCGACGGCCGTGTGCCTCGGTTCGGGACCGCCTAATCACCCCCGTTTGCTCTGGTTTTTGCCATACATCTTATTTCCTCCCTTTTGAGGGACACTGGGGTCTGAGAGACCAACTTCGTGGTCAAACGCCACCACCGGTGCTTAACAGTCAGTTTTCAGGCCCCCAGACCGCGTGTTTTGGCCCCCGAACCTTCGTTTTGCATCGGTTTTGGTTCATTTTTGGTGGAGACCTTATTTTCATAGTTAAGAAGCTTGTAGGAGGGTGGGAGGCCAGCCATTGTTCTGAAAAGCCAGCTTTACTTCTTCATCGCTCTCCGACGCCCGTTTTCCTCACTTGAAAGCCAATGTTGACCACCCCGGGGCCACTTTCTTGAACCCTAAACCCCATATTTGTGTTGTACACACCTGGGAGGCCACCAATATTTGGTGGCCGACCATTAATTATTCCTGACCCTTTTGACGCCCTCTAAAAAATGGTCTTTTCTCTCTCCTGGTTCACTTTTTCTGGGTTTCAACCACATAGTTGTGTTGTGCTCATCTAGGAGGCCACCTTTCTGGGTAGGCCGACCAGTAATTGTGATTGACCCTTTTGACCCCTGGTCGGTCGACCAGGGGAGGTGGCCGGCCGACCACCTGAACCCTCAAAACCTGGCCGGCCATGACCCCCACTCCCTGTTCTTTCCAGCTGTGACCTCTTTTTCCCCCCAGATCCTGTATCCGAGGGGGACTCTTTTGGGGGGGAAATTTGAATTTCATTTCCCCCCCCCCTTTTCCTCCATTCCTTTGCCTATATAACCAGCCCCTCAGCTGCATTTTGAAGGGTTAGAAAAATCCATTGGAGCTCTTGCATTGAAGCCTCCCTCTCTCTCTACTCCAAGCCTCAAAATACCCTTGCTCCTACACCATTTCTACACCAACTCATAGCCTATCAACCCACACTCCACTTCCAGCAACTTGAGGCTGTTTTTCAGAGTTTAGGAGCACCTTTCCTTGGTCCAAAAGCTGCTGAAGTTTGGTTCTACAAGGGTGAGTCATTTTCTTCCATTTTCTAGTCTTTTCTTGCTTCATCTATAAGCCTTAGTTTCTTGAATTTTTGGGCTCCGACCCTAACTGCAAATAGTCATATTTTGAGCCCCTTTCCATGTTTGGTTAAGGGTCTTTCACTGTTTGAGGCCTCCTGCTATCACTTGCTTCTTTAACTCTCTTTTAGGCCTTATTTTTGCATAGTATTTTAGGCCTATTTTTGAGTTGTTTTGGACTTTTCCATAAATTGTAAAATAACTTTTTTTGAGCCCCTCTTCAACATTGTTGAAGGGCTCTTCTCTGTTTGAGAATAGAAGCTGTCACTTGCTTCTTTATCTCTCTTTTAGGCCAATTTTTGCATAGTATTTTAGGCCTATTTGTGAGCTGTTTTGGACCTTGACATAAACCGTGAAATATCTTTTTTTGAGCCCCTCTTAAATATTGTTGAAGGGCTCTCCTCTGTTTGAGAACAGAAGCTGCCACTTGCCTCTTTACCCCTCTTTTAGGCCTTTTCTTGCATGATAGTTTGGCCTTATTTGTGATTATTTTCGTGGCTTGATGTAAACTGTAAAGTGCCTTGTTTTGAGCCTCTCCTAAACTTTGTTGAAGGGCTCTTTGCCATTTGGGGCCAGATGCTGTCCCTTTGTGTTTAACCTCTCTTTTAGGGCCATTTTTGCATGATAGGTTAGCCCTATTTGTGTTCATTTTTGAGGCTTGTTATAAACTGGAAATATGCATGTTTTGGGACTTTCTTGCATCTGTCTTCATGCTTCATGATAAAATAATGCATGTTTTGTATAGCTATAGGCCAATGCGTATGCCTAGTTTCGTGTTTCGGGGCCATTCCATGCATCGGGTGCCACGTTTCCATGTTTCGGGATCATTTTGCATCACATTTCAGTGCTGAAACTTGCATGTTTGTATGCCATATTTCGTGCCTTGCCATGCCTTGTTAGTGTGACATTTGTGCCTTAGGATCGGTCCTCGGTTTGCGTGCATATGTGCACGCATTTCGAGTGTCTCATTTTCATCCCATGGCTACTGATGTGAGTGTGGCTGAGGTCCACTCGTGTTGGTGTAAGTCCATTGTGCATTGTGTATGCCATTTCATTTCATAGCATTGTGTATGCTAGGTTGTATGTTAGCGCATTGTGTATGCCATGTTACCTCTTGCATCGTGTAAGCCATTTCATAGTATTGTGCATGCTAGGTTGTATATTAGTTGCATTCATGCATATCATGCATATTGCATAGTGTTTGGGATAGGAGTTAGCCCAAGCACGGGAAACGAGGGACGTTTCGTACTCCGAGTGACGGAACGTGTCTCAATTCCCGGTCGCCGACACTCCGGATTACCCATGATGGAGTCTAGGCCTTGTTGTGTCCATATGTGCATTCATTTTATATTGAGTCATGCAATTCGATTTCTCGGCCATCATGCATCGATATGCGTGATTGGTGGCACGAGGATCGAGGACTACACTCTCTGAAGAGTAGTCATGCATACATATGTGAAAATACTTTGCCATGCCCCTTTGTTGCTCTCTGTTGCAGCAAATCAGAAATCGACAGCCTTCCGGAGCTTGGCACGCATTCCAAGAACAATTGCAAACAGAGGAAAATCGGGACATCGCGAGGGATTCTCCGCACAAGGCAACCCGAGCATGCATCATTCATCTTCCGGAGCAAATTTGAGGCAGTCCCTGGCTTGCATGCCAATTTATTGCTTTCCTATTTTAATTTGTTAATTAATTATGATTTTGTAATTATTTGGACTGTAATTATTTATTCGGGACTATATTATTTATTCGGACCCTCTGCGCGAGGGCAATGTTGTAATAAGTGTGCGTGTGTATGATGTATGTCTTTCAACCCCACGTCTTTCTCCCTTTTATTTATCAGCTTATGATGGTTAGATTAGGGCATGTTTCAATTAGCATACAGTATGATAACATGTTTGCATTCATTCATCTGTCTTGCATGCACCGGGCTCGGCGTATCATACTAACTGCATTGTGTTTTCAATTCCAAGTTGAATACATGTTAGCTATAGCATTTCATATGCCATGTCTAGAATAGCCGAGCCTGCTATAGTTGTACTTTTGCATGTGTTGCATTAGGCATTTTTGTATAATTAGGATCATGCTTGGATTTCTAATTAGCTTCTGTTTTGGCTTGGAATACTCAATAAGTTTTATACTTTAGCATCCTTGCACGCGTGTGAGTGACTGCCATGATAGCATGCTTACCATGAGGCTAATTGCTTATGTGATATATCTGCCTGAATGCCTGTGGGTGAAGGTTGGGTTATTTGGATTGGAACAATTCATCAAATGTGTGTTTTAAGCCCACTAGATAGTGGCAAAATCATGTTTTCTAAGCCCACCCGAGGGTGGCAAATCCACGTCTTAGCCTACTTGCGAGTAGCACCATCAAACCATTTTCAAAATAAACAAACATGAAATGTTTTGTTCCAATTCTGGCGATCCAGTCTATACTTGTATGCTGTACGCATCATATAGTAAATCTAGGCTAATAACCGAAATAAGAACACATAATGTTTTCAAAAATAGATATCATGGTTAGTAGAGGCCAATCTTTGATCGGGCGAGCGGGGGTGCTCACGAAGTGACCTTCCCCAATCGTACCCAAGTTCCCGAGCCGAGGCAACTTTGGTGATGACGGACACGTGGCCTTAGGCAACGAGTCAGGATTTTCTAAATTTCCCAAAAATAAAATATTTAGGTGGCGACTCTGTATCTGGAAAAGTAGTCCATGTTTGGCACTTCTTTCAAAAAAATCTGTTTTCTCAAAACGATTTGCCGGATTTGGACTCTTTAGTTCAGATTAAGAACCGTGACAATTTGAGAGTCTTGAGCTGTAGTGAACCCAATACGAACGGAACGGGACTCACCCTCCCGGGGCGTTCGGGAACATCTACAATGAGCAGCAGTGGGTGTAAGAGGTATAGAGGCTACTGATGCCGTTGCTGCAGATGGTGTGACAACCCTCACCTCTGATTAGTGCTAATCTGTGATTAAGCATGATAAGTAACTGATTAGAATGAAATCATGAATTGATTGTAGGAGTGTATTGTTTTCATGTTTTAATTTCGAACTGCAAATTGAAGGCCTTATCGGCGGCCGAATCAGAAACTGATTGGTGTTATGTGTTAACTAGAATTTATGTGATTTTATGGTGGATTTAATTGAAATTTGATTTGGAATGATTAAATTAGATTAAATAATGTTAAATCACATTAGTTCAAGTAAATTACCTTATTGCCACTTAGTAGACAATTCTAAGCCATTGTTTATTCTCCTTGTTATATGTTGGCATCATTTTCATCCATCTTCCTAGGCCAAAACCGAAAGAGAGAGAGAGAGAGATAGGAGAAAACTTGAGTTCATCAAAATTGGCTTAGAAAATTAGAAGGAATTGAAGGGAATTTGCATATTTGAGCTTCCACCCTTGGAATTCTAGACATAAGGTAGAGAATTCATCCTTTTATTTATGAAATTAAGTTTCATCTTGCATGGTTCTTGGAAATATTGGAGATTAGAGTTAAGTTTTAGCTCAAAGTGTTGAATTATGAGGCATTGTATGCATGCATGTCCATATCATAGTGTTTTGAAGTCATTTTCATGAAATTCTCACATGCATGTTTCTATTTTGGTTTTGATCCATAAATTGATCATATTCTTGAGCTCAATCTTGTATTTTATCATGGGGACAGGTTGCTCACCCGAATGCAGGATTACTTGAAACCGCTTCTTTGCGTAGTGAATCCCTAGTTCTTGACGAAATTAGGACAGGGTAACCCTACCCTATCATAGGGGTGTTTTGGCTCTCACTTGCTTGATACGTGCTTTTAGAGTGAAACTCTGCAGGAATGTATGTATCAGTTGAAAGTCTGGGTATCAGTTTGAGGGTATTAATTTTGAGGCAGAAATTTGGGGCAGAAATCAGTGTTTGAGTACAGTTATCCAACTTAAGATTGCAACTGCGTGTTGTTTCTGTCTGAGTCAAGGTACTGTGCGGTTTTTTATTTTTATTTCTTTTTGCTTTATTTTCTTTTTGCAAGGTAGTCTTTTACGATTGTTTCAAACGAGTCTGTTACCCTCCAAGCACTCTGGACTCGAGTAAGGTGACTTTACCGATCCGAGGATCTTGTAAGAGAACAACCAGTGTTTGCTTTACTACCCCCGGTTACAAGATGGAGGAGAGTCAGGCATATTTTACCAGTTCGACAGCTACTGCCATTTAGCGAAGTCCAGTTTTCTGCTTCCACTTCAGTAAGAGAGTATTCACTTGTTCAAATGGCTCAGTATCCAGCCGAAATAGAAGAAATGCTCCGCCACCTCCAACAGACTATCGAGAACATACAGCTAGATGCTGCCCGGCAAGCCGAGAGCGCAGCCTGCCAAGTGGAGGTAATAGAGAGGCTTCAACAACAGCAGCCACAGCCTGCAGTGGCCTCAGCATCACATGCACCTCCAACGAGAATCCTGGCACCCGGGGTCACCATTAATGTCTAGGAAAATGTGGGCATTCTGGCAGAGCCGATCCCACCCCAGATCTCCAAAGCACCGGTTTATCAAATGGAGGCACCGTTTGAGTTTGAGGTCGACCCTACTGCACTAAATGTGAGCAAGCTGGAAAAGCTCTTTAAACGAGCTCAAGGTGTGAATTCAATCCCGAATATAGAGGATGGCTATACTGAGTCGGCAGTGACGTTGCTAGACAGATACAAAATACCGCACATAGACCGGTTTGATGGTTCTGGCGATCCTATGGTCTATCTACGACTATTTTCGAACATTCTACGACCCATGGGTCTCACTAGACTACAAAAGCTGTCGTTCTTCGGTCGGACCATGTTGGGTATAGCGACCATCTGGTATGCTACGCTTGAAGACTCTGTGAAGAGAAACTAGGAGGAAATGGCCGAGGCCTTCATAGCATAGTACTCTTACAATACTCAAATCAAGGTCACAACTCGTGATCTCAAAGCGACCCGTCAAGAATCAAAGGAGGGCTTCTCGGATTTTGTCACCCGGTGAAGGGCCAAGGCCTCTATAATGACCAACCGGCCGGCCGAAAAGGACCAGATCAGAATGGCTCCAACCAAGACTGTTACAAAAGATGATTGTCTTACCTCTGTCTACTTTTGCTGACCTCCATGAAATAGAGGTGTAGATAGAGGATGCAATGAAGCAGGGTCTAATAGACCACGAGAAAGAGTAGCCTAAGAGGGCTTTCATACACAGTTCCAATATGACTACGAGTAGTAGTGCAGCTACAATACCTTCCGATGTTGGTATGGTCACCACGACACCGAAAACTGCCAACCCCTTTGCCGGTACATTCGATACAACCTCACAAACCTCAAAGCACCAACCCCGAGGCCAAAGGGTCTTCACCCCTCTATACATGTCCTTATCCAAAGCCTTAGGGGTCCTGATAAAAAAGGGGCACCTTAAACCACTGGAGCCTCGCTTCTTACCCGATCATCTTCCCCCGAAACATAACCCGGCCAAATACTGCGCTTTTCATCAACAACATGGTCACGACACTGACCTATACTTCAGATTGCATCATGAGATTCAAGATCTCATTAACAATAAGGTAATAGCGCCTCCGCAGAAGCCTAACGTCACTACAAATCCTCTCCCACCATATATCCAGGTCCTTCCACCTCAACAACTAAACCTCATCCATACACTGGCCGTCCCTTACGACCCCAATATATACATTACCCCCTTCCACCTACCTAAGTCAGCGTTGTTCATCCTTGAGAGCACAAACTTGTGCATGATGAGTGCGTCCACATTCCAACCCGAACCTGTGGTGGTGACTATGGTAGAGGACGGCAGGCTAACCTTGGTGGAGAATGGGAATGTCAGTTCAGTGCCTGAGGGATCTATGGACTTAGCTGGAGAGGAATACAACCCATGTCACTACATTGTACCAACCAATCAGGCCAGACCAGATGTGGAGTTGCCAACGGGAATGGAGGTTAGTGTAGTCCAGGAGGATGGCCCAAGCCAGGGGTTAGATGATCTAGTTGATCTGGAGGAGGACAATGATAATCTGCAGTTTTTCGATGAGCAAGATTCGGGAGATGTGCACATTAATTGGTTCGATCTGAATGGGTCGACAGACAATTCAGGATGGCTCAGTGATGAACCTGATGTAGATGAGGGACTTCAACCAAAGCTGGAAGAGCTAGAAGTGGGAACTGCTACAAGGGCCGGAACGACCGAGGACAAGGGAAAATTACCGAAGAGCACCGGTATTAAGAATTCTGCTCAGGAATCGGGCATGGTTAGTATTGTTGATACAGAGCAAGAGGCCTCACTGAAGCGATTTGAACAGGAAAGGGATGACAATGATCAGAAAGCTAGAAAAGCCAAAGGCCCTGCGGGGAATGATTGTGATGTTGACATGGGAGTACTTACTACGGGATTGGACAATTTCTTGTCGGTTGTCGGAGGAATATGGTGGGAAGATGATGATCTGCATCTTGCCCATACTGATGAAGATTGGGCTTAGAACCTGCTAGACGACACTTGGTACTCTGAGGAAGCGGTTCATATGACTAGAAACGGGCGGTACTTCAAGCCCCCACACTTAGACCAACTCGAAGCATCCAGAAATGATAAGGAAGCTAAAAAACAGAGGGAAAAACTGTTAGATGAAGAGGCTGTGCTGAAGCAACCAAAGAAGATTCAGGCAGACATATCTATCTGGGGGTTACTTATGGCTTCGTGCGTGCACCGGTAAGCTGTACTGTCTGCAATGGATAAGGCTAAGCTGTTCATCGACACAACCCCAGAGCAACTAATGGGTCTTGTCTTCCCGGGAGGTGCTTCGCCATCTTTGAGCTTCTCGGATAAGGAATTGCCACCCCGAGGGCTCTGAGCATAACAAACTGCTATATATCTCAGTTGAGTGTAGAGAGAAATGGGTGCCGACTGTATTGGTTAACACTGGATCGGCGATTAATGTTTCTCCGTCATGCACGGCCTATGCTATTGGCTTGAAGCCGGCAGATTTTGTACCAACGACCTAGGTGATCCAGGCTTACGACAACACAAGTAGAAAGGTGATGGGAATAGTGCAAGTCAGAACACAAGTCGGGCGGGCCCAACAGGATATTGAGTTTCACGTCCTGGATGTTCCGACTACCTTCAACTTGTTACTTGGATGGCCGTGGTTGCACTAGGTAAAAGCTATTTTTTCTACCTTGCATCAGATGCTGAAGTATCCTCTTACAAAAGGGGTGGCTACTGTTTTTGTAAATTCTTCTATACATCCTCCACCAGAGATTACTACACCAGTACTGGAGATTGTGCACGGCGATGAGGATCTTTTCTTGTCTGGGTTTACCTTGGCTGAGGTCCGGGTGGTGCAAAATATTCTAGCTATTGATGAGGGGTTCTACATTAGTGCTCAATTAGTCTACCTCATGAACAAGCTACAACATATACCCGGGATGGGATTAGGAAAGAGCAGCCGGAAGGGTGTTACCGCGCTGGCCGAAGTGCCACATAACCCTCATGTCTTTTGGTTTGGGCTACGCGTCTACCAAAGAGGACTGGGTGAGAAAGGGGAAAGAAATGGTAGGAAGAGCCAAAGCAAAGTGGGAAGCACTATGAGCTTATACATAGACCAATTCAGGGAACTCTGAATGACCGCTTTGTTCGAGAGGGAGAAGACTTCCCATTTTGCGGCTTTCCTAAGCCATGGTTGAACTTTGAGAAGTGGCTTCTACTCGGCTTTGAGATTTTCTTTGACCTACAGCTGCAAGAGGATGAAGCCACAGAGGAACAGATTGACCTATCTACTGAGGCAGAACAGAGTACAGAGGGTGATTCCAACTACAGTGAACTTGAAATAGAAGCAGCATTGGCTTGTCTCATTTCGGATCCTTCGATCAATCTAGAGAGCTTGGGGGATGACTTCACCATTTCCATGATTAGAGATCAATCAGGTGTGGACCCTTCCGGTGGTAGTTTGGATGCATCTAACACACCCTCTCTCATTTGGTAGTTAGAGGAGGGCTTTTTGTCCAACAGTTCTGAATCAGGTAGCGAACCAGAATCTGATTCCACAGAGTCTGTGGAGTCGGAATTAGATTCCAGTTCTTCTGAGTCGGAGTCCAGTATTCTTGGGGTTGATAACCCGGATGCCGTTGTTTTGTCCAGGTCGTCTTTTTCCTTTTCTTTTAAGTCGGTTGTAACCGAGGAATTGGATGAGCTGGAATCTGTGAATGAGAATGATACCATTGCTGTTTCTAAGTACTTCTCTGTGCCACTTGTATATTGCATTGATCATGACTTTCAAGATTTTAATAAAAATGACGAGGAAGGAATTCCTTTGGTTTTGAAACATTTGATTGATCGAGAGGAGGAGAAAGGTTTGTAAAACCCCTTGTTGATGAAATCACTCCAATTAATAAGGGTATTGAGAAGGATCTGCGTCTGGTCCAGATCGGGTCCATGTTGTCTTCGGAGGAACGCGAGCGCTTAGTCGCTTTATTAAAAGATTTCAAAGATGTTTTCGTATGGTCCTACGAAGACATGCCTAGAATCGATCCTGAGATTGTACAGTATCGGATCCCTCTTAACCCTGAGGCCCGACCCATCAAGTAGAAGCTTCGGAGAATACGCCTGGATTGGACATTGAAAATCAAGGAGGAGGTCACCAAGTAGATAGATGCAGGGTTTTTGCTAGTATTTGAGTGTCCGACTTGGTTAGCCAACATTGTTTCGGTGACGAAGAAAGATGGTAGAATTCGGGTGTTTGTGGATTTCAGAGATCTGAACAAAGCCAGTCCAAAGGATAACTTTCCTCTACTGCACATCGACGAATTGGTGGACTTCACTGCAGGCCATGCGTTGCTCTCCTTTATGGATGGGTTTTTCGGGTATAACCAGATCTTGATGGCACCTGAGGATAGGGAGAAGATTGCCTTCACCACGCTGTGGGGAACCTACTGTTACAGGGTGAGGCCGTTCGGTCTAAAAAATGCTGGGGCTACTTATCAACGGGTTATAGCCATGATCTTGCATGATATGATCCACAAAGAGGTTGAGGTGTATGTAGACGACATGATTGTCAAGTCCAAGGAAAGAGAGGGCCACTACATCGCCTTGAAGAAATTCTTCCAACGGATCAAAGAATATCGGTTGAGGCTGAATCCACAGAAATGCACTTTTGGTGTCACAGCAGAAAAAATGCTGGGTTTCTTGATTACGCAAAGGGGCATTGAGGTTGATCCTTCCAAAATCAAGGCCATCCTAGAAATGTCACCACCAATGACTGAAAAGGAAGTGCGAGGCTTTCTGGGTAAAGTACAATTCATAAGACGGTTTATTACAAAATTAACCTTGACTTGTGAACCACTATTTGGTCTCCTGAAGAAAGGAAATAAGTTCCAATGGGATGACCGATACCAATTTGCTTTTGAGTAGATCAAGTAGTATCTTCAGAACTCGCCTGTGTTGTCACTGCCAGAGTCAGGGAAGCCGTTGATTTTGTATCTGTCAGTAACTGACACGACTATGGGTTGCATGCTTACGCAAGAATTTGAGGATAGAGTGGAGAAAACCATCTATTACTTGAGCAAGAAAATGTTGGAATATGAGACTCGTTACACCCCATTGGAGAAGGCTTGCTTAGCCTTGGTATGGGCTACCAGGAAGTTGAGGCACTATCTGTTGGCTCACTCTGTAATTCTGATTTTGAGATTAGATCACATCAAATATCTCTTCGAGAAACCGACACTTATGGGTAGGCTACCCCATTGGTTGCTTATTCTCTCCGAATTTGATCTGAAATATGTGATGCGCAAGTTTATCAAGGGGAGAGCAGTATCAGAGTTCCTGCCAGATCACCCAGTGAAAGGGGGCGAAGCAGTAGATTATCTATTCCCAGATAAAACTATTCTGTAGGTTGAGGAAGAGATTTGGACAATGTACTTTGACAGAGCGTCTAACAAGTACGGTTATGGGATAGGGGTATTTCCAATAGTGCCCGACAATTCACATATACCTTTAGCCTTCAAACTCCGATTCAAATTATCTAACAACGAAGCAGAATACAAGGCATATATCGCTGGACTGGAAGCCACCCTGGAATTGGGGGCAAAAAGGTTGGACATCATTGGGGACTCGAACCTGGTTGTGTCTCAAGCAAAAAGAGACTGGAAGGTTAAGAAAGAAAGGATGGAAATCTATCACCAAACCCTAGATGTTCTGATTCCTAGGTTTGAGAAGCTAACCTTCACGCATCTGTTAAGAGAGAACAACAGGTTTGCTAACTCTTTATCAACTCTATCTTCTATGATAGACATCCCTTTGGGAGTTCAGATGCGTCCGATCATTATTGAACAGAGGTATGTGCCGGCCTACGAGTTGATTGCCACAATAGATGAAGTCCAAGATTAAAACCCCTGGTATTATGATATCTGAAACTTTTTGGAAAATGAGGCTTATCCATTAGAGGCAAATGCCAAAGATAAAAGGGCAATACGGCGAATGGCTGCTCAGTTTATTATCTGCGAGGGTAGGTTGTACAAATGAGGCTATCTGGGAATGCACAAGCTGTGTGTTGATGCAGAAGAGTCGAAGCGTCTAATGGAGGCCATCCACGGAGGGGAGTGCAGATCGTACATGAGCGGAGTAATGTTAGCTCGAACGATTCTCAGGCAGGGTTATTACTGGTCAACCATGGAAGAGGATTGTATTGGCTTTGTTCGGCGATGCCACAAATGTCAAATTCATGCAATTCGCATGAATATCCTATCATCGAAGCTGTACAACATGACTTCATCATGGCCTTTTTCAATCTGGGGAATTGATGTTATTGGGGTAGTTACGCCGACAGGGTCGAATAGGCATGAGTATATCCTAGTGGCAATAGACTACTTTACAAAATGGGTCGATGCCCAATCCTATGCAGTGTTGAAAGCGTCGTATGTAGCCAAGTTCATCAGGAATAACATTTTTTGTCATTATGGGGTCCCGAATGAGATCATTTCAGATAATGGCTCCCATTTTAAGAGAGAAGTGATCAACTTGTTGGAGAAATACAACGCGGCTTTCCATAAGTCATCCATATACTGGCCGCAAACAAACGGAGCTGTTGAGGCCGCTAACAAGAACATTAAGCACATTTTGCAGAAAATGGTTGAGACTTACAGGGACTAGCCAGACAAACTGCCACTTGATCTCTGGGGCTACAAAACATCAATTCAGACATCTACTGGGGCAACTCCGTATTCTCTGATTTATGGAATGGAAGCTGTTCTGCCGATTGAGTTAGAAGTTCCATCGCTGCGGGTTATGGCTGAGTACCAGATAGCAGAAGCGGATTGTCAACAGAGCAGGTTCGAGGAACTAATGTTGTTTGATGAGAAGAGGCTAAAAGCATTGTACCATGTCCAAGGATATTAACGCAGGATTGTTAGGGCTTTCAACAAGAAAGTTAAGTCCAGGAATCTTAATGAAGGGGATTTGGTGCTCAAAGGTAACGAGGCTCCCATCCATGACCCTAGGGGCAAGTTCAAACCTAATTGGACTGGTCCTTATATCATCAAATCAATCTGGTCGGGGAGCTGTCATTCTTATAGACCTAGATGGCCTCGAATTCTCCCAACTAATCAACATGGACAAGTTGAAGAAATACTATCCTTGAGTGGTTTGCTAGGCCGAAAATCAGGAAGGGCGACCTAGGTAAAAGTTAGAGCACAAAAAATTAGAAAAAAAGAAAAACTGAGCTCGCAAGGTTAAAAACCTAGAAAGAGCGGCCTTGGCAAAAGTTAGACCGCAAAAGGAGAGTGTTAATACTCGAGTGAACTTGAACCGAACTACGTAAGGTCTGATTCCTATCTTCAGGATACGTAATCAACTCCATTCTGAAGTCCAGCTGTAAACACTTCCAAATCACCTGTGTCCATCAAGGCATCTTTGTCATTTCGTTATCTGAAAGATGGGTTGTGATCCTTACCCTGAGAGAAGAGCTGATTACAGTACAGTGCAGTGCTATTCAGACTAGGGGCAATTTTCCAGTATAGTGTAGTCCTCTTCGGACAAGGGGCAACTTTTCCATTTTTGGACTCGGGGTTGTACATCTTGAGGATAGATTCCATGTGTGTCAAGTTGTGATCCTTATCGAAAATGGTTTTGAAAAGTTTTAATAAAAGTTAATCTTGTTCAAATTAATCTTTTTTTTTTACAACTTAGACCATTTTTGGACCAGAATGAGAATTTTCAATGCCCACAACTGCAATTTCATTGATTTCAATACAAAATTCTTTAACTCTTGATACAAATCAAAGTTGCTTTTTATTACATTCAAAAGGAAAACT
The DNA here is from genome assembly GCF_004153795.1 of Camellia sinensis. Lineage (NCBI taxonomy): Eukaryota > Viridiplantae > Streptophyta > Magnoliopsida > Ericales > Theaceae > Camellia > Camellia sinensis. The sequence goes on from NW_021026779.1 coordinate 216,259, forward strand.
TGAAAGTACAAATCAAAGCAATACACATGGGGCATAGATGAATCAGGTGTTCCTACGTCCCTTTTCTGAGCTTGTAGAAGCTTCAGATGTTAAAGTAGGCCCGGTTTGCGCCTCATCTTCAAGCCAAGCCAAGTATTTTCCAGAAAGGGCGCAATTGAAATTGAGAGTGGGAGTCAGAAGTTCTCTTGTCCCCCATGCAGTGGGATATCGAGCCAGTTGTGCGCCTCGGATTAGAAATGAAATCGGGTACTCTGTCCTCTCTTCTAGGCAAATTTGGTCGTGTCCGAACTAATGCCTAAACCAGAACAAAAAATAGAATACACAATGTGTCAAGCTAATCAGCTGGATGCCAGGCTGCCGAGCCAAGCTGTAACTCATCTCGGGCAGATCAAACTAGGGGCAACACCAAGCAATGTTAGCAGCGGACCTATTGCACATCCAATGGCACCACCACCCTTCGTTCGGGAAATCAACTAGTTATTGGCGAAAGAAATAGTGTTGTGATGAATATGCAGGGCAAGAGTCCACTACCTTTAACTTGTCCATGAGTCATATCTAGGGAAGGATTAAAAATAAGAGAGATTAAAGAATAGAGAGGTATATGTAGAGAGAAAAAGTGAGAAAGGGTTTTGAGAGAAAAATAGAGCCTGAGTGCCGAGTGATGCCAGAAATACATATGAGAAGGGTGGGAAACATCACCTACAAAAGTAGTAGACTTCTTGCGAATTTGGTCATCTCCCGCCAATGGAAGGCGTCCAAGCCCATCAAAGTCTCGGCCAATGGTAAGCCAATGCAGCTTTTGCCCTCTTTCAAGAATTGGGCAACTTCAATCAATCGAATACTAGACCCTCCGAAAGCAGGGGCAAGAAGAAAATGAGCCAACATACACAAACAAAGGGCATGTTGCCGAAAATTCTGCCAAAGACGGTCACCAGCGTTAGAAAATCAATGAATGAGATTGGGAATATCCAGCTCTCCATTGTGAACCAATGATCGATCCTCATGTAAAGTGAGCCCACACATCCTTCCTAAAGCTTGGATGTGGCCAAAACGGGACTGGGGCAAGATTTTCTTGTCACGTCGGTATTCTATCAAAACTTGGAATTCTTTAATTTTTGGGCATAGCTCTTGCCCCTGAAGCTAAAAACATGTGTAACCGGGTTCCAACATCTAACCGCGGTGTGGAGGAACGGAAAACATAACGGGTACGACTTAGCAAGAATAGTGCATTTATCCCGAAACTCCAAAAATTTATTTTTTCCAAGCCATCTAAAGTTGTAATCCAGTTTGTGAGTTTTTCGGTGAAAAATGGATCCATTTGTGGCTAAATAGCAGTTGAAATGAAGAAACCACAAAGCTGGATTTATAGAAGATAAGGTAGTGAGTGGAGGCCAGGTGTTAACTTTTTGGAGGTTTTTCCCATTGATGGTTGGCAGAGGCCTATTGATGGTCGGCAAGAGGAATAGATAGCCGGCAGGCCACCCTTCATGGCCGGCAAGCCTTTTTCTTGTGCCTTTTGTCCTCCTTTGTGAGGAATTAGTTGGATGTAGAAGTTTAATTATGTTGTTTGTGTGTTTCAAGGTCCTGTTTTGAGTCCTTTTAACTTTAGTAAGTTCGTCGAGTTGTGTTTAAGTTGTTTGTCTATCAATTTGTTTTGTTTATCGAGTTGTTTTAATAATCGAGTTGTTATTGAGTCGTTTTGGTGTGTATCAAACTGTTTTGTTTATCGAGTTATAGTTATTTTGATTATCAAGTTGTATTACTTTGTTTTTTTTTTTTTAGCTATTCGTTGATTCGCTACGTGATTCAGATTGTTGCGACAATATGAATAGTTGGTTTTCAATCAAGCTCAATCTCGTTTTTATGCTTTGCAATGTTATGCGGTGCTCAGAATGCAAAATACAACACTTTTTCGTCAAAAGCTAGTTTTTATTCCAATCATGGTCATCTTTTTACAAAAAGTGGAGTACAAGTTTTTCAAGAAAATGAAACTTGTTTGGAACTGTACACTGTGCTAACACCACTAGCAAAAAGAAACTAAGCAAAAACATATAAATCAGCGCCAGCTATGTCCGGCTCGAGAGGCCCTTTTCGTCTTCTTCCTCGGTAGAGCGGACTCTACGGCACTGTCTCCATCGACGCCATTGTCTGAACCTAATGCTGAGTCAGAACAGGAACCGGAGTCGTCGCTTCCCTCTACCTCGGAGCCCTCCTCTGCATCAGCATCATTACTAGCAGAATCTAAGCCAGCGTCTACACTCTTAGATGAATCAACATGTTGACTCACTGTCTCCTTGGCCTCGCTGGTCTTCGTGTCATCCTCGCACAGAATAGGCTCTAAAGGGCCACTCTCGGCTCGGGCGCTCCTAGCTCGGCCCTAGCCGCGTGCAAGAACCTGTCTCTCTCTCCCTGCTGCTGGAGGGGGTGCTGATGGTCCTGCTACTGCTGCCACCGGTGTTGTCAGTAAAGGTAGGACCTGAAAAGACAGTTGGTACATGTCAGCTACAATATGTGATGCAGTGTACAGAATGGATTCAGGTGCAAAGTATAGAATATAGTGTGAAAATGCAGAATTCAGATGCAATGTATTAGTGCAGTGTGGTTTAGATGTAGTGTGGAAAAATTTTCAGTTGAAATGTCAGTTTCAGTGTATCAGTGGAATTGTGATGACCGGAATGCAAAAGAATTGAAGAAATTACCTGAATGTCGTGGAAGACGAGTAGTGCCTTCCTTCTCAAAATCATGCTCTCAAATGAGGCCAATATCTCGAGCAATCCCTCGACGTACCCTGGGGGTGCCTGGGAATGCAATTTGGAATGATTAGTGTCCAAAAGGAATGAATATCTGAGTATCTGAGCAAGAATGGAAAAAATGAGAACTGTAGTGCATACCGGAGGTGAATCAGGTGCTCTGACATATCTATGCCCAGCTACTGCGGGCTCGATCGAGATCTGATAAGCCTCCGCAGTATACCGCCAACAGGTAAGCTCAGTAGGCAGCTCTGGCCATCTGGTCCCTTGCCTCACCTGGGAAGTCCCTCTGCCACGGGTTCTGCTCGCCCGAGTCGCTCTGCATCTCACCCTTACGGTAAGAGCTCCTACTCCCTCACCCCCACGAACGCCAGTTAGAGGCGGCATCAGGTGTGTCTAGATAAAGACCGTATAATTTCCCTCTATACCATTACTAGAAAAAGGGAGTATATGATACATAACTTTTTGCGATGGTATATGTTGTAGTCGCAAAAAGCTACTTTTTGCGATGGTTAATATTCCGTCACCAATAGTCACTTATTGCGATGGTAATTTCTATCTCAAAAAGGAAAAAGTATATGTTCAATAGTTTTTGCGATAACAAACCTATGGCCGTCGCAAAAGGCTCATTTTTTGCGACGGTGCTTCTCTCCCAACACAAATATATTTTTTTAATTTTGTTTTTTTGCAATGGGCATTATTGTCCCGTCGCTAATAGCCACAAAAACACCCAAAATTCCTAAATTCTCAAACGCATGGTGCCTCTGATATTTTCGTTTCCTCTCTCTCTCTCTCTCTATCTCCATCTTTCATCTACGAGTTCACTCCGCCGGCATCAGTTTGTTGGTCTACCTTCACCAAGTTAACATCGCCGCCCACTCTCTCTCAATCTCGTCATCGATCTCGGTCAATACATGGATATCACCTCTCTCAGAGCTTTAGGAGTCTTCAACGTTCAATCGATACCTCTCTTTTACTTCCTTCGAAAACCCTAGAGTTTGCAGTTTGCACTCATCTGTTTTCATCTCTCTTTTACTTCCTGCGAAAACCCCAGAGATTGAAGGTAATGACTCTCTCTTTCTGTCGGTTTTAATTTAAGAATTTTGCATTTGATATTTGTATGAATTTGAAATTTATAAAAACCTAGAGCTTGAAGGTAAAGGTTGTCACTTTGCATTCGAAATTTGTATTACAGATTGAAATCCCATAGAATTATAAACTTGTGTTGTTAATTTCAAAGTTCTTTCTCACTTGCACGCCCACACAAATTAATGATCCTAATTGACTTTGTAGCCTATTTAATTTAGGATTGGGTGAATTTGGTTCTATCCCTCATTCTTTCAATTTGTTTGAACTCGGTTTGATGTATCAGGACATAATTTTTTATGCGAATATTAGAAACTACCAGTTCCTAATACAAGTTTTACTTCTTTCTACATGATTAAATCTTATGATTTTGAATCTTCATGTGATTGATAACTTTGTTATTTTTTCTTGTTCTCTCTCATTTTGATTTTGTTATGTTTCATGGGTGAATTTGACTGGGAAGGAATAATTGCTGGTGGGGCAGCTAATGATTCCATTTGTTTATTTGTTGAGAACAAGGACAATTCGGTATTCAATATCTTTCCTCCTTCTCATTTGTATTTTTTCCTAGTTCATAAATCTTCAGCACAATGCGCAACTAGTAATAGAACTGTGTCTGTATTTATTTTTCATTTGATGGTTGAACCAGAGATAAGTCCTTATTTATTTTTGGGCATTTGCCTAAATTTGTTTAAAAACTGATTAGGTTTTGATAATAATCAGTGGGAACAACACAAAGGGAAAAAGAAAAAAACTGAGGCTCTAGTGTTGTTCATTTGCTTGAATTTGTTTAAAAACTGATTACGTTTTGATAATAATCAGTGGAAACAATACAATGGGAAAAAACAGTGTTGATACTATCGGCTACGAAACAGATTTTTGAACAAACAGATTGTTTGTTCAAAATTGTTTTGAACAAACAATACAATGGGAACAAACAGATTTTTTGTTCAAAATCTGTTATTTTGAACAAACAGTGTTGATACAATGGGATTTTGAATAATACAATGGGAAAAAACAGATTTTCAACACTGTTTTCTAGTGTTGGGTATTTGCTTGAATTTGTTTAATGCAACCATGATTCATCTAAAACTAGTTAGGTTTTGATAATAATTAATGGGAACAATACAAAGGGAGCTATTTGCTGTCATTGTTCTCTTGTGAGTGGAACATGTCACAAGACTTCCACTATCTACTTCATTAACCTCAATAACCAAGAGAATGACTTATGTTCTCTAATCCATCTACCTAAGTTTTTAACTCCTGAAACAATAGATTAATACAAGGAAGATATAAAAATCACCTAAACCATTGACATATTGTTGTCTATAAGTTCATTCAAGACCCGCACTTCTTTGTAATTGGAGGTAATGAAGAACAATAAAAAAATGATTGTGGTTGAATGAAGCTATAAGTTCATTTAAGTAATGTTTCTAATTATTGTTCTCCCATTTGATTGCCTCTACTTTTCAGTTGTGTTTTTATATGGATATGGAACCTGACAATGATTGTGGTTGGAAGCCAAAAGTAGGAATGACCTTTGATTCGGAAGAAAGTGCGTACGATTTTTATAATGCATATGGAGGAAGAATGTGATTTAGCATAAGAAGGGAATATTGTAAGAAGAACAAGTTAACAAAACAAATTATTTCTAGAAATTTGGTTTGCAACAAAGAGGGATTTCGGAAGGTTGACAAGCGAGACCCATTGACAAAAACCCCTAGAGCTGAAACTAGGACTGGTTGTGAGGCCCGACTTTTTGTTAAATTCGATGTCAATAGTGGGAAATTTGTTGTGATTGATTTCAAAGAAAAACACAACCATGAACTTGTATCTCTTGATAAGAGGGGTCAAACACCTCCAAACCACAAAATACTCTAAACAAACTATTTAGAGGGCCCAAAAACAGAACTTTTTTATATTATGCACTAAGCTGAAAAACAGTTCTAAGATAGGCAAAAATAGTATGCAAGAGTGGGGTAAAAAGGGATAAGATTGTTACCCTTGAAGACTTTCTTCACAAATGGTGGACCAGCTGGTTCTTCAAGCTCAAAACCACTCAAGAACACCAAGAACAACCCTTTAGAACCTCAGTAGCTAAAGGAAGGTGAAACACTATGTGTTTGTGTGCAATAGTATGGACTAAACACACTAAAACACACACAAGAGGGAAAAAGAGAGAGATAAGGTGTAACAAACCCTAACCCTAGATCTCAAACCCTAACAATGGCTGTCTAAGCTCTCAAAATATCTTAAAATCTCTAACCTCCCAAGCCAAGAGCTCTCTCTCTCTCTATATGGCACTTCTTGTCTTGTAAAGCTTACAAGACAAGCTTCATAAGAGAGAGATCCCTCCATACACGTGTATGGAGGGGAGCAAAAGCAAGACAGCTGTCTTAAAATATCTGCAAAAGCAGATGCACAGTAATCGGCCGGCCAAAAATGCCATCTTGGCCAAAAGAGTGCCGGCTGGCACTAAAAAGTGCTGACCGGCAACAAATAGTGCCGACCGGCAATATATATTGCCGGTGGCAGCAAAAACCAGCCGGTGGCCTTTAGCCACTGCCGGTGGTGGGTGGGGATGGTCTACAAGCCCTACCTTGCCCTTCCAAGGCAAAACACAAGTGTTTGGTGCAAAACCAGACACTAAACGGTCGAGTTCGGAGATCCTGAGGCAAGGCACGCGAGCCGAGGCCTCCGGGAACTCCAAAAGAACACAAACATGGATAATCACCGAGTGTTCAAACGGTGACGTCCAAGTCTTGAGGACGGTCAAAAATGGGGTGTCTACATATATGTTGAACCTATCTTTAGCAATGCAGGGGATACTATTGGTGTGGATTACATGGGAATGGATGTAACTAATCAGGTGAGTTCATTTACAAGATTCAACAGTCTATATTGTGCCATGGTGGTCTTCCACATTAAATTCAACACTACGTAATATTATAAATTGATTTATGACTACCATTTCAAAAATAAAATCTTATTAGCTTTTCTTATGTACTAATCAATGGCTGTATTTCTGAATCACAGAAGAAAGACTTCAGATTCATATTTTGTGAATTACAAGTTAGAGAAACAGTTCATTTTTCATGATATATCCTGTCCAAATGCTGGACTAGATTATATTGAATTTTTATGTTCAATGTTTTGGTTTGACCTATGTTATATGATTCTTTCAATGTCACGGTGCCCTTTTATTCTTCTATTTTTTTTTTTTAAAAAAAAGAAGTAAAAATTTAGAAGTTTTATAGGTCTTTAAACAATATGACAACAAAAAATACAATATGTGCCTTATTACTTGACAGGTGAGAAAAAGGGAAAAGATGGCAAAACTTCAAGAGGAAATAGCAGTACTAAAAGCCAAGGAGATAGAGCTAAATGAAACAATTCATATAACAGGTTTATCTCTTTGATTTATTCTTGGTGGGTTTGAATAAGCATTAGAAGAAAAAGGGTATTCATTTTTTACCAATTGATTCTTCTTGCAGAGGAAACAATGTGAGCAAAACAAATGTTGGCAACCATGTCTCATGAGATAAGATCTCCACTCTCAGGAGTTGTAAGCATGGCTGAGATTCTTTCCACCACAAACCTTGACAAGGAGCAAAAACAATTATTGAGTGTCATGTTATCTTCAGGAGATTTAGTTCTTCAACTTATAAATGACATTCTTGACCTTTCCAAAGTTGAATTAGGTTTGAAGTTTCATCCCTCCCTTATATTTACATGTTCTTATCCTTGTTTACATTGTTTGTATGAGACTTGATCAACATTCTTGGACCAATTCCCTAATCAATTGGTGATCTATCTAACAAGGTATCAAAACTTGCATTCCAGGAGGTCTTAGGTTCTAGTCTTCTTGTATGTATTTGTTTCCTCAATAGTATGCTACTGTGCACTCTTTCATGTGTGTTTGTGAATCATCTATTAATATTTGTTACCCTTTATTCTAGGCGGGGGTGCTTTTTGTAATGGGCAAAAGATTCAAGTGATTCATACTGATAAGGTGAGTGATCATGTTATATCTAGACTATAATGTTTTATTCAATAGGTGACCTTCAATAAGACCCTTTTTTTGTTGGTGGTGGATGTGGAAGTGAGACTGGTTGAGGATGTGCCCAACAACACTCTCTGTTTTATGGCGTTTAGACTCGAGGAATTTTTCTGCGAACTTTACATACTTTCAAACCTTGTGATGAGTTCTTTCCATTATGGATTTTTGAGCACATTCTTTGTGAGCCCCTCTTATCAGTTCCTTCCCCAAGCTCAGTTTATGCAAGGAAAATGAACTAGAAGAAGGTATTTACAACAACAGACTTTATTACAGGATAGTTCAAATGCTTGTGTATATTTCACTTCTTATCTATCTATAAAATTAATCATGTTCCTTCTACTTCTGGAAACGGATCACATTGAAAAAATTGTGTAAAAGTGTGGTGGTTTAGAGCTGAAAGCTGGAATTTTTTTTTTCAGCTCACCTTTTTTCACTTGTTTTCTTAGGTGGAGCAATCATTTCTAGTTACTGGATTTGGGTATGAACATGATGATGCATGGTGTACCAACATAGAGTTATTCAAAGAATTTACTGATGTCAGCCGGGTAATAACCATTTTCTTTCACTTGCTTTACTAATAACTTGCTTTACTTCTTACATCATAGATAGGGTGGAAGATTTTGTGTTTCAAGTTTTTGTAATCTCTCTCTCCATTTTGACATTTATGTGTAGGGCGTGAGAAGGCTTGGTGCTGCTGCAGTGGATATGTGCCATGTAGCTTTGCGAATTATAGAAGCATATTGGGAATATCATCTAAAATCATGGGATATGGCTGCTAGTGTTTTGGTAACATCAATCATTTTAAGAAATATTTATTATTTTTTCTTCTAGATATCAATGAAAGAACTATATATAAAACAACGCCCAATTAGTACACGTTAATTTGTGTTTGGGTGGGGAAAGATTTAGTACACATCTAACCTTTGACATAATGCACAAAGTGGTGGCTCCAAGACTTGAACCCATAACTTTAAGGTTATTACCCCAAGACTTCAAATCCGCCCGTGCCATTTTTCATTTTTTATGTTTTACTACCTTTCTAATTTTACTCGGATTCCTTATGAGTGCACTGAGTCACAATTTTTATGCTTGAATTAGGAATACTATGGTAACTGTTTTAGATGCCAATGTTTTTCAAGAATAGATTGAAAATCTACTAACCTAAGTTGGCTGACCAATTGCCATTTGTATTTTTTTAACACTCATCCTAGCATTCTATTTCACAGCCAAATATGGCAGCCAGGGCTGGATGATATTACTCTCATTATTCTTGGGGCTAACTAATGGTTACCTCACCGTCTGTGTCCTTACATTGTTTGGTTTAGCTATGGAGCTACTTATAATAGTTTTTTTTCTTTTTCTTTTTTTTTTAAAAGTCTGCTAGAGTGTTGATTCATCTTTTGAGGCAAAAATAGCTGAAGTACTTTTAACTTTTGTTTTCTGAACCGGTTGACACACTAAAATGGTTAAACAGCATCAAATGTCAACGAAACTTGACACACACGATTAACTAGGAACAAATGATTTGTAGGAAAAGACGGGACTCAAAACCGATCCCCGGTTTTGAATCTAGAGCCTAATTTCTATTTGTGAAAACTTGTCCTTCAGAAACTCTTTTTCGGAACCGATTGACATACTAAATTGGTCAAACGGCTTCGGATGTCAACAAAACTTAACACATACGACTAACTAGGCACAAATAACTTGTAGGAAAAGATGAGACTCGAAATCGATTTCCGATTTTGAATGTGGAGCTTAATTTCCATTTGTGAACACTTGTCCTTTAGAAATTCTTTTTCGAAGAACAGTTGGAGAAACTCTTGGCAGATACATTGTGTGACGTTTGATTTATGTATATGTTACAATCTTATTTATTTATTTTATGAAATAAATATCAAATGTTTTATATATTTTGTAAGCTTGAAATTAATTATATTATAAATATATATATATATATATATATTTTTGTTTCTTTTTGCAGATACTACCCTTTTGAGTACGTGATGCTATCTTCGCATATCAATATTGGAGTTTACTGTTGATACTAAAACAAGCTGCCAATATATATGTTTTTTTATTTGTATTGTCGATATTTGGTTTCGTTTTAGATACAAATTTGAGTTTTTGAATTATCAAAAAATATTAGTATTGTTAGAGGATGTTTTATATATTTTTGTAAAGAATGTTTGGTTGATATTGTATCGTTACAGGATAAATATATATAATTGTTCGTATATATGATTTTGTGAATGTGAATGTGAATGTGGATGTGTATTAATAATTTGTACAGGGAATGAATTAATAAAATATATATTTAATTTATGAAAAAAAAATTTGCGACAGTAATAAATCATCGCTAATGGAATCATCATTTCTTTGCATTTTATTAGCGACTGGTTAACCTGTCGCATATACATATTAGTTCCATCTTTAGCAACGGTTTAAATTGTCGCGAATACATTATTGATTTAATTCTATTTTTTTGCGACGTATAAGACCGTCGCTAATAATGCTTTTCGCGATGTCATCCTAAAGCGTCACTAAAAGAGATTTTTTTCCCTTTCTTTGTGTCAAGTTAAATCGTCGCAAAAACCATTGATTTACCGTCGTTACAGGAAAGCGACGGTTTGTAACCGTCGCAAATACCTTTTGTCATGCCCCCTTCCGCCACCCCCCATTTCCCATCGCCACTCCGTCGTAAAAAGTCTTTTGCGACGGCATATGCACCTTTTGCGACGTTTACGATCGTCGTAAAAGCTCCAGTTTTTAGTAGTGTATGGAAATACTCGACCTCCAGCCCTACCATAAATTGGATCACTTCGTCGGTAGACAGGCTGTGTCTCGCTCTCATGGACGCTGGAGGTGTCATTGGTATGAATGGGGCAGACAGGCCCAGAGTCTGACGGACAAAGCGCTCACCTAAAAACCAAGCTCGGCAAATCGGGCCCTCAAGAAGAATGTGATGATAGGTAACGATCTGAGCTGCATTGTACCAGGCTCGAAGCTCTGTCGTTATCGTAGCCTAGGGCTGCCATGTGATCTGAAATAGAAAGTGAACAGATTATTAGTCGCTGTCAGTTGCTAATGTGTGGATCAAAACAGTTGTAAAGCAAAAAATGACTTTGTTTTGGGATACCTTGTGCACTGCTACCATGTCAAAATATTGGTGGAAAAACATGAAGGACTCGCGGGTCCTACGGCGGAGCTGCCCGTCGTATACCTGAAAAAATGGGGCTGTCAGTGGAACCTCATCCACAGGCTCTGGGGCAAGAGCTGGGAAGTATGCGTATACCCATAACTGCAGGAAGAATGCAGAGGTATATAATCAATACAGTATGAACAGTTGTAGAAAGTACAAAGCAGAAAGCACATGTGTGAAATAGATGTAAAGCAAGAAATGCTGAGCAGAAAATGTAAAGTGTAAAGAAGGGAATTAAGATATGTACCTCCCAAGCTTGCCAATAGCCTTCAACCAAAGTCCTTCGCAAACAGGAGGAAGAGCTCATATATCCGTACAATGTGGTGAGGTCGGCTCCGCCCCAATCATAAAACTGAACTCGAGGAAGGACCACCAAGGCACTCAGCAAGTACAGGCTCACGATATTCCACTTGATTGAAAACAAGGTGTTACCGAAGATGAACATGAGGAAGCCTCTGGCATACTGCTCTATCTCCTCAATCGTCTCAGGCTCAATCTCCCTGAACTGCTGCTCAAACCAATTGTACCGCACCATACCCCGTCCGGTATATCGATGGATGTGCCCCAAGTAACTCGAGCCATGCTGCCTCCCACGCTCCCATATTAGGATCCAAAGGGATCGGATTGCCCCCTACGCCTAAGCCAGTGATCATGGCAAAGTCGTAGGGAGTCATCGTCATCTTCCCCGTGGTGGAAAAGTGGAAGGAATTGATGGTATCCCACCACTTCTCTACCAGTGCTCATCAAAGAGGACGGTTCGCTACAACCCAAGTCAAACTGGAGCAGAAGAGGCTGAAGCCTGTCTGATCAATGATGTCATGAACTCCAGCTGGGAGCTCGCCATACCAATCTCGAGCGGTTGTCGTACCGTAGCCCCTAAAGGCGCGAGACTTGCCCTGTGGTAATACATAAAGTGCGATCAGACCAATGCAATGCATGAAATGCAATCAGATAAAGGCAATGTATGAGATACAGTTAGATGATGGCAGCGCAAGAAATGCAACTAGTTAAGGGCAGTAAAGCATAGAAATAGTTTCATACCTCAACGGCAATGGCTGATAAATGAGACGCTGGCTCTCTCAACAAGAGGTCTTCTGGCGCATCCTCAATGAAAGCAATAAAAGTTCTGATGCCTTCCGCAATGGGTAATACGTGTGTTTGATGATGGTACCTCGCTGGATCAAAAGGCCATATACTCAATGGTAATGGCTCCGGCTCAGCTTCGAGCTCGGCCTCGAAGTCCGCCTCAAAATCTATTGGAGAAAGCTCCGGGGGAGCCCCATCATGAGGAATGTCGTCTACCATCCGGAAAGGAGGTGAGAAAGTGGGAGAAAATGAGGAAAATGGGTGGAGAATGCCAAAAGTAAAAAAAAGTCAACCCTAGGAAAAAGAAAATGGGAGAAAAAAGGTTAAGGCCCAAGAAAAGGCATAGAACCCAAGAGTAACTCGAAGGGAATAAACTTAGGATGGTGGAAATGAAGAAAGAAGTGTTGAAATCAAATTCCAATCGATTCAAAGTTAAGAGAACTAAGAGGATTTAGTTTGTGTGGTGTGTTGGAAAACGTGTGGAAAGCACAGATCTAGAGAAAATGAGTACCTTAAGAGAAAGAAAGAAGAGTTTCGGATGTGGGGTTGTGTGGAAATGAGGTGCCATGCCCTTTTTTTTAAATACATAAGCCAAAAAAACCCCTTTTGCCCTCGGCCTGCCATCGATGGCCGGCAAGGCACACTGGTGGCCGGCAGGTGGCCGGTGACTCCCTCTTGTGGCCGGCAAGTGTCCATGAGTCTTCTATAGGTCCTTAGTTCTATTCTGTGTTCTTAGATTTCAATAAGTAAAGGGAATGCTCAATGTTTGGCTCAAACTGCTTTTGCGGAAGCTTCAAACTATGTTTTCGATGCATGATGATTCATCGCTAATCAACATCAATGAGATGTATCCTTTGTAACTAGCTGCAACTCTTCTGAGAGGTAAATCAGAGGTTGCGATTGAGTCGGTTTTATTAAGCACGCTTTTGTCATCACATAGAACCTGTATTTCTTTGTCGTTGCATGGAACATGCATTTCACATGTGCATTTGCATAGAACATGCTTCTGTTTCACATTCGGATGGAGCATGTTTCCGTTTCCTATTCGCATAAAGCATGCATTTGGTGTTTTGCATTAAACATGCTGTTAATCTCGCATTGAACATGCATTTTCTACTATTAATCATCGCATGGAACATGCAACCTATACTGTTGCACAGAACATGCATTGGCTAATCTTGCATATGAATATGCATTTTGTGCTATTGATAGCTCATACATTTTTGTACTGTTGCATTGAATATGCATTCTGACGTTGCATAGAACATGCTCTCAAGTCATCACGCATAGAATATGTTGTTATAACATTCGAATAGAACATGCTTTGCTTATCTTGCGTAGAACATGTATTCTTGTTATATTATGCTTGTTAAGTTTCTTTCTTATGCACGCATGATATTGTAAGTACGGTTCATTCAGAGGAATTCCAGGTGAGATCATTCCTGTCCTTTGAATACCCTGTTTTGGTTATAGACATTTGGACGTGTTCCGATGTTTATACCACTCCCTATTTTGGTTAAAGACATTTGGACTTGTTTCGATGTTTATACCACTTCCTATTTTGGTTAAAGACAATTGGACGTGTTCCGATGTTTATACCACTCCCTGTTTTAGTTAGAAGCATTTTGGCGTATTATGATGTTTATACCACTACCTATTTTGGTTAGAAGCATTTGGACGTTGTAGACACCCCATTTTTGACCGCCCTTAAGACTTGGGCGTTACTGATGGTTTACTTGGTGGTAAAAGGTGTGCAGGGCAAAGGTTCAATTTCTTCAGTAATGAGAGAGTCAAATCCCAACTTCATACCCCTTTTGGACCAAAACAATCTTGATCAAAAGATTTTAGATCTTAAAACCCTCTCTTTCAAAATGTTTTGAAAATAAAGTTCCTATGATGTTCCAACGCTCGCATTTCGGTAAATGTTACGCTTTTCGGTAAACCGAGCAAGGACAAAGTAGAGATGAATGAAAGAGAGATGAAATCTTTGAAAAATCTTTCAAAACACTTTGTTTAGGGGTTTGGAGTTGAAGAAAAGAGGAAAGGAGAGAAGAAAACTAGTTTGGGAAAAGTTCGGCATGAATCTGGGAAGAAGAGAGTCGAGCAGCCCTCGCTGAATCACGTTTATTCATCTGCATACTTGGATTTTAGCTATGAGGTCACCACCGTTGGAAAGCTTACTTCCAGGGCTTCATTTTTCACTCAAGAATCTCCTAAAGCCAAGTCCGGGTGGAGAGATATGGTTGGTTGAAGTAGGGGATCAATCCGGTTGGATCAAATCTGCGTGGCTTCACCAAAACGGGTATAACTTTTTGCACAGGAGGAATTTTAATGCAAGGTTTGCGCCATTGGAAAGATAACTTCCGGGGCTTCAATCTGGACATCCACTGATCACTTTTTGGCCTTGGCAGCCATATACCGGCCACCAATTTAGCCGGCCGGCTAGCAAAATAGCAGGCCGACCATTTATAGTAGCCGACTGACCATTTATTTGGCCGATTGTCTCATTTTCTGGCCGGTACCTCCTTTTTTCCTTTTTCAGGCATGGTGCAAGCTAGCTGTGCCAGCTGGAGTGCACGGACCCTCCCCCCCATACACGTGTGTGGCTGTTTTAAACCTTTGCACCCTTTTACTCAAGCTTCTCATGGAAGCTTGACCTCTTTTGGGCTAGCTTCTTAAGGAAGCTTGACCCTTTGTCTTAGCTTCCTCAAGAAGCTTGGACCTTTGGATTAGCTTCCCTTGAAAGCTTGAACCCCTTGACCCTTTTATTTTAGCTTCTCTAAGAAGCTTGGAGCCATTACCTTGTCTATATAAGGAGACCTCCCCTCTCCTTTTAAGAGGTTGAGAAAAACCAGAGCAAAATACATATATATATATATATATCTGATATACACCTTTTCTCTCTATATCTCCATCTTTCTCTTCATTTGTGTGTGTTTGAGGGCCTAAAAGGGTGATTTGTTCTTACTTTTGCACTAAAACACACACCATTACACCATACTTCGACTTTGGGAGGTGTTGAGGGTTTATTCTTGAGGTTTTGAGCTGGTTTTGATCAGAAGAATGTGGCTGGACTTGCTGTTCTTGAGGTGTTCTTCAAGGGTAACACTTTTGCTTTAGATTCCCCAATCTTGCACTAGCTTTTGACCTGCTTTGCATACTGATTTGAGCTTCGTGTATAACTGAAAAAAGTCTTGTATTTGCATGCTTAAGATACTTCATTAAGATCATTTTGTTGTTTGGGGTCGATCTCCCCCTCTTAGGCCTTGTTTGGCCCTTTTTGTGCTCTATTTGATAAGCTTCGGGGACTTTTGTGTATTGGCGAAGAAGGGGTTTTGAAGTATTGCATAAGGGAGGGACACCCCTCTCCCTTGGTCTCTCTTTTGTTTGCATTTTTGGCCCATAAGAGTAGCATGTATGATTAGTTGTTCTTGGCTTCATTCCAGAGGTTTTTGGGTGTTATTGGGTCATATTATGCCACTGTTTTTGGTCGGATTAAAGGTCCCTTGCATGCATAATATACTTGCTTTGTATTCCCCCGTTATGCCTAGAAGTGCATCATGCATTTAACCTACTATGCTCTCATGTTTTGGCCTAACTTTGTGAAGTTCTTAGCCATGTCTTACCATGCTTAAGGTCTGTTGGGAGCTTATTTGATCATATTTACCATGTTTGGTATAGCCCCTTTGTATTTTGGCTCGTGAGCCTTGAGGATGTGAGTCATGAGCATATTTTAGTTGGGTTGTTTCAATGATTTGGAGTCATTTCACATGCCATTTCAGTCCCTAATCCATGTTCCTATGCATGTATCCATCACTCTTTTCATGCCTTGAAGAGGTGTCCTTTTGTGCCTTGAAATGAGCATTGTGCATGCTTATGTATTTAAGTTTTTGGGGCTGCCATATCAGTGGGTTTTGGGGCATATTTTGATGCATAAAAACTCTGTTTTGGGTTGCTTAGTTCATGCCATGTTTGCTTGGGGTAGGTGTTGAGCAATACTCTCTTTTGTGGCCTTGAATACCTTCTATTTTGCATCCATTTCCTAGCATATCTTGGTGTCATCTTTTGTATGCTTTTTCAGAGTTTAACATGAGCGTTTAATGTCCAAGCATATTGCCTTTAAGTATGCTTAGAGTTGTCCCCTTCCATGCTTAGATGATAGGCCTTGGTGTGTGCATGCTTGCATGCATAAGTTATGCCATTTTGGACCATTTTGGCCACTATTTTAGGGTTTGGCTGAGGCCTCCCATTTCAGTCTAAGTCCATTCTTGTACATAGTTGTATGTTTGACTTGTCGTCTTGGTGTCATCTTTTGTATGCTTTTTCAGAGTTTAACATGAGCGTTTAATGTCCAAGCATATTGCCTTTAAGTATGCTTAGAGTTGTCCCCTTCCATGCTTAGATGATAGGCCTTGGTGTGTGCATGCTTGCATGCATAAGTTATGCCATTTTGGACCATTTTGGCCACTATTTTAGGTTTTGGCTGAGGCCTCCCATTTCAGTCTAAGTCCATTCTTGTACGTAGTTGTATGTTTGACTTGTCGCCTCTCGTTGCATGCTTGCATTGTACCATTTTTGCATCACATGTTAAATTGCATTGTATTGCCTCTTGCATGATTAGCACATTGCATACTTGCATAATAGATTGCATTGCATTTGACATGTTTTGCATCTTAGCCTCATGTTGCATTCTTGAGCCATGTTCGTTTACATGCATTGCATTGCTTGGTTTGGGGTGTCAAACCAAGCATGGGGATTTAGAGTATTCGTACTCCAAGTGATGTAACACGTCTCAATCCTCGGTCGCCGATGCCCTTGATCTCAATATGATAGGGTGTTGACATTCATCTCTTTTATTGCATGCATTTTACATTGAATGGCAAACTTGGCCTCTTAGGCCATCATGCATCAAAATGCATAATTGATGGCTCGAGGGCCGAGGGTCATGCTCCATTGAGTCCATTGCATGATGGGGAGTGTAGCCATGCTCACATTTGCTTGAAAATTCCATGCCATACACTGCTTGCCCTCTGCTGCTGTCAACTGCAGGATTCTACAGGAAGAAATAGTCGGCCGGCTACTTGGAGTGCCGACCGACCAAACACAATTAGCCGGTGGCTCAACCAATGGTCGATGATCATTCCCTTCGGCCGGTGGTGTTCCCACTTGGTCGGCGATGCTCCCCAGTGTTTAGAGAAGTATCCTTGGGACTTGTGCAAATTTTTAGAGGAGCAGGGTAGTGTAAACAGAGGCAATAGTGGCATGGTACGGGTTTTCGGGCGAGACGAGTCAAGCATGCATCATTCGCGCATTCCGAGGCAGAGCTGCGGTAGTCTCTTTAGCTTCACATTTAAATTATTTTTGTGATTAATTTGTTAATTAATTAAGAGGGTCTATAATAATTAATTAGCTAGGATAGTTGATTCATTATTCGAATTGTATTATTCTTTCGGTCCCCCCGAGTGAGGGCGTATTTGTAATAAATGTGGGTGCGTATGTGCATGTCTTCCAACCCCACGTCTTTCTTCCCTTTTATTTACTAGCTTTCGATGGTTAGTTTAGGGCATGTTTCAATTAGCATACTTATGATAGCATGTTTACATACATTCATTCGTTTTGCATGCAATGGGCTCGGCGCATCATACTAACTGCATTTTTTATTGTTTGGGGTCGATCTCCCCCTCTTAAGCCTTGTTTGGCCCTTTTTTGTACTCTCTTTGTTAAGTTTTGGAACCTCTTGTGTATTGGCCTTCTCACCACTGAAATCTAGTGGATTTTCAGTGGTGAAGAAGGGGTTTTGCAAACAAACAGATATGCGATGCTTTGTTCCAAATTAGGCGATCTAGTCTATACTTTTGTGCTGTGCGCATCACATAGTAAATCCAGGCTAATAATCAGAATAAGAACGCATAATGTTTTCAAAACAAGATATCATGGTTAGTAGAGGCCGATCTTCGGATCGGGCGAGAGGGGGTGCTCATAGCTGACCTTCTCCAATCGTACCCAAGTTCCCGAGTCGAGGCATCTCTGGTAATGACGGACACGTGGCCTTAGGCAAACGAGTCAGGGTTTCCTAAGTTCTCCCAAAATAAAATATTTAGGTGGCGACTCTGTATCTCGCAAAGCAGTCCATGTTTGGCACTTTTTTACAAAAATCTATTTTTCAAAAAGATTTGCCGGATTTGGACTCTTTGGTTCAGATTAAGAACCATGACAATTTGAGAGTCCTGAATTGTAGTGAGCCCAAAACGAACAGAACGGGACTCATCCTCCCGGGGCGTTCGGGGACGTCTACAGTTTCTGGCGACTCTGCTGAAGACTGAGAGAACTTGACTCAAACTCATGATATCTTGTTTTGATTACACTTATGTGTTTCTTTGCATTGCATTTTCATTGGTGCGCCTAGGACACCGTATTTGCCGTATGCTATTCCTGAACGGTTTGCCGGAGGCTCGCTTCGAGAAACGTGCCATAAGGCTGACCAGTTGCGGGCTCTGCCACGACCGGAACACAAATCCCGATTTTACCGGGGCACCCAGACCATTCGACCTAGTGCATATTTGGAATCCATAGTGACCATTCCAAAGCTAGGACAGGTTGCTTACCCGATTATAGGTTGTTTGAAACCACTGCGTGTGTAGTGAAACCCTAGTTCCTGACAAAATAGGACAGGGAAACCTACCCCTCCATAGGGTTGTTTTGGCTCTCACTTGCTTGCTATGTGCTTTTAGGGTGTGTCCCTACAGGAATGCATGTAACAGTTTGCAAGTCTGGGTATCAGGCCTGCGGGCATTAGTATTTGGGAATCAGTTTTACCTGAGGGTACCAGTTTATAGGTAGAATTTTGGGACAAAATTCAGTAGAGGGCACGGTCATTCTGCTATGCTCATATCTATTTTGGTGAAATCAGGCTGAGATGCTCTCTGTTTTCTCTTTTGCTAAGGGGTAGTCTTGGAACCATAGCCTCAGAAGGCTCCGATATCTCCCGGGTACATTGGACTAGTGCTGATAAACTTTGTTAGGTCAGAGATTCAATTCAAGGGCAACTAGTATTCTTTTGCTGAGGCAAGGCAAAGAAAGGCCAGTCAGGGCTCACCAGTTCATCTGATCCGTTAATCGCCAGTCACATCACCATTGTTCAGACTCAGCAGACTATGATGGCACAGGGTTCGAAAAAATTTGTGGCCATGATAGCAGCGGTAAATCAGGGAACTGCCATGCAGGCTGAGACCAGTATTGAAACGCAACGCCCATTGGGGCATCTGCCTCACATCCAGCTTTGGGACCCCAGCCAAATTTGACCCACTTCCACCAGCTGAAGATTTGCAGGGTCCAGATCCTCGAGAAGGATTGGCTCAAGCCCGAGTTTTCAGACCCCCGATGTAGCCTAAAATAATTAGAACTTGGAATATAATATGAAGAATACGAATGAGTGATAAGGGTGTACCACGAAAAAAAACTAAAATATTGTATTTTAGGGTTTAATGTTTATTGTTTTTATTAGTAAATTTATATTAAGATATAATTAGAATTAAAATTTCAAAATTTTAATTAGACATACTGAGTTATTATTTGGGTGCAAATAGAATCACCCGCATTTGCCGTAGTATCGATAATTTGATTATTGGCATTGGTTTATATAATTTCAATTAGCTTAATTTTTATTTTGAATTTATAATTTTTGATGGTTTTTGAAATTATTTTTTTAGTTTTAATGAAAATACATGCAAAAAAATAAAGATAATAGTTAATATTTTGATAGTGGATTTTTGATTTTTTTAAACTATATTAGGGGATCGTCAAACCAACCCTTTGTCTCAATTTAATCTAATTTATTAGAATTATTATATTTTTTAATGAAAAATATGTACATAACTGACAAGTGTTATACTTTTAAAAGCAAAATTATAAAATTGCTCAATTTAGTAAGTTAGTCTCAACCAATTCACTAATTATTTTTTATTAAATATGCTAACCGTATATCAATTAGAATGAATTGATACAAAATTTAGAATTAAAAATTAAAACTAAATCAATTAAAAATTTAAAGATTAAAATAACACAAAGGCAAAATGTGAAAATTACCAATCTAATTTGCTCAATTTGAATTTTGATCATTGTATTCTCTCCCTCATACGGGAAACGTTTTGCCCAAGTGTTCAACTAGTTCCGATTCATTGCAATTAACCCATAATAAAAAAAAATCTAGCATCTTTTGAATATTTGGCTTTTAGTCACGTTTGTGTTTGTGCGTTTGTAACAAAGGTCAAAAGGTCACATTTTTATATTTAAAGACATGTGAAAATTTAGTTTTCAATTGGTGAAATTATAATTCTATTACTCATGAGTCAAAATGTGTGCTACATGGATGAAGTTGTAAATATTTTAAATTGAATGAGGGTAATTTCGTCATTTTATTATAATTTGACAGTATAAACAAATATTATTCAAAAAAGCTAAAAACAACTTTTTACCAACTCCCAAATTACTTGTCTAAAAAAGCTAAAAATTTAGTTAAAAGTCAAAAAATTACTATGTACTATCTTCCCAAAACACCTCCTAATGCGTACTTTGGCCATATTGGCCTTTTTGGGTACTTAACTTTTAGGCACTTTTTTGAGTTTGTAGCAAAAACCAAAAGTTAGCCTTGGCCTCCGTTTGGCAAGTTGAGTTAGAGGTTTTTTTGACTATTTTAGTTATAAAAGACAAAATAAGTTATTTTAGCCACAAAAAATAAAACATCACATCCAACCCATAATCATTACACTATTCTCTTACAAAAAAAGCCAAAAAAGCAAAAAGCTAAAAAGTCCTTCTCAAACCAAGCTTTTTAGCCCAGGCTAAAATAGCTCAAAAAGCCAAAAAATCAAAAAGCCAACCCACTTCCCAAACCAACCCTTAAAGACATTTGGGAAGTTGATTTTTAGCTACTTGTAAAATTACAATTCCACTCCTCGTGAGTCAAAATGTACTATATAGGTGAAGTTGTAAATATTTTAAATTAAATGAGGATAATTTGGTTATTGTATTGTGATTTGACCTCAAAAATGAATATTAATAAAAAAAGTCAAAAGTAAAACAAAAAATGGTCAAAATGATGAACTAGGGGCACAGTTGAGTCAAGTTTTCTGTCTTTTTCCCGTTGTCAACATACTTCCCAGGAAGTGCATCATATTCGCAAGAAAGGGCACAATTGAAGCTAACAGCAGAGGGCCGAAAGCTCTCTCATCCTCCAAAGCAGTGAGGTATCAAGCCAAGTGCGAAGCACGAACTGGAATGGATCAGAATATTCCACTCCCTTATTTGGATAGGACTGATCATATCAAAACTAGCCAAGGGCATCATCAACCAATGTCAATTGCAGCTCTGCTGCACATCCTGTCACATTGCAACCCCTTTGCGGGAAAGCTCACTGTTGTGAGCGGAAGAATGAGAATCTAGCAGAATGCTAGGGGCAAGAGCCCACACCTTCCTATTTATCCATCAACCACCCAGGGGAGGGATAAAAAAGAAGAGAGATTGAAAAATAGAGAGATGTGCGTTTAGAGAAAAAGTGAGAAAAGCGCTTTTTCAGAAAGTTAGAGATTGAGTGCCAAGTGATGTGAGAATAACAAATAAGAAAGGGTGGGAAACAATACCCGGAGAAATAGGCTCCTCGTGAACGGAGAGGTCTCCCACTTTGGAACACATCTGAGTGTTGTGTGTGTTTTTTGTTTGTCTCGATTCTTGTTTTGAGTCGTTTTAAGTGTCCATAGATGTGTTTAGGTTGTGTTACCTTTGTCTTTCCCTTTGTTGAGTCATGGTGTGCGGTGGTCAGTCGTAGGCTCAATACCAGGTCAAGAACTCATTTCTCAATCTCAAAATAAATCGTTTTGTGCTCAGAGTGCTATGCCATTCTCCATATGTGCAAAATAGGTTTTGTTCTTTCATAAAACTGCAGGGTTCAACCCAAGTCATGAGAGAACAGTAAAACAAGGACCTATCTGAAGCTATGTGGGTTCCAGACTGCAAAGCAAAAGAAAAAAGGAAAATTTGGAGCATCTTAGTGTGTTTTAGCTTCGGCAAATTCCGAGACTACATTCCAGGTGCACCTTCTCAGACCTCGCCATTTCTCTGGAGTATGAGTGTATCTCGACCCTAAGTGTAAGCCTGCTTCAAGTCAGAATGGCAATTAAAGCAGCAGCAGATGTTATCTCTTGCCAATATGAACAGGGTGTGCCCTTTTTAAGCTGAGTATGTTACAAAGCCCTCCGAGAGATAAATCAGAGGAACCAGAGTACACGTTTTATGTCCCTCGATTGCATAGAATGTGCACTTTCATATACACTTCTGTTACATGCGTGCCGCACATCGTTATGATTCATGCATAGAATATGCTTGTTTTCAATTTTTGCATAGAATATGCTTTGTTTGTCTCATGCATAGAATTTGCTTTCAATATTGCATGGAATGTGCTTTCAAAAGTTGCATAGAGTATGCTTGCTTCATGTATAGAAAGTGCCCCCATACTTGCATAGAAAATGCTCGTATCTTTTGAATAGAAAATGCCCCCATACTTACATAGAAAATGCATTTTATCGCACTTTCCTGTGTATTTTACCTCACTCGCACTGTCTTGTGCACTTACACTTTGTATCTCGCTTGCACTATCTTGTGCATCTTGTGGTTGTATCTCACTCACACTATCTTGTGCATTGCATATCACTCGCGCTATTTAGCATATTGCACTGTTTAGTGCATTTCAAAATCAATCGCGCTGTTTAGCGTATTGCACTGTCTAGTGCATTTCAAATCACTCGTGCTTTCTTGCGCATTGCACTGTTTTGTGCACTCGCGCTTTCTTGCGCATCGCACTGTTTTGTGCAGTTTACACTCATGCTTTCTTGCGCATCGCACTGTTTTGTGCATTCGTGCTTTTTTGCTCATCGCGCTGTTTAACGCATCGTACTATTTTGTCCAATTTATCAATCGCACTATTTTACGCATCGCATTGTTTTGTG
Organism: Camellia sinensis; assembly: GCF_004153795.1. NCBI lineage: Eukaryota > Viridiplantae > Streptophyta > Magnoliopsida > Ericales > Theaceae > Camellia > Camellia sinensis. The sequence continues at coordinate 239,440 of NW_021026779.1, forward strand.
CAGTTTACATTCGCGCTATCTTGCGCACCTTACCTGCACTTGTTTGTGCATTGCATCGCGCTATCTTGCACACTTTGCCTGTACTTATTAGTGCATTGCATCGCACTGTCTTGTGCACCTGTATGGCACTGTTTTGTGCATCCACTCTGTATCGCACTGTCTTCTGCACATTGTATTTTTGTATCACTCTCAATGTCCTGTGCCCTCTCGGGTCTAGGAGACCTCAAATCCTCTAAAGGTGTAATTCCTTTTTGCATAAATCCTGAATTTTCAATCAAACCGGCTTCGCGTAGCGTATAAGTCCAATTTTCAAACCGGCTTCGCGTAGCGTATAAGTCCAATTATCAAAGTCTTCCTGCATATCATTTGCATTCTATCCCTGAACTACGCTGGTTTGATTCCTTGCAAAGGGATACGTAAGCAACCCGCGGGCACAACCATTTATTCATCTGTATTTTGTTTGATTGTCCAAGTCTTCGGCCTTGTCAAAAATGGGTCGTCTCTGGGCTTTGACATTCACTCCCGTCACTTCTTGACTCACGAGTTCTGTCAAAGAGGAGCAACTGTAAACACCCCATTTTTGATCGCCCTTAAGACTTGGGCGTTACTGATGGTTTACTTGGTGGTAAAAGGTGTGCAGGGCAAAGGTTCAATTTCTTCAGCAATGAGATAGTCAAATCCTAACTTCATACCCCTTTTGGACCAAAACAATCTTGATCAAAAAATTTTAGATCTTAAAACCCTCTCTTTCAAAATGTTTTGAAAATAAAGTTCCTACGATGTTCCGACGCTCGCATTTCGGTAAATGTTGCGCTTTTCGGTAAACCGAGCAAGGACAAAGTAGAGATGAATGAAAGAGAGATGAAATCTTTGAAAAATCTTTCAAAACACTTTGTTTAGGGGTTTGGAGTTGAAGAAAAGAGGAAAGAAGAGAAGAAAACTAGTTTGGGAAAAGTTCGGCATGAATCCGGGAAGAAGAGAGTCGAGCAGCCCTCGCTAAATCAGGCTTATTCATCTGCATACTTGGATTTTAGCTATGAGGCCACCACCGTTGGAAAGCTTACTTCTTCGGCTTCATTTTTCACTCAAGAATCTCCTAAAGCCAAGTCCGAGTGGAGGAGATATGGTTGGTTGAAGTAGGGGATCAATCCGGTTGGATCGAATCTGCGCAGTTTTACACCAAAACGGGTATAACTTTTTGCATAGGAGGAATTTTAATGCAAGGTTTGCTCCATTGGAAAGATAACTTCCGAGGCTTCAATCTGGACATCCACCGACTATTTTTTGGCCTTGGCAGCCATGTACCGGCCACCAATTTAGCTGGTCGGCCAGCAAAATAGCAGGCCGACCATTTATAGTAGCCAGCCGACCATTTATTTGGCCGATTGTCTCCTTTTTTGGCCGGTACCTCATTTTTTCTTTTTTCAGGCATGGTGCAAGCCAGCTGTGCCAGCTGGAGTGCACAGACCCTCCCCCCCATACACGTGTGTGGCTGTTTTGAACCTTTGCACCCTTTTACTCAAGCTTCTCATGGAAGCTTGACCTCTTTTGGTCTAGCTTCTTGAGGAAGCTTGACCCTTTGTCTTAGCTTTCTCAAGAAGCTTGGACCTTTGGATTAGCTTCCCTTGGAAGCTTGACCCCCTTGACCCTTTTATTTTAGCTTCTCTAAGAAGCTTGGAGCCATTACCCTGTCTATATAAGGAGACATCCCCTCTCCTTTTAAGAGGTTGAGAAAAACCAGAGCAAAATACATATATATATATATATGATATACATCTTCTCTCTCTATATCTCCCTCTCTCTTCATTTGTGTGTGTTTGAGGGCCTAAAAGGGTGATTTGTTCTTACTTTTGCACTAAAACACACACCATTACACCATATTTCGACTTTGGGAGGTTTTGAGGGTTTATTCTTGAGGTTTTGAGCTGGTTTTGATCAGAAGAAGGTGGCTGGACTTGCTGTTCTTGAGGTGTTTTTCAAGGATAACACTTTTGCTTTAGATTCCCTAATCTTGCACTAGCTTTTGACCTTCTTTGCATACTGATTTGAGCTTCGTGTATAACTGAAAAAAGTCTTGTATTTGCATGCTTAAGATACTTCATTATGGTCATTTTGTTGTTTGGGGTCGATCTCCCCCTCTTAGGCCTTGTTTGGCCCTTTTTGTGCTCTCTTTGATAAGCTTCGGGGACTTTTGTGTATTGGCCTTCTCACCACTGAAATCCAGTGGATTTTCAGTGGTGAAGAAGGGGTTTTGAAGTATTGCATAGGGGAGGGACACTCCTCTCCCTTGGTCTCTCTTTTGTTTGCATTTTTGGCCCATAAGGGTAGCATGTATGATTAGTTATTCTTGGCTTCATTCCAGAGGTTTTTGGGTGTTATTGGGTCATATTATGCCACTGTTTTTGGTTGGATTAAAGGTCCCTTGCATGCATAATACACTTGCTTTGTATTCCCCCGTTATGCCTAGAAGTGCATCATTTATTTAACCTACTATGCTCTCATGTTTTGGCCTAACTTTGTGAAGTTCTTAGCCATGTCTTACCATGCTTAAGGTCTGTTGGGAGCTTATTTGATCATATTTACCATGTTTGGTATAGCCCCTTTGTATTTTGGCTTGTGAGCCTTGAGGGTGTGAGTCATAAGCATGTTTTAGTTGGGTTGTTTCAATGATTTGGAGTCATTTCACATGCCATTTCAGTCCCTGATCCATGTTCCTATGCTTGTATCCATCACCCTTTTCATGCCTTGAAGAGGTGTCCTTTTGTGCCTTGAAATGAGCATTGTGCATGTTTATGTATTTAAGTTTTTTGGGGCTACCATATCAGTGGGTTTTGGGGCATATTTGGATGCATAAAAACTCTGTTTTGGGTTGCTTAATTCATGCCATGTTTGCTTGGGGTAGGTGTTGAGCAATGCTCTCTTTTGTGGCCTTGAATACCTTCTATTTTACATCCATTCCCTAGCATGTCTTGGTGTCATCGTTTGCATGCTTTTCAGAGTTTAACATGAGTGTTTAATGTCCAAGCATATTTCCTTTAAGTATGCTTAGAGTTGTCTCATTCCATGCTTAGATGATAGGCCTTGGTGTGTGCATGCTTGCATGCATAAATTGTGCCATTTTTGACCCTTTTGGCCACTGTTTTAGAGTCTGGCTGAGGCCGCCCATTTCAGTCTAAGTCCATTCTTGTACATAGTTGTATGCTTGACTTGTTGCCTCTCGTTGCATGCTACATTGTACCACGTTTGCATCACATGCTAAATTGCATTGCATTGCCTCTTGCATGATTAGCACATTGCATGCTTGCATAATAGATTGCATTACATTTGGCATGTTTTGCATCTTAGCCTCATGTTACATTCTTGAGCCATGTTTGTATACATGCATTACATTGCTTGGTTTGGGGTGTCAAACCAAGCATGAGGATTGAGAGTGTTCGTACTCCAAGTGACGTAACACGTCTCAATTCTCGGTCGCCGACGCCCTTGATCTCAATATGATAGGGTGTTGGCATTCATCTCTTTTGTTGCATGCATTTTACATTGAATGGAAAACTTGGCCTCTTAGGCCATCATGCATCAAAATGCATAATTGATGGCCCGAGGGCCGAGGGTCATGCTCTCTTGAGTCCATTGCAAGATGGGGAGTGTATCCATGCTCACATTTGCTTGAAAATTCCATGCCATACACTGCTTGCCCTTTACTGCTGTTAACTGCAGGATTCTGCAGGAAGAAATAGCCGGCCGGCTACTTGGAGTGCCGACCGACCAAATACAATTAGCCAGTGGCTCAACCAATGGTCGATGACCATTCCCTTCGGCCGGTGGTGTTCCCACTTGGTCGGTGATGCTCCCTAGTGTTCAGAGAAGTATCTTTGGGACTTGTGCAAATTTTCAGAGGAGCAGGGCAGTGTAAACAGAGGCAACAGTGGCATGGTATGGGTTTCCGGGCGAGACGAGTCAAGCATGCATCATTTGCACATTCCGAGGCAGAGCTGCAGCAGTCTCTTTAACTTCACATTTAAATTATTTTTGTGATTAATTTGTTAATTAATTAAGAGGGTCTGTAATGATTAATTAGCTAGGATAGTTGATTCATTATTCGGACTGTATTCTTTTGGACCCTCCGAGCGAGGGCAATTGTGTAATAAGTGTATGTGAGTATGCGTATGTCTTCCAACCCCACTTCTTTCTTCCCTTTTATTTACCAGCTTTCGATGGTTAGTATTAGGACATATTTAAATTAGCATACCTTATGTTATGCATGCGTGCATTCATACATTTGTCTTGCATGCATCGGGCTCGGCGCACCATACTAACTGCATTTGTGTTTCAATTCCAAATTGAATACGTGTTAGTTGTAGCATTTCACATGTCATTTTAGAATAGCCGAGCCTATTGTATTCGCATTCCTACATGTGTTGCATTAGGCATTTCTGTATAGTTAAGATCATGCATGGATTTCTAACATAGCTTTTGTTTTGGCTTAGAGTACTCGGTAAGCTTTTACGCTTTAGCATCCTTGCATGCGTGTGAGTGTTGCCATGACAGCATGATTACCATGAGGCTATTTGCTTGTGTGATATAACTGCTTGAATGCTTGTGGATGGAGGTTGAATTACCTGAATTGGAATAATGCATTAAAACTGTGAGTTTTTAAAGCCCACTTGATAGTGGCAAAAACCATCTTTTCTAAAGCCCACTTGAGGGTGGCAAAACCTGCATTTTAGCCTACTTACGAGTAGCAAATTGCTTTAAAAAACAAACATGAAATATTTTGTTCTAACTCAGGCGATTCAGTCTATACTTGTATGCTGTGCGCATCACATAGTCAATTTAGGCTAATAACCGGAATAAGAACGCATAATGTTTTCAAAATAAGATATCATGGTTAGTAGAGGCTGATCTTTGGATCGGGCGAGAGGGGGTGCTCATAGCTGACCTTCCCCAATCGTACCCAAGTTCCCGAGCCGAGGCATCTCTGCTGATGACGGACACGTGGCCTTAGAAAAACGAATCAGGGTTTCCTAAATTCTCCCAAAATAAAATATTTAGGTGGCGACTCTGTATCTGGCAAAGCAGTCCATGTTTGACCCTTCTTTACAAAAATCTGTTTTTCAAAACGATTTGTTGGATTTGGACTCTTTGGCTCAGATTAAGAACCGTGACAATTTGAGAGTCCTGAACTGTAGTGAGGCCAAAACGAACAAAACGGGACTCATCCTCCCGGGGCGTTCGGGGACGTCTACAGACGTGTTCCAATGTTTATACCACTCCTTGTTTTGGTTAGAAGCATTTGGACGTGTTCTGATGTTTATACCCCCCTCGTTTGGTTAGAAGTATTTGGACGTATTCTGATGTTTATACCCCTCTCGTTTTGGTTAAAGGCATTTGGACGTGTTTCGATATTTATACAACTCCTTGTTTAGGTTAAAAGCATTTGGACGTGTTCCGATGCTAATCGCCATACCCTGTTTTGGTTACAAACGTTTGGATGAGCTCCGATGTTTATCACCATTCCCTTTGGTTAAGAATAGTTGGGTACGTCCCGGCGTTCATACCATCCCTTCTCTCCTTTTGCGTACGACGCATTAAGACATTGTTTGACACCTCGGGTGCGCTTGATGGTTGTGTTGTTCTTTGCCTTTCCTGCATGATGCGTAGTTAATTTTGCATAATTTTCTTATATCCTTTCTGCATGAAATGTGGTTTGGTTCATGTTTACTTGTTTATGTATGTGATTACTATAGCATTTCTTTGCATAACATTTGCATCTAGATGTTTCATTACGGCCTCATTACATGACCGTAAGTTATGTTTTTGCATTGTGCATATCAGTTGCGTCTTGTCCCAGAACTACGCTAGTTTGATTCCTTGTAAGGGGGTGTGTAAGCGGCCTGCGAGCGCAACTATATATTGTTGTTTTGATTGTTCATCCAAGTCTTGTGGCCTTGTCAAAATGAGTCGTCTCTGGGCTTTGACATTCACTCCCGTCATTTCATTACTTTTGAGTTCTATCAAAGAGGGGCAACTGTAGACACCCCATTTTTGACGGGCCCTTTAAGACTTGGATGTTCTTGCAGGTACATGGAAGTTCTTGTAGGTACATCCGATAATGAGTTTGATTGCCCACTGAATGCTCGAAGTCCGCGGCAGAACGCCATAGGTTTGAGTTTTCTAAACCCAGCATCCATTTTGCCTCATCTTTGGGTCATGCTAGGGTCTTTTCAGGGTGAAGTTTTTGATGGCCTGTTGGCCATCCTTGAAGGATGTCAGCCATGGTCTTTGGTATGCCGGCCATTGATGAGCCTTGCTGGCCATCAATGAAGCCTTGTCGGCCATCACTGATAGCCGGCCGGCCACTAGTATTTCTAACAGATATTTTGTGCCACAGCTGTTTGCACAGGTTCATGCATCTTCCAACACATGTGTGGCTGGATCTTTGTAAGGGAATTTTGTATTTTCTACATATAGGACCCCCCCTTGCATGTGAAGGGGTTAGAAAAATTTGAAGACAAAAAATCCCTCTCTCTCTAAAATTCTCTTTCTCTCTTATTATTTTGTGCCTTAAAGTCTAGTTTCTCTACACTTTTGCACATCAATCCTTAATCAAACCTTGGGACTGAGGTGTCTTGGAGTCTTGTTGGTGCTCTAGAAGAGGGTTTGAGCTTGAATTTGTGGCTATTTTGTGTTGTGCTTCAAAGGTATAGAACTTACCTTGCTTAGACTTGTTTTGTTTACCTTCTTTGCCATCCTTTTAAACTATTTTTGGGGCTGGTTTTGGCATGTAAAAAGTTCTATTTTTGAGCCATAAAAGTAGTAGTTTGATTCCTTTTGAGTTAGGGGGTTGTCCACCCTTTTGTTTTTTTAGCTTGTTAAGCTTTTGTGCCATCTTTTCACCATTTTGAAAACAACTTTCTTTTGGGCCTTTTAACCACTAAATCTCAGAGGTTTTTCAGTGGTAAAAACCATGGTTTGAAGTTCAAAATTGGAGGGGTTAGCCTCCCCTCCTGTGTTTTGTTTGCATGCCTAGTTAGCTTCATGAGTTAGCATGTTTTTCTAGCTTAACTTAACTCTAGTCCAGCATGTTTTTGCCTCTGAAACGACCTGTTTTGGCTCTGTTTCGGGCTGGTTAGTTCAATTTAGGCTTGTTTTGCATAGTTATAGTGTTAATTCTTTCACTAGCTTAGTGTTTTAATGCTTTAAATATCATTGTTTTGAGTTGATAGCATGTTTTAGTGTTGTTTTGCACTCCATTTCAGCATTTAAAATCTCAGCAACCTCCCTTTTTGCTTCACTCTTTTATTTGCTTTTGAGAGTCATTTCAAACTTGGGATCTTTTACGCTTAAGATTGAGGTTATGCTTAATGGTTTAATCCTCTTTGAGGGTTCATTACCAACGGCATGATCTCTCTCATGCCTTAAATTACCCCTTGGTTGACACTTCTTTCGCATTAGAAGACACTCACCAATGGACTTAGTCGATTAAAGAATGGATCAGTAATGTAAAATGAGTAAACAAAAATGGCAAGTAAAAAATGCTAGATAAGCATCTTTTGTGTTGCATTGCATGTGTTCGAATCGGAAGTTAATTTGAACACAAGGAAAATGAGACATTTCATACTCAAAAGTGATGAGATGTGCCATTTCCCTTAGTCTCCATCAACCTTGATCTCCATCACCCTTGATTGTGCATGATAGGGTGGTGGTCTTGTTGGTCGTATTTGTGCATTTATTGAAATTGTACAACTTGGTTCTTTGGCCATCATGCAATGAAATTGCTTGATTGGTGGTTTTGGATCCAAGAGTGCCACTCCTTTGAGGTTTTGAGATGATAAGGAGCAATACAGTACAAATATACCATTGCAATGTGGTGACCCAAAGCATCAGTGGTCGGCAAGGCCCCATCCGTGGCCGGCAATGTCTCATTTCTGGCTGGCAGTGTACATCTTTGGCCAGCAGAGGGCTGGTAGCAGCCATCCATGTCCGGCAGGCCATTAATGTAACCCTCAGCAGATATTTGGTAAGTTGGAGCAGAAAGATTCTGAAGTGTGCTCAACCCTACAAACAAAGCCTCTCAAGAACAAAACGGAGGCCTTTTCAGGGCAAAAACCGAGCGCATGCATCTTTCACTTCCTGAAACGAAGCAGTGGCAGCATAGTTTAATGCCTTGCATGATTAGTTAGTGTGCATTTGTTTTAATTAATTAGTTGCTAATTAGTTAAAGTGTTGTAATAAATTAGTGATTGGTTTTCTAGTTATTCATTTGATTTGTAATAATTAGTCTAATTGGTTTAATTAGCTTAGCTTAGATTAGCTTAGCTCTTATTCATTTGGACCCTCTTTCGTGAGCGCATGATGTTGTAATAAGTGTGTGTGCGTGTGTGCATGTCTTCCAACCTCGCGTCTTTCTCCCTTTTATTTAATCGCTTTTGATGGTTAGATTAGGGACATATTTTGATTAGCATACCTTATGCTCGCATGCTTGCATCCATTCATCTTGTGTTGTATGCACCGGGGCTTGGCACATCATTCAAACTGCATTGCAATTTCAATATACTTCTTTGAATACGTGTTTAATCGCATCTTGTTCAAATTGATTCATATGCCATATTAGTAGCCGAGCCTATTAATTGCATTATTGCATGTGTTGCATTAGGCATCTTGTATAGTTAGGATCATACATATTTCTAACTAGTTTTTATTTTGGCTTGGAGTACTCGGTAAGCTTTTACGCATTAGCATACTTGCATGAGTGTGATTGCCATATTGCTATGATTCGCATGCTTGCCATGAGGCTATATGCTTAAATGACTAACTGCATGAATGCTTGTGGATGAAAGGTTGTTGTTTGAATTGGAACGATTCAATGAATGTATGTTTTAAGCCCACTTTGTTGAGTGGCAAATTATGTTTCAAGCCCACTATGCTTGGTGGCAAATTCGCAAACTTTAAGCCCACTTGAGGGTGGCAGATTCAAACCATTTTCGCAAAGAAACATGACTTGAAATGTTCCAATTCTTGCAAACTAGTCTACATTTGCTTATAAGCATCACATAGTAAAGTTAACTTAATAACCGGAATAAGAACACATAGTGTTTATAAAACATCATATCATGATTAGTAGAGGCTGATCTTTGATCGGACGAGCAAGGGTGCTCATTTCAAGACCTTCTCCCCTTGTACCTAAGTTCTTGATCCGAGGCAACCTTGGTGATGACGTGACACGTGGCCTTCGGCACGAATCAGGGTTTCCTAAATTTTTTCAAAAACAAAATATTTAGGTGGCAACTCTATATCTGGCAAAGCAGTCTTATTTTGGCATTATTTGATTGAAAATTGATTTTTCAAAAAGGTTTGCCGGATTTGGACTCTTTGGTGTTTATCAGTTTCACATTGCACTTGTAAGACTAGATTCAGAACTGCAGGAGTCCGAACTGTGAGGCTTTCTTTTCAGACCCTTTCCGAAATGCGGGGCGTGGAAAATGTGAATCCACAATATGGAGTGTAAAGCTTGGCAAGTGTTGATATAGAGCTGTTGCTAGATTTGCTGGCCAGAGTTAACTGTTTTGTTTTGTGCTTGCTGCTCTGCCTCTTTGATTATTTTGTCATGTTATCTGTGTCTGTGTTTATCAGGTTTACATTCGGGAGTGGGGCATTGCTGATATTCTGCTTTTGGAATGACTGTTGAGTTTGTGGCTACATAGTCTTGGTGATTGTTGAAGGGTGTGATGGTTGAACAGATCTGCTATGTTTAAATCAATTCAAGAATTGTATAGATAGTCTTGGCTGCATAGTTTTATGGCTGTATAGTCTTAGTGCTTTGTTGCTATGTCCAAATATAGTCTTGTGGTGACTGATTTCTGTCTTAACAGATCTGTGGGTATGCTATTATGTATAGTTGGGAGTCATCCTAGCAACTACTGCAGATATGAAGTGTAAAACTTTGATTGTTCTATTCTACCTTTTTGACTGTTGATGCTGTTCTATTTTGTGCTTGTTGCCTCCTTGATGCTGTTCTGCTTTTGGAATGATGGTTGAGTTTGTGGCTGCATAGTCTTGGTAATTGTTGATGGGTGTGATGGTTGAACAGATCTGTGGGTCTGCTATACCCAACTGGCTGCTATGCTGTTGAAGAAGTTGGTTTCTGCTATTTTGCCCTATATTAGATCTGGAATGGTGGCTGAATGGTGGCTTCTCCAACCTTTGAAGTAAATATATGCTACCAATACTGTTGTGATGGTCCCTGGTATGCTAGTTGGTTGCTGGTTTCTTTAGGTGTTCAGGCTGCTCAGTTATGCTTAGGTTCTGTTCCTATTTTGTTCTGTTGGTCTATTTTGTTCTGTTTGTTTTAGTGGTTGTTTTTTTTAAGGTTTTTTTAGGTCTGTGATGGACTAGGTTGTGATCTGCTGGTGTGGTGTCTTGTTTTGCTTTATTGTTGGTTTCTCGCCAACTTTGGAGGTGCTAGCAAATGATATGATGGGCTTTTTGGTGCCAACCTAGTTGGGATGATTTAGCTCATTGTGATGCCTTTGCACTCCCCTTTCCTTTTTGGATGTAATGTGTTTTGCACTTTGTACTTCATTCTTACATCAATAAAGTTTCTTTCATTTGTTGAACAAAAAAAATATTCTATTCTACAACTTATTTGTAGTTGTGTCTAATATGTGACTTCTCTGCGATTCTCTATGATCCCACTTATTTTAGTTTGAATCCTTTTTTTTTATCAACAAAAAGAAGCCCTTATTGATGAATAACTCTTACAAAATAGTTATTCATCAATAAAGGCCATCATAGTGAACTACACGATCCCAACTAGGTTGGCACCAAAGAGTACACACAATCATATGACAACACCAAGCTAGCAGTTGATGTTTGTCTTTGTATAATGTACCTTGAATTTCATTAATAAAGTATTTTTTGTGTTTCCAAAAAAAAAAAAAAGAAGCTCAAGAGCAACAACTAGAAACAATCCCCTCAAATACAAAGTCTAACTAGACTAAGTTTCAAACAGTATCAAGAGCAGAATAGAAAATGGTTGTGAGATTGGATTTTGCCCATAGAGCAACTCTCAACTTCACAATCTCACCAAGTTCAATCAGATTTGGTAGGCAATCATTGAATACACAATCATCCCTTAATTTCCACACTGGCCAAAGCATTGCTACAGGGACTAATTTCCAAATCTTCATTGCTATCTTGTTGAGTTTTGCTCCCATCCATCACTAGTCAACATCCTTTGTTGCTAGTCAACATCCACCATCACAATGGATTACAAGAAGCTTGTCTAGTGACTTGGTAATCATATTGTAACCACCTTAATTTAAATTATAGAACAGTTGAATAATTTGGATTGATTAGGCTTTGTTAAATATTTGATCAATACCATCCAATTCACAATTAATAGAACAAACTATTTGGTCAGTTTCTTTTAAACAAGTGAGAACTCATGTAAATAAGTCAAAGTTCATTTAATTATACATAATATTCAAATAGTAAAATTAGGTCGTGCTCAATGTACAAAACTCTTGCTAGACATATATGTTATAAAATCAAGGCTGTATTACATTGAAAAAAATCCTTACTGACAACATGAGGCCAATATCCATGCTTATGAAGGCAACACCAAAGAATGCAACAATGCAAATGCAAAAATCAAACTTATGAGTCTTGAATAGGTGACCGGTAGATTATCTTGCCAACCTTTACATCAGGGACATAGTGAGATTGCACGGTGTCCCAGTAACGATTGTTTAGGATAGAGATCCTCATTTTACAGCTCGGTTGTGGCAGAGTTTGCAGAGCTTTGATTTTACCACAGCGTATCACCCTCAAACTGATGGGCAGTCCGAGCGTACCATTCAGATCCTTGAGGATATGCTTAGAGGTTGTGTCCTTGGCTTCAAGGGGTCATGGGAAAGGCATTTTCCTTTAGTGGAGTTTGCCTATAATAATAGTTTCCAGTCGAGTATTAGTATGGCACCATTTGAGGCCTTGTATGGCCGACCGTGTAGGTCTCCGGTGTGTTGGGCCAAGGTGGGTGATAATGTCTTTTTGAAAATATTAGGAAACGACGGAGAAGGTGACACTTATTCGTAAGAGGTTAGTAACGGCTCAGAGTTGCCAGAAAAGCTATGCCGACTGTAGGAGGAGACCATTGTCTTTCGAGTGGAAGATAATGTCTTTTTGAAAATATCACCTAGATGGGATTTGATGAGATTTAGAAGAGTGCAAAGTTGTCCCCTCGGTTTATTGGGCTTTTCGAGATCCTTGAGCGGATCGGGGAGGTGGCTTACCTTTTGGTATTACCACCGCAGCTTTCCAAGGTTCAAGATGTGTTCCATATTAGCATGCTTCGGAAATATGAGCCAGATCCATCGCACTTGTTGGATTGGACCGACTTAGAAGTAGATGAGGATGTCTTGTATGAGGAGAGACTGGTGAGAATCTTGAATACCCGAGACCAAGTTTTGCGAGGCAAGACAATTCCTTTGGTTAAGGTATTGTGGAAACACCACGGAGTTAAGGAAACAACTTGGGAGTGTGAATTAGAAGTCCGAGAGAAATATCCGGACTTTTTTGTTGGTGTTTGAATATGTATTGAGATTTTGATTATACTATGAAATGTAAAAGTATTGTATATGTTTTAAAACACGAGAACATTATATGTGTTATGGGGTGTTTGGAAACATGAATTCAATATAAGCATTGCATATGTTTTGAGAATATGGAATATTGGGTGCGTTGTGTCACTTTTGGAAATGTTGTATACCTTGTTTAAGTTTTGGAAATATGAGTTTATTATAAGCATTGAATATGTTAGAAATATGAAATGTATATTCATAATGTGATGGGATTGAATGATTGAAGAGTGGGTCATGGTGTTGAACTTGTAAGATTAACGTTGTTGTGAATGGTTTAATAATGATTTTGAACTTGATTTGAAATTTCGAGGGCGAAATTCCTTAAGAGGGGAGGTTATAGCGACTCCGGTTTTGACCTGACATTTTATTATGTTTCGGACTCGGGTTTCATGGTTCAATGTTGTTGTTCATATTTTATTTCCCTTGTTGTTCCTTGGATTGCCCATTCGGAGTGTAGTTGCGTGTTTGGAACAGATTGGTTGCTTGTTTTTCTAAACCTTTATTGCCCAGATTTTTGCTCTTCTGCTCGAGCGACCATTCTTGCGCTTGAAAGGCTTTGTACATTTTGCTCCTCCGCTTGAGCGGGGTTTGCAAACCCTTAGTATTTTTGCAGACCTACAAATACTGGAAGAGTATATTCTATGCTCGAGCAAGTGGACGCTCGAGCAATGTCCTTCATCTGCAAAACTTCTGAAAGTGTGTATTCGACACTCGAGCGTCACTTCTTACGCTAAAGCGGAACATTGTGTTTGACGCTCAAGCATCATTTTTTACACTCGAGGGGACTACGTGTATAACAGATCATAAGGATAACTTTTTTCATCACTTTTTCACCTTTTCTTTCTCTAAAACTCTCCAAACCCTAGATCTTGAGTTTCTCTCTTTAAAACTCATCTTCTCTCTTCTATTTCACCTAGATCCATTGGGTTCTTCACCCTAGTGCCTTTGAGAAAAATGTAGAGCACGTTGCGGGCTCTCTTTTTATCCCAACAAAAGTGGGTTTCAGTGTCTTTGGAGTTTTAACTTTGTTTTGCTCTGCTCGTCTTCTCTTCTTGAGGTAGGAATTTTCTACACTTTCATATGATTTTTATTTTAGTTATTTGATGATTGTGTAAAAATGGTAGGCTTTAGGTGTATTATGGACAAACCTAGGATTTGGGTTGTAAAATCAAAAGAGGGGTTTCTAAGTGTATGTTGTGGAAATGGTTATAAGGTTAAATATAAGGTGTTATGGTTACACTGTAGTTGATTTTGGCCTTGGGTTGATATTTGAAAAGGAAAGTTTTCCCTAAAATGATTATAATATTTATTTTGTATAAATAAATGAAATTGATGTTGTAAACATGAAATTGGGCGAATATTGAAATAGGTGGTGGAGTTGAGTATGTAATATCTCTCACCTTTGGAAGTTTTGAGTAAATTATCTATCTTGAGATCGAATATCTGTTTAGAAATAATTGTATTGGGCTATCAGTGGAGGATAGTTATGATTGTTGTAGAAATTGCATGAGGTTTAGGTGAATTAAAACTAATCTATTGTTAATTGTCATTGAATATGACTATGTTTTAAATACATTGTATGTGTATGATGTTTGGGAAGAGAAAGGGGATGTACTCCATTGAAATTAAGTTGGTCAGAGTGCCCAGGGTGAAAGTCCCGAAATCTTGTGTATACATGGGTGCCAATCCCACGGACGAAATTTTCGTAAAATGGCAAATTGAAGTGTTTGTGTGGTAATTGTGTTGATTAGATAACCACTGAGTTGTAGTCTCAGTTGTATTGTTGAAAGATAATGAGATTGACTCATGGATTGAAGGAAAATGGGATAAGACATGAACATGGTACTTTATGATTATGAAAAATGTAAATGTTTTGTCACAGGCATTGTATATGCACATTGTACCTATATCTTTGTTAAACATCATATATTGTATTAGATTATTTCTACTAGGCTTTGGCTCACCTTATTTGGGAAAAATATTTTCAGGTGCTGGTGACATGCCTCGGACATTTGGGAAGCAAGAGATTATTTATTTTGTTTTTACTCTTTTGTATAGCTAAGGGCTTTGATTATATTGAGCTAGGCTTACTTTTGTGTAACCAAGCAATAACTTAGAAAGATGTAAACCTATAGGACATTTGACTATATGTTTAGTTTTATTTCTCTCAATATTATAACACATGCTATAGATTCATGATGAACATTGGTGAATGTATATCGCATGTGTTAACCTTTGTAAACGAATTCTGAACTCTGATGGATAAATGTATCTTATTTCTATTATTCTTCAGCTTATGAGCTGTATTTATTGCATAATTTTAGGGGCGTTACAGATCATGCTCTACAAATTTCAACAAATAAAAAAAAAATTAATAGATAGTGGCTTGTTGTATTTTAAAAACAAAGATTTGAACAGATAATACAATTTGGACAGATATTTGAATAGATAAGGGGAAAAATTGAATAGATAGAAAATAATTTGAATAGATAGAAAATAATTGGAACATATAGATATAAATTTAAATAGATAAAAAATAATTTGAACATAGTTAAAAAAAAGTCAACAGATAAATTAAGGAATAAAATTGAAAATAAAATTGAAAATAAACAAATAAAATGATTTGTCACTAAACTATTTCACAAATGGTAGACCTTTCACCAATAAAAAATAACCACTAGACTTAATGCCTTCTACCCTCTTTAAATTGAATTTATCACTAATTTTCTCAAATAATAATCACAATGAATTATAATTAATACCAAAATAGATTTTCTATTTAGATGTGCAAGGTGCATGCCATATATGTTTGTGTAAGTTCACACAAATATACATAAGTTATCTCATAAAATCATGTAAGTTCTCACAAATATACATAAGTTATGATTTCTCAAATTTTTGTGGGTTAACTTACTTATGTTTGTAAAAACTTACACAATTACACAAGTATATATGATATGCATTTGCATACTTAAAAATGTCCTTAACTTTAAATATAAATATAAATATAAATTTAAGAGAATTTGAGAGTCATAACATATAGGTCACGGTTCTACAAAACTAAAGTTTTGAAAAAAAAAACATATAATCAACTCTTAGTTGTTTATAAGCATATCGCATTTTAATAACACAAAAGTATTTCAATCAAGTAGTGATGCGTTAGTAGGTTAATAAAAAAAAAAAGAGAGTTTACAAATTTTTGTCGGTTAACTTACTTATGTTTGTAAAAACTTCCACAATTACACAAGTATATATGATATGCATTTGCATACTTAAAAATGTCCTTAACTTTAAATATAATATAAATATAAATATAAATTTAAGAGAATTTGAGAGTCATAACATATAGGTCACGGTTCTACAAAACTAAAGTTTTGAAAAAAAAACATATAATCAACTCTTAGTTATTTATAAGCATATCGCATTTTAATAACACAAAAGTATTTCAATCAAGTAGTGATGCGTTAGTAGGTTAATAAAAAAAAAAGAGAGTATATAATACCTATTATTCTAGTAAAACAGCAAATTATGGGGCATATAAAAAATTTACTAATTTTATTTACTTATTTATTTGTTTTTTACATGCATGGATGAATTCCATGTTTTCTTGATAAGGAGTTGGAAACTTCTATGGTCTTTCTATTCATGTGACCTTAATGTTGTGTTTAGTTGAAAAGTTTGGGAAGATATTTGAAAATAGAAAGGAAAAAAATATGTAAAACGTAAATAAAATATATCTATATTTCACATAGTTTTACATACATTTTTCTTTTTCTTTTTTAAATTCTTTTCCAAATCTGTCAACTAAACACAACGTAACTTTTTTAAAAGAAAGCTAAAATATCTCTTGTACCTATCATCTATGTCATACCATTTTTTTAAAAATATATATTTTTTATTTTCATTTTTGGGTGAGATGTGTACACATGCCACATGTTTTGTATTGATGATTTTAGTTTTGGGCATATTTTCTACTTTTACTTTGCAAAGTCTGCATATACAACTTGCTAGAAAGCTTATATATATATATATATATATTGATCAGCAAAAAACTTTATTGATGAAAGAAAACCTTACAAGAAGGAGATAAGACATCAATAAAGGGAGGGAAAAGGAAGAAGGGGAGAGGGGAGATGATGCACAGCACCAAACCAAGAATCATTGGTGAGGGACCAACAAAAAACAAAGAAACACAATAGTAGATCTAGCCACTACAAAAGCACAGAGGCACCAAAGTCAGCAGATCTTGCTCACATCAAATAATGGTAACCAGCAGGTGTTGCCTATCTCAACAAAGCTAGATAGATAAATATACACAACCAAGACTAAAACATGAGTTACCCAACCAGCATAATCAGCAAACTAGCACTGATACAATTAGATACACAGCCAAGACTGAGTCAGGTGTTACCTAAACACAAGCAGACCAAACAGAAAATCAAAACAAGCAGCACACAGATACCAAGACCAACACACTTAACAGTAGTGTAGAACAAACAACACCAAAACAGAATAAGAAAAATGATCAGAGCCAGCACATAAGCAGACCAAGCAAAAAATCAGAATAAGCAGGACACAAATACAAAGACCAACACACTTAACAACATAATATTATCTGACTTAGGTTGTGCACAATATCATGCCTTGAGTAAGAGAAACCTGGAATGTTGGATTTGGCCCACAAAGCCACTCTCCACTTGACAAGACCACTCAATTCCTTTAGATTAGGCTGACACCCATTGAAAATACAATCATTCCTCATCTTCTAGATAGACCAGAGCATAGCCATTGGTACTAAATTCCAAAGTTTTATTATAATCTTTTTTACATTTAAAACCCATCCACCAATGGAACAAATCCACTGCTGCAGCACGTGTTACCCATTTCATATCCCACCAAAGTAACAATTCATTCCAAGACTCCCATATGCCCCTGCACATCAAAAAAATATGGTTTAAAGATTCAGGTTCAGCTTTGCAAAAGGGGCAAACATTACTTAAATTGCTGCTAAGTACACCAATCCTTTGCAAAAAATCAGTGGTTTTAACTCTACCCTTCCAAATCAACCAACCCAGAAATTGAATTCTATGAGGAGCCACATTACCCCATAATAGTGTAGGGATCATCAACTTCGGCCCATGACGAGCAGCCAACCAATTTCTCACTGCAGGAACTGTGAACTGCCTAGATGAAGACCTCTGCCACCTAAGAGAATCTAGGAGGTTTGGTCTCAGGGATGGTGCCTCGGCAAGCAGAACATATAATCTATTAACCTCAGCCTCCTCCTAAGACCTTAGAGGGCCCCTGAAAGTTAAATTCCAACCCCCTAAACCTTCATTTCTTTGCACAACAAATTCCAGGGACTCTTCCTTCTCAGTAGACAGACTAAATAGCCTCGGGAATTCATCTTTAAGCTTAATATTCCTCAGCCAATTATCTAGTCAAAAGAACACTCGCTTACCATCACCCAAAATGATTTCTATACTGGATAGGAAAAAAATATGTAAATCTGAATGAACCTCTACCCCAGATAGAATTTCATTCCACACATTAGACACCCTCCCAAAAGGCTCAAGATTAGGTAACCAACCCTTTCCTATGGCTCCATTCCTACTACTAATAACCTGTTTCCATAATGCCTTTTCCTCTACCCCATATCTCCACCACCATTTCAATAGAAGACTACTATTGATTTCTTTCAGATTCACAATGCCTAATCCTCCTTGCTTCTGGCTAGTTATGATCGCCTTCCATTTAACAAGGTGTACTTTTCTTTTTTGTTCAGAGCTCCCTCACAAAAAAGCTATTTGTAGCCTATCAATAGTTTTCGCCACACCCTCAGGTAGTTTGAACATAGATAAATAGTAACATGGTAAATTGGATAGGACAAACTTAATCAAGGTTACTCTACCAGCAAAAGAGAGCAACTTTCTTTTCCAAAGGGCCAATTTTGACTTCACTTTGTCCACCACAGGTTGCTAGGACTTACGTGACTTAGTGTTAGCCCGCAGAGGTAGTCCTAAATACTTTATTGATAATTTTTGGCTTTGACAATTGAGTTTGGATGCAAAAACCTAAGCAAGAGTTTCCTCAATTCCTACTCCACACAGCACACCCTTACAAAAATTTATTTTCAGGCCTGAGACAATCTTGAAGCATCTCAAAATTCTTTTAATAATCACCACCTTTGTCTCTTCTGCTTCACAAAATAGTAGAGTATCATCCACAAATTGTAGGTGGGTGAGTTGAATCTCGGAATGACCCACTGAAATGCCCTTAATTAACCCCAAATCTTTAGCTCTAGCCAACAACAAATTTAGACCTTCCACTACAATATTAAAGAGGATTGGAGAAAGAGGATCTCCTTGCCTTAACCCTTTACTATGAGAGAATTCATCAGTCAGAGAACCATTAACAAGGATAGAAATTCTAGTTGTGGTCACACACACTTTCATCCAACTAACCCATAAATCCCCAAAACCAAAATTTGTTAGGATAGACCACAAAAAATTCCAGTTAACTAAATCATATGCTTTTTCAAAATCCAATTTCAGAATCAGCCCTCTCTTTTTGTGTTTTTTCCATCAATCCACTAGCTCATTGGCTATCATGATGCCATCAAAGATATGATGACCACCTATGAATGCAGATTGAACTTCACTAATAAAATTTGGCAACACCAAGCTTAGTCTACGAGATAAAACTTTGGAGAGGATTTTGTATACAGGGTTCAATAAACTGATTGATCTGAAATCCACAAGGCTTGAAGGACTAACTACCTTGAGAATAAGGGCAATAAATGAACTATTCAGACCTTTAACCAATCTACCATTGGAGTGGAACTCTTGTAAGAAATGGAATACATCTTCCTTCATCACTTTCCAACACTTTTGGACATAACCCATGTTAAAACCATTTGGCCCGAGGCTTTGTTCGCATTACTTTCCTTCACCACCCTCCAAATTTCTTCCATGGTAAAAGGAGCTTCCAAAACCTCTCTAGCCTCGATTGAGCTTAGAGTCACAAATGAGCCAACTAATTTTGGTCTACAAACCCAACGCAAAAGCTGGGGAAAAATGCCTTAAAACTACTTGTTTGATTATCATAGGATCATCATATCTAATTCCATTAAACAGCACTGAATCCAACAAGTTTCTAGTTTGCCTTTTACTAGCAATGATACGAAAAAATTTGGTGTTTTTATCCCCATTATGTTCCCAATTCAACCTAGATTTTTTGAACCAAATCCGATCATTCCTCTTCCTGAGCTTCCAGACCTGATTCCTAATTTCTCTCCTATTTGTTATTTTTAGGGTACTAAGTGGTCGCAATTCAACTAATATATCTAGAGCATGGAGATCATCTTCAGCCTTTTTCAGTTGGTTCACCACATTTCCTTCAACATTCCATTTTTTCAACTCCAATTTCAAGGAATTGAGCTTCCTCATCAGTTTATAGCCGGCCCATACTTGGACAGAGGATTCCACTCAACACTTCTCCACTGTTGTTAAGAATTTGGAATGGAAAAGCCAAGCATTTATAAATTTAAAAGGCCTGGAACCCTAATTTCTCAAATCCTCCATAAGCAGCAGGGGGCAATGATCAGAAACTTCAACTAGATTGGCTCTAGAAGAAATCGGTCAATTTTACTCCATCTTTCACCTTTCATTGAGTTGCACCAAGTGAAATTTCTACCTAGCAGAGGGATATCAACTAATGCCAATTGGTCAATGAAATTATTAAAATCTAGCATACCTCTGTCTCTCCTCGTACAACCTTTTTTATCAGACATGTACCTTATCTCATTGAAATCCCCTCCCAGACACCAGGGCTTCAAAAAATGTCGTTTTAGATTGATAATTGAATCCTAAAGCTTCCTTCTCCTAACAGCATCAGTCGGTGCATAAATGTTAAGAACAACACATTAAAAAAGGTCATGAGTGGTACTTGATAGGATAATGAGATTTCTGGTGCTACAACAATATGACAAAATGAATACATCAAGATTCCAAATACATAACAGTCCCTCTAAATTCCCTTCAGCATCCACTGCCAAAAACTCCATATTATCCCATGGCCATACTGATTTTCCATCTCTAACTTCAATATTACTTCTCTTGGTCTATTGAATAAGTAGGATATCAATTTGCCTATCCTTGACCATACTTTTGATTCTACACCTTTTCTCCGATCTTCCCAAGCCTCTAATGTTCCAGGATAACAACTTCATTACAAACATATTTGCTGCAACAACCCCTAGCTGATAGATCTGCTAAGTGCTGCCATCCACCAAACTTGGATTACCACCTGCTACTCTTTGTGCATCTCTAACTTCCAAATCAACCATTTTGCTTATCACTTCCGAGTCCTTTCCTTCAAAATTGATGCCCAAAGATTTGCCAAGAATAATAGTGCCTTGTGTTTCCTCCATTAACTTTCTTCTTCTACTACTGAGTCTACTGGATTGACTTTTTTGCAAAAATGACTGGGATATAGTAGCTGCAGCAGCCCTAAAGATGGCTCCCCTTTGGAAAAAAATTAGGATATGGATGACCTTTGCGATTAAGTCTTCGCTTCTCTTTGCTTCTGCTACCTATTCCACCACTCTATATTCGAATAGAGGAGCTGACTAGAGAACCTTGAGAGGAACTAGACCCATCTGCACTGTTCAAGGCTTGGGCCATACGGTTACTAAGAAAATTAGATACATGTGCTAAAAGGTTACAAATGGGAATAGTCACATCAGAAGGCCCAACACCAGACACCATCTACTGGGCTTCGCTAATAACCACCTCTAAATTGATATTTGGCCTCTCCCTTTCAGACCCATTAATACTTTTCATGAAGCCTGGAGTACAGATACCTTCATCTAGTGTAATAGGTTTATCTACATGCAGATGTACTACTCTTTCTTCCAACCTTCCTCCCCTCAGTCTACTAATAACCCCTTTGAGTAGTTTTTCAAAACTGCTACCTACTACATCAGCTACAGTCTCTGACACCTAACTTTTCTAATCATCTTCATCGGCTTTGGTGCTCTGTGATGTGACCTTTTTGCCGTTGGCCACCTCCTCCTCCACGCATGCTTCCATACATGTCCCCTTATCACTGCATCTTCCACTGCCTTCTAACATAGGGCCATGGACATCTCTTTGCTTCTGATCATCCCCATTTACAGATGCTCCTTTACCCATCTGTCTACAAGAACAGTGGGATAGGCTCCTCTCCATTACCACAGAGAAATCAAAATTTTTGCAAACTCTCATGGGGTAATCTTGGCCTTTATTTTTTACCATCACTACACCATTGATAAAATCCATACAACTGGTGATAATCCTAACCTTACCATGTTGAAAGGAAATTCCTCTGGTGCTATTCTCACAAATTGGACCACTTCACCCCATAAAGCTCCTATACTTCTAAAAGTTTCAACATTCCATAAATTAAGAGGCATACCAAAGCAACTAAGCCAAACACACCTCTCTTGAACAATATCTGCGCCAGCTTTCTATTCCTGTAATGAATCACACCAGTCGAAGATCCACTTCTTTAAACTCTCTTCATAGCTCTTCATCTCTTGTATTGAGTTAAATGTTAGCACAACTACTCGTCCACTGCCCATTCGGATAACTGTGTCCTTGAGCCCTCTTCGCCTGCATTCTTGCACAAAATCAGAAAAGGAAAAAAAGGATTTAAGTTTACGAAATATGCTGTCATACAGCCAAGCATTCCCATCTTCCTTAGCATGGATGGACAACAAGCTATTTTGTCAGGGGTTTCCTTTTTTCACCACCTTGACATAGGACTTGAACCCTACTGTTTGGAATCTCTAATGAGGACCCTGCTCTGATATGGAATTGGCATGTAGATGACTCACTCTATGCCAAAAAGGAAGCTTGTTTTTGTTTGTCTGCATGCCTTGCCCTTTTTGATACTCTGCTCACTTTACTTTGAGCTCCTTGTTATCCCACCATAATCCATTTGCTTTTTGCACAACCACTTTAGCAGCCACAAGGTAATCAAAACGCACAAACCCGAATCTTGATCCGGTTGCCTTCCTTCTCTTCATGGGTATATAGACATCTTTCACAACTCCGAACTGAGAGAATAGCCCAAACAGATTCTTTCATGGACTCTGAGATCTCATCCACAAAAACCGTAAACAAACCTTGATGATGGAGATCGAAAACTGGTCTCCAAAATCCTTGCTTTCTAATTATTGGCCTCCATCCTCCTAGATCTCTTAGACTTTTTTTCTTTTTTCCTCGGATTGGTAGCATCCATCCTTCTCACTTTATCATTGCTTTATTTATTTATTAATACATGATATTAAAATGAAAATCAGTGAATTATGATAATACGTAATTAGTACAGAGTAGCAAGCTTGTATATATAGAAATATTTTCTTTGAGCCAAGCCAAACACATTGATTCCAATAACTTTGTGCATTAACTACACTTATGCCACGGTTTTGCTAGAGATACAGAATGACACATAACACTCATGGGGAGTTGAGTACGATATATACATATGCCATAGTTTTTATGTCCTTAGGATTTTTCTTACACTATCATCAATTGCACAACTACAACCTTACGCATCATCAAATTGCTTTGAACTTCTAAGTGTAAATGTGCATGTCTCGACTGCATCTTTGATCGATAAGAACACATCTTCTTTACCAATTATTTCAATGAATTTTGTTACTGTTAACTTCTCCAAGACCTCAAGCCTAGGGTTTACAAAACCCACCTGCAAAAAATGAATAAGTTTAGACCATAAGAAATTTAATATATATGGTAAATGGTACATAAGAAAATAATAACCCACCTTAATCCCTCTTGCTTCCATGCTTTTAAACACCTCAATTAGGGTTTCAACACCCGTTATGTCGATGGATGTAACCCCTATATAATCACATTTACATTAGCAACACCAATACATATAGTAGTGTTATTCATGTGACATAAATATTATTGGGTTGGCAGCAGATTTTGTAATTTTTAGATAATATCATTTAAAAAAAAAAAGCTTTTATGTGATTTTAGACTAAAATTCTATAAAAAAAAATAGTTATCTACAAATTACTGGTAAAGATTATAAAAAAAAAAAAAAAAGGGGCACTTAAAAAACCTAAGAAACCAACTTAAAAGTTGTTGTCAGACCAATTAGGACATTGTCAGTCTTGGATTGGAATTTACAGGATCGATTATCATGCATACCTCCCAAATCTAGCAAAACATGCTCAATATCATTCCCTTTAGAATTTGTAGCAGCTTGTTCATCTCTAACCCATCTCAAAATCCTACTCAAAGTTAACAAAGCATAGAATACATAAATGACCAACACTTATCAACTTGTCAGAAATACTAGAAAATCTGAAGCCAAAATTACCTTTCTCTAATGTAAGTGCAGTTTGAAAAGTATAAAGGGGAACCAAGTTGTAGAACAAGGATCCCGGGGACTCCTGTTGCCTCAGGATACTGCTCTACATCACGATATAGTGTTGAGTTTGATATGCTACCAAGTTTGCAAGTAGCAGGCCTAGCTACATACAAAAGTGCTCTAAGTATGGCAAGTCCTACCTGAAACTCAAATAAAATAAATAAATAAAAAAGAGAGAGAAAGAAAAGTAGTACTCATTAAATTTGGTGAAATGGGAAAGGGAGATCTTGCATATTTGATGCATTTGTTTTATAGAGAAATTGAAGTGAAAAAAAAAAAAAAAAAAAAAACTCACATAGAAAGCATGGAATAGACAAGGGTAAGGTAGATGTGGGATGCCTATTTTTTATTCTACCACTTATTTGTAGTTGTGCCTAATATGTGCCTTTTCTGCGATTCTCAATGATCCCACTTATTTTAGCTTGAATCGATTTTTTCTTTTCTTTTTTTTTAATCAACAAAAAAAAGCTCTTATTGATGATAAATAGTTATTCATCAATAAAGGCCATCATAATGTACTACACGATCCCAACTAAGTTGGCACCGAGAAGCACACACAATAATATGACAACACCAAGCTAGCAGTTGATGTTTGTCTTTGTACAATGTACCTTGAATTTCTTTAATAGAGTATTTTTTATGTTGCCAAAAAAACAAAAAAAGCAACAACTAGAAACAATCCCCTCAAATACAAAGTCTGAGACTAAGTTTCAAACAATATCAAGAGCAGAATAGGAAATGGCTGTGAGATTGGATTTTGCCCATAGAGCAACTCTCAACTTCACAATCTCACCAAGTTCAATCAGATTTGGTAGGCAGCCATTGAACACACAATCATTCCTTAATATCCACACTGGCCTAAGCATTGCTACAGGGACTAATTTCCAAATCTCCATTGCTAACTTGTTGAGTTTTGCTCCCATCCACCACTAGTCAACATCCTTTGTTGCTATCAACTTCCACCATCACCATGGATTACAATAAGCTTGTCTAGTGATTGTTACATGGACTCGCCACTTTGGGGCGAAGTACCCGTGTCGACACACTTCCACCATCACCATGGATTACAATAAGCTTGTCTAGTGACTTGGTAATCATATTGTAACCACCTCAATTTAAATTATAGAACAGTTGAATAATTTGGATTGATTTGGCTTTGTCAAATATTTGATCAATACCATCCAATTCACAATTAATAGACCAAACCATTTGGTCAGCTTATTTTAAACAAGTGGGAACTCGTGTAAATTAGTGAAAGTTCATTTAATTATACATAATATTCAAATAGTAAAATTAAAAAGGTCTTGCTCAATGTATAAAACTCCTGCTAGACATATATGTCATAAAATCAAGGCTGTATTACTTTGAAAAAAAATCCTTACCGACAACATGAGGCCAACATCCATGCTTACGAAGGCAACACCAAAGAATGCAACCATGCAAATGCAAAAATCAAACTTATCAGTCTTGAATAGGTGATAAGCTTTTTCATACTCGATTAAACCAAGCATCGCTGACATGATAATGGCAGAAAGTCCGACAAGAGGGGTGTAACTAAACAAAGGAGCCAAGAATAGGAGCGTCAACATCATGCATATTGCCATAACTACATTCGCCATCGCTGTCTTACACCCAGCATTGAAATTAATCGCAGTTTTTGAGAATGGCCCTGCAAATTAATCATATCTATACACTTGAAAGTTACTCTCCAAAGAAAACTTTTTATTTTTCTAAGATTAAAAAAGTCATATATATGTTCAAGAAAGCATGTAGGCATGTACCAGTAGTCAAGTAGCATGAAGTGAAAGATCCAACAATGTTCATAAAACCAAAAGCAATCATCTCCTTATTTCCATCAATTTGTTCATTTTTCATTATTGCAAAACTCCTCCCAATTGCTATTCCTTCCTGCAATAGCATTTTAAATATGATATTATAGTAAAGTCAATATTAATAGAAACATAAATTTAAGCTGAAAGAAAAGGGCGCTATCAGAACGCTTACAGCGAGAGCCACCATTGCAGTGATGATCCCAGCTTTTAAAGCTGCTGATATATACTTAGAATCAAAGTTTAGATTCGTAAGGGAGATTGGATTTATCCCTTTCTTCAAGTCACCCACCTTCAACATATGAGAAGCCCAAAAAAGTCAAGACATAAATAAAAGAAGGGCAAATTACACCAGTGCTACTTATATTTTGTACCTTATATCATTTTAGTTTTTACATTTTCAATCGATTTAATTTTTGATCATTAGTTTTAGATTTTGTATCAATTTGGTTCAACTGATAATGTTATTAGTGTTTTTGACGAAAAATAATCGCTGAATTGATTGAAATTAACGCACTGCGTTAAGTAAGGCCAAGTTTAGAAAGACTAAATAAGTGTACTTTTTGACTTTTTATGAAATATGGGTTGGATTTGGATTGGGTTTGAAGTGATGTGTTAGAGAGGTGATGTGACTTAAATGAGATGATGTGACTTAAATAAGATAGTGACTTTTTGACTTTTTGAATTTTTTGGAAGATGCCAAACTTGGCCTAAGTTTATAATTCTTCTCTCAAAACTATGGCACATGCCACTTATATGGGTATATTTTATATATATAAAAAAATGCTAAGAATTATAATTAATTGGATTAAATTGAAATAAAGTCATAAATTTAAGATCAAAATCGAACCAATTAAAATTACAGACACCAAAATGACATAAAAACCAAAATACATGAATTACTGTCGTATTTTGTCCATAAAAGAATGACCATTATAAATTTTGGATTGTCATGCATATATAGCAATCATGAAACCCCATTAAAAATTTTCATTTATCTTTTTTTTTTTTCCCCTCAAAAGAAAAAAAAAGATAAACAACTGTTGAATTAATGGGATAACAATTATAGTTCTGAAAATTCATGCAACTAATTTTTTTTTTTTTAATCCAAATGAATTTTGATTTTCAAGTAATATATATATATATATATGCACATGCAACACTAGTAGCACTATGTGAGAGGGGAATTTACTCTAGCTTGGTGGGCCAAGCAAGTTTGGGCCTTGGCCGAGGAAGATTTGGCCTTGGGCCGATATTTTAGCCCGGGTCGAGTGAGACCTTGCACGGGACCGAGATGTTAGCGCGGTTGGATCAAGGGTACTTGCCTGACCGAGGTGCTAGCTCGGTCTAACCTAGAGTTAAGGGCTAGATGAGTTCACTCGTAGATTAGGTAGAGCCGAGCAGAAGACTAACCGGGGTCGGCTAGCTCAGTCAAATCAATCTGTAGTATGTCTTTCACGACCAAGCAGAAGGCATGATTCTAGAGATGGGCACAATGCCGAGTTAAAGATAGCTCGGCAGAAGTTGCTACGTGGCCCAATTGGAAGGTGATCAGATTCAACCGTTTGTACGTGTCAATACTGTTAGGCAGTTTTGCCATTAGTGTTTGGCAGTATTTGTCTCTATACGTGGAAGGAGACAACAGGACGGTACATCCACACGTCTAGGTAAGGATGAGCAGGGTGGTGCGTGCAGAAACTATATAAACGGTATAGTGCCTCCATGCACAGGTCTGGAATTCTTGTTATTAGAGCTACCTGCATTTTGTCTCTTCTCTCTTTCTTCTTTTCTAAATGTGCTAACTTGATCGTCGGATGGATTTTCCAGCTACACACGCATTGGGTAGCTCACAATTTTTTGCTCTTAGGTTGAGCGACGTTACTTAGAGCTTGGACACGAGGAACACGGAGAGTGATGAATATTAATGGGATGCCAATTATAGTTCTGAAAATTCTTGCAACTATTTTTTTTTAATCGAAATGAATTTTGATTTTCAAGTAATATATATATATATATATATATGCGCAAGCAACGCTAGTAGCACTATGAATAATTTTTTGTTCCACAACATTCATACTGGTGGACTATGAGTCCTATCAAGAATGAATGACATCATTGTATTTTGTGTACTTTTTTACAAATAAAAAGTACTATGTGTAATTTTTTTTCCCCTTTAATTAAAGAGTTGATATATGTGCATGAGTATACATATAAAGCATGAAGCTACCTTCCAAATATGTAGTGTGACATGATACGGTGAAGAAGGAAAAGAAAACTAACAATTTGAATGCCATGTTTCTCCGCATGAGCAAAATAAGCAAAAAGGCAGCCAGTAGCGACAACCAGCATTGGAGCTATGGCCGATACCCAAAACAGCCTTGCTCTCTTTTGCTTCTGCAAATTTAAAATTTTCCATATATATGTATACCTAAGTACATGAGTAAATATCCACATCCATAGATAAAATTAGGTTAAGGATATAAACATATTGACATATTTATGTTTGTATAAGTACGATGAAAAAACTCACAACATATCTAGTGAATTGGAGGAAAGCTAGGAAAATTAAACCCACGACCGCGCTCTCCCATCTCCACTGTAAAATTAACAACAAAAAAAAGCATATGATATTTTTTTAGCAATTTATACTTTTGAGAAATAATGCTTGAGGATTAGTTGGACACGAGTAATGTTATAGATCTCAAAAGTTTTATCAAAATTTTTTTCAAATATTTTACATCGGTGTGAGGCTCACACCATATGGATTTCATATGGGTTTCATACCCATGTGAAACATTTAGTAAAAATTTTAGTAGAACTTTTGAAATTTTTAACACTTTTTATTTTGAAATACTACAAACACATAAATAAACACAAAAATCAACAGTTGACACTTACATAAGTGGGATGAAAGTCGGAATTTAATTCATAATTTTTTTTCCGGATAGAATTCACTTCATTCCTTTAATCGGACTAGAGGATCTAGTTGAGAGGTTGTAGTCCCATATAGGATTCGTCTCAATAATCAAAATTATTCATTTTATATAACTTATCAAGCATATTATTTATGTAAAAAATTAAATTGATCAAATATCAAGAATCACAATATTGAAACATATTTGATCTAAGAAAGAAAAGACTGACAAATATAATTTTGAGCATAATCTTTTTTTTTTATTAAGACAAATATTATTACACCATATGCCTACCAATATTTAATAAAGGTAGAGGTTTCTCTTTAGTTCGGAATCATATTAGAGCGGGCTATTAGGCCTCCGTGAGCCCACCATAGAGCACATATCGATAATCTGAACCTTTTAATGTGTAGGGCTTTGTCAAGTATTTCATCCTTACAAAATCTCAAGTTGATCAAATATTGATAATCACTTAATCTGATCAAATTTGTGTCAACAGTAAGTGTGATTTTAAAAATAAATTGTTGACACAGATGTGATCTGATCAAGTAGTTATTAATATCCGATCAATGTGATTTTTATAGGGATGAAATACACAAAAAATTTTACATATCAAATATTTGAATTATCGATGTGAGTTTCATGATAAATCCAAAAAATCCAACAATACCTTCAATTAAAAAGCCCCAATTGGAGAGGAGCTTTCCCTTTTAATAAAACCCTTCACAAAATGGAATGAGTAAGGGGAGTCAAAACACACAAGTAAATATTCTCCATAAAAAAAAAAAAGGGTAGAAGAGAGGTGTGACAGCTTGTGTACCTCATTTCTATGACTGAAAATTGTACGTAAAACAGAAAAAAAAAAAAAAAAAAAAAGGGTAGAAGAGAGGTGTGACAGCTTGTGTACCTCATTTCTATGACTGAAAATTGTACGTAAAACAGAAACAACGTCAGTTTTTGTTGTAAAATGTTTCAATCCAAACATGCCCTTAAGTTGTTGGAGGCAGATAATCGTCGCTGTCCCACCCATGAAACCAGTGATCGTCGAATGTGATAAAAAATCCACCAATATTCCAAGTCTGCACATAAAAATTAAGAAATAATTACCACTGTTCCTATTTTATTTTATTTATTTATTTATAAATTCTGAATATTATATATATATATATATATATATATATTTGTCTTTCGTTTTGATAATAAAATTTTGGATAAATTACTAATACATCTTCTGAAATTTGCTTCAAATATAGATTATCTTATGTGATTCTGAAAATTTATCTCACTCCTTCAAATTTTTAATCGCATAACAAATGATCCATTTTATTAATAAATGATTAAGTCAATTAACTGTTTTTAATAATGTCAAAAATATATTTCAAATAGTGATTTAGATAATTTATTGTTGTATAATAGAGTAGTTAGGATTTTTTTTTTTTATTCTGTTAATAAAAAATTCTAATAAGGAGTATTTGTAATTTTCATAATCACAACAAGCAATTCATATTTTAAGCAAAGTTTATAAGTGTATTTATAATTTATCCTATTTTTTTAAGGACTTTTTAGATGTGGTTTGTGTTTGTGGAATGATCATTTGGTGTGGGTAATGATACTAAGAAAATTTTCAAAGTGATAAATGATTGAGACATTTTGATTTTTATTTGCATGATTTGATTTATTTTTAATTTATTTGTGCTAATTTTAATTGAAATATGATGTAAGAAGTGTAAACAGTTGAATTTTATTTTTTAAATGTTATCAATTATAAGTGTAGTTACGAGCCGATTTTGTACATCAAATTTATTTATCAAAAAAATTTATTCCAACTTTCATTGATAAATTAATCACTGCAAAAATATTTTTCAAACTCTTAGATTTTTTTTTTTTTTTTTTTTTTTTTTAGAATGACCATATATCACATTTTTTTTTCTTTGTTTTGTATTATTGGGTACATAATAATATATTATTGGTCCTATTAAGGTGTAATAAATGCAATTATGTTTATTGAAGTCTGATAATGACTCACAAATCATTATTCATCTTTACAAATTTTTAATGCTAACCATAAATATTTACAATACATTTTAATGATTATTTTAAAAAAATCAATCACCTTTGATTTTTTTTTTTTTTTATAACGCGGGTATCCCCAACCCTCTAGTTTTTCGAGAAGCCATGACTAATCCTGCGGGGTAAGTAGCACGGGGGAAGCCGTGTACCCCTTTCAAACTGCTGCAAGCACTCACCCAGTGAGAAATCGAACCCGTGACCGTGCGCCTTACCCACACAGTCACGTGTGCGCCCTTACCATGGGGCATCTTGCCCCCCTCAATCACCTTTGATTTTAATTGATTTTTTGAAACAATCGCCTTGTATGAAATCATTACAACATATAAGAGTTATAGAAACCAAATATTTTGGTTTCTAAAAGTAAAAATTTTGTTACAAAAGACATTTAAAAATCAATTTTCACTGTCATAAGGATAATCACTAAAAGGTCGTCCCGAAAAGTAAACGAATAAATAGATTTTTAGGGACGAAATAATTTGGTTTCAAAATGGTTTATTTTTTTAAACAAAAAATTTCGTCCCAAAAGATTAATAATTCATCAATAATGTCTAATTTTTATTGCTAAAAATAGAATGACACTTTTCGCAATAAAATTATTTGGTCCATAAAAAATGATTTTGCCCCTAAATTTTGGACTCTAAAATCTTTTTTTTTTTTGGTAGTGAATGACCCATAAAATCAATTACCTTGTACGAAACGACAATTAAATTTTAAGTTTCTTCAATTTTTCGTTTAATTTTTTTTTTGATTGTTTAATTTTTATTTTCATTTTTTTTAGGACAAATGATATATATAATGTGTGTTTTAAATTACAACTCATGCTATGCATCATACTAGAGAAATAAATATTTCAAATAATGATTAATTTTTCTATGAAAAATGAGCCAATACAATTGCCAATCATATTTTTTTTTAATAAAAAATAAAAAATAAAAAAGTGCCAGCATTTGGCTTCAAATAGCAATCCAATGCTAAATATTCATGTACGAGGTGATACAAAATGATGAAAAAAATCAGTAAAATATAATACTTTTCAATAAACTTCACAATTTAAATAACAAATGAGTTGAATCGGGTAGTGAATAGTTCAAGTATAGTTTGAAAATTTAATTATTTTTAAAATGTATTTAAGCTTAAATAAATTTAGCTTTTTAACATTTCGTATTAATCTCAAGCAAACTCTAATTGAGCACATAAATAGTCAAATTCAAATAACTTAATTTTTTTTTATAATGAATATAAATTTATGGAGCCAAATAATAGATTATTCAAATTAACTAAAAAATAACGAATTTTAAAATTTGATCAAATTTGATTTATTTAAATAAAAAGGACATTAATAATTTAATAATAAGTTGAATAAGTGGATCTCGAGTAATCAGAATCACTTTTTGAAGACTCTTTCTTACCTTAAGAAACCCAAAGCCGTTTGAAACAGACCTGTGATGAAGGTAGCAGTGAAGACCAAGTCAAGATATAACTTGGGATTATCAATTGGAGATACTTTTTCTCCAATTATTGAGCCAATAAGCAAGGAACATGCTGCAACAGTTCCAACTGCTAGGTGCTTTGAGCTTCCAAAAATGGCATAAACAAGTGGTGGAACAAAGCTTGAATCTGCATCACACAAGTTTTATTAAGAGTCTTCAACCCCTTGAATTGAACAAAAACCATCATTATTATAATATAATTGGAAAATTTTGGGAGTTCTAAAAAATAGTCTAAAAAGTTATCGACAATAAAAATGTGTGGTGTAAATTTAAATTTAATTTTTTTTTTTTTAGATTTTGCTGAAATAAGTAGCAAAACTAATTTGACTATTTAGTTTCTGTTGATTTAACAAAATCCATTATATTTGGCGAATACTAAAAATTGACTTTTTTCCAATTTCTTTATAAAAAAAATAGTGATTTTTTAAAAATTCTTATTATTATTTTTAAATTTTTTTAAGTTCTTCTAGTCTAAATGTAAAAATAAATAATTCAAAAAAATACTAAAAACACACGAAATAATAATATTATTATTATTAAAAAAATCAACCGCCTAAAGTTTCTCAATAACAAAAAATAATTTTTTAATATTTTTCAAACATATCAATTTTTTTACTAATAACTTTATTTTTAAAAAACTAAAAGTGCAAAAAAACAGAAGAAAAAAAAAACAAAAAAACATTCATCAAATCAAGCCTTGGTATGATGTGGCGCTACTCAGAATAATTTAAGTAGGGTAAATTATAAGTACACCCCTGAAGTATGCTTAAAATACGAATTGTCTCTTGTGATTTGGAAAATTACAAATACCTCCCTATCAAAAAAATTTATTTAACAGAATTAATTAAAAAAGTAAAATTTCTAACTGTTCACCTATACAATAATAAAATTATCTGAATTATTAATTGAAATAAAATTTTAACATTATTAAAAACTGTTAATTAACTTGATGATTTATTAATAAAAGGATCTATTTGTTATGAAATTAGAAACCTTAGGGTCATAATGTAATTTCTAAAATTACAGGGAATAATTTGTAATTTAAGTAAATTTCAGTAGATGTGTTTATAATTTGCCCATTTAAGTAAATGTATTTTGATAATTTTTTGAATAATTTTTTTGGGTTCAGTGACATCACATATGTGATTTGGACACGTAAAACTTACATAGGCCGATGATAGGAGGGATATTGGCGAGCTTGGCATAGCTGATTCCTTGAGGTATAGCAAGGCTAGCAATGGTGATCCCTGCTAGAAGATCATACTTGAACAGACTTAAATTGTATTTGGGAAGCCAATCGAAGATTGGAACGAAGTATTGTATCGCTTTCTTGGTTTTTCTTGAGAATGGCTCATTCTTGAACTCCTGGAATGGATCGTCAGGGAAGAGAGTCTCTTTTAGGTCAGATTTGAATGCTGTGGCAAAGCTTCTTGGGGTGGCAAAGTTCACCTTGTGAAAAGATTCACTAGAAGTTGTCATGACTAGCTTGTGAGAGAGAGAGAGAGAGAGGGAGTTTAGGGTAGAAGTGGTTTATGCATCTATTTATAGCAGCAATGCAATGGGGGGAAAAAATAAAAGGCAAAAAAAAAAAAAATGAAAAATGAAAAGAATGACAAAGATTGGATGTGTGGAAATGTAAAAAGGAAGTGATATGACTCATTAGTGCGTCTTTAAGGAAAATTACTATTGGAAGTTGTGAATTTAGGTGAGATGTTAAAATTATCACAACAGATTAGACACAACCAAATTCATATAAATTCTGTTTCGGAACTTCTATAAAAGTTACTTCCTTTTTTCTTTTTTTTTTTGCATTTTTTTGTCTTTAGTGATATATTTTTTTAAAATTATGTTAAAAAATTTGCTTTTCCGGTCCGTCTTGTTGTAAGAGTCTAAAAACCATTTTTTTAAAAAAAATTATAAAAAAAATTAAAAATCCAAAATAAGAAAAAAAAAGTTCACTATTTCGGTTTATTGCTGTCTTTTATGAACTTTTTAAAAAATTTATTGTCTTGTCGAGCTTAATCTAGAAGACTAAAACTTTTTAAAAAATTTTAAAAAAAAATTCATTAAATACAAACATAAGCCAAAAAAAAGAAGAAAAAAAAAACCATCAAATATGTAAATTCCAAACATTTCAGGGGTAGCTTTGCCATGTTTTAACTAAGTTTGTTAAAAAACTAATAAAGGAAATTTTGGTACATTTTTTATATTTAAAATTGGTTTATCATTGACTATGTTTTTGTAGTCATTATTTGCATTTTTTTTTATTACCCTATTTGTTAGAAGACTAAAACTTTTTAAAAAATTTTAAAAAAAAATTCATTAAATACAAACATAAGCCAAAAAAAAGAAGAAAAAAAAAACCATCAAATATGTAAATTCCAAACATTTCAGGGGTAGCTTTGCCATGTTTTAACTAAGTTTGTTAAAAAACTAATAAAGGAAATTTTGGTATATTTTTTATATTTAAAATTGGTTTATCATTGACTATGTTTTTGTAGTCATTATTTGCATTTTTTTTATTACCCTATTTGCATGTTTAATTACAACTTAAGGTTGTATTGGTTGGGTTAAGATTTCAAACCCAACCTTAGGTTGAAGTAGTTGCTCTTAAGCCAATCCATAAAAAGATCTAATTAATCAATTTTACTAGAATGATATGCATAATTAACAATAAAAAAAACCTAACTCATCAATTTTGTTTTCTAAAAAGGGTGTTATTGAGTGTCCTTGGTTACTAAAATTTAAAAAGATTGTATATTGTTTAAGATACAATCTCATAAAGAATGTACAATTATTTTAAGTTTATTAACAAATTCCCTAAAAATACTTGTTAAAAAAATCCTCCAAAAAATACTAGTTGTACTTTGAATTTTTTTTTTATTTATAAATAATGTGTTCTAAATTTTGAAAGTTCAAATAATAAATGCAACAACCATTTCCAAAGAGAAATTTTAATTTAATTGTAACTCTTTAACAAAAACTCAAGTTTCGTTTTCTTACCGAAGGCCTTCTGGATATTATTTTCGAAATGAACCATCAAACCCACTTGTTCAACATCGGAATCATCGGAGTCAGTTAAGATTCTTTTTCCAGAGAATTGAATGTTTTGAAACCATTGTTTGGCCATTCTCTCCATAAGATTGTCGCATTTCCTAAACAAATTTCTTAAAAAACATTTGACGATTCAAGTTCTGAATGGCCGTAGCCATGTTAAATTGATAGAGCTGTTTGGTTGCTTTAACGGTTGTTTTCAAATTAGATGGGTACACACCGACCTAAAAGATAATGAAAACAATCATAACAATTCTGGTAATAATCCTTCTCAAAACTAAAACTAAGGATCCACAAAATCAAATTGGGAGAGAATAAAAAGACAAAGGTGTAGAGGTAGGGTATAACTAGAAGAAAATATAACGGAGGTTAATGCCAAATACAAAGGTGTAAGAGAGAGTTAATGCGAGTCTTTCTCACTTTGATTGTGTGGTAAAAACATCTTTTAGAATACAAGGTCATGAAAGAATTTTGTGCCAATCTCTCTCACTTTGATTGTGTGGTAGAGACACATCTTTTAAGATAAAAGGTCATAAAAGAATCTAGACAAAAGATCTGTCTCGATAA
This sequence comes from Camellia sinensis, assembly GCF_004153795.1. Taxonomy (NCBI): domain Eukaryota; kingdom Viridiplantae; phylum Streptophyta; class Magnoliopsida; order Ericales; family Theaceae; genus Camellia; species Camellia sinensis. Next base: position 275,451 of record NW_021026779.1, read on the forward strand.
AGAAAAGGCAAATCTAATATGAAAAGTCAATAGTGCTTAATAAGCAAAATAAAAAAATTACCGCATGCCAAAAATTGAAGTCCATAAATTTTTCGATAATTTATATAGATAAAAATGAAATCTAGGTATTTATTGAGCTACCCAACTAAGAACTAATTTTTAGAAGTAATTATCTGGCTTTTACACCAACATCATGGAATTAAATCACAAAATTGTTATTTTAATGGATAGTAAAATAGGGCCCCTTTGAAAAAGGTTAATTACAAGCTACAATACAAAAGCTAGTAAAAAAAGCATCCAAAAGAAGCCACACTAAAATATATCCTCACCTCAAATAAATGAATAAATAATATTAAAAAAAAATCCAAATAGAATCTGTATGTATCCAATTTTGATTCTTGTGGGTGGTCCCACATTGGATTTACTACTGTCAAGCCAACGAAGAGAGAAAACATTAAACAAAACAAAATGCTGAATCGATGAGAAAAGAAGGAATGACAATTAAACATAGAGGAAAGTTAGGGATTTTGAAAAAAAATTTATGAAAATGATCATGAAATATTTATGATTCTTGAATTATCTTAATTAGTGTGTGGTGCTTTATTTTAAGTGTAATTTAAGGACCACAAAGTTTTCATAATTATTTTTATGAAAGATTTTTCATGATACCTAACATTGTTAAGCTTTGGTACACATTAACAAAACCCTAGTAAATAAACATCTTATTCCAATTATAAATTCAGAGGTATTGAGTTCAATTATCACTAATAACACATTGTCCTATTCGATAATTATGACTTATGAATGATTGTAAATATTTACAATTTACCGGGCAGGGTTAAATCTAATGCAGTCCACTTTGAGAGATTCCTCATTGTCATAAAACAAAAACAAAAAAAATTACAATAAAAATCCAAATAAAGTTTAGTATGGATGAAGTTTTTATTTATTTTATTATATTTGTTTGCTAATAAAAAGTTGCTTCTACAATTCCTCAATTTGAATCAGCTTATCAACCTTTTTGAAATCGTTTTCTAACACAGCTTTTGGTTTTACAAAATAAATAAATAAATAAAATTCAAAAGCTCATTCTAAAACCACTTAAAACTAACACAAAAAATATAAATAAAAAAAGTGTGATTCTGAAGCCAAACCAAAAGCGGAATTTCTAGTTTTTTTTTTTTTTTTTTTCACCCTCATTCACCTTTCTTGGTTCAAATCATAATCACCTTATTCTGTTGAGTTTTTAAAAAAGACAATCAAATCAAAAGTCTGTTTCTAAATTCTATTTTCCTGCACAAAATTTTCTCACTCCACACATTTAATAAAAAAAGGAAATTAATTGCATTTTTATCCTAAAATAAAAATATCAAAATATCCTTTTATCTTCCACATCCAAAACCCTGGATTACAACCCACTCAAAAATTTCTAACCCTAACCAGTCATTGCACCACCACTAGTCTCCTCCCTTGACCGCCTCAGTAAGGGTATGAATTCAAGATTGGGTTACGAGCAACAACTCCATCCATGTGGTAGCAGATCAAGCATTACTAATGATAGCATGTCCCTATATAGATATAGAGAGGTGAGCCGCTTTAATGTAGAAAATGAGCAAGTGCAATCAATGGTTAGAAGCTATTTAAAAAAGTTTATCCAGAGAGATGAAGTTAGGTGTGTCAAGTTTGCAGTTTTTCTTTTTAATTGCATGCAACAGTTGAGTCTTTCAGAATAAATTATATCAATTAGGGAGCAATTCAAGTGTGAATTCTCTAGTTGTATAGACAATAGAAAGTTTGGAAACAGTGCATTGTATTTTAGAACGGGCTATAGCGGCAGCTATGGTGGAGGTGGTGACAGTGACTAGTTAGGGTTAGAGATTAGCGTTAGTGGTGGAAGGATGAAGAAGAAGGTATTTTTGGTATAAATGATTGTGTCACTACGCCAAAATTAGGCTTTAGCGGTGGTTTTTTACCGTCGTTAAAGGCTGTAAAGGTTTTATTACCGCCGTTTATGCGCGTGTCGGGAAAAGTACAACCGTCATAAAAAGGTAAATTACTGTCATTAAAAGTCAACCAAAAACGGCGGTAATATAGGACCAAAAACGACGGTTCTTTACTGCCGTAAATAGGTTCAAATTTTTCAAAAAATAATTCTTTCTTCTTGCACTCCCCCAAGTCTTGAACCCTCAACCTCTTATCCACCCACACCAACTACTCTACCATAGCCACTCTTCATGAAATATATTCCCTAAATAAATATTTAAACATTACTTTTGCTTTATTGTAGATGGTCATGTTCAATCTTTGGCCGCGCGTGGTCACCACTCGCTGGAGTTTTGTCGGAGCTCCGCCGGCAAAGACCGCCGTCATTAACGGCGGTAATGAGAGGGCTTTAGCAGCGATTTTTTTAACGGCGGTAACGAAACCGCCGTTAATGCCCAGTTTTGGTCACCACTCGCTGGAGTTTTGTCGGAGCTCCGCCGGCAAAGACCGCCGTCATTAACGGCGGTAATGAGAGGGCTTTAGCAGCGAAACAAAAACCGCCGTTAAAAAAACCGCCGTTAATGCCCAGTTTTGGCGTAGTGTGTACCGAGTAAAAAAAAAAATTTCAAATTCATTAAATGTATGAACTGGGATATGATGTGCACAGAGCTAAAATTGTATGTGGAAATAGAATTTCCCAATATCTTTGGACCAAAAGGACACAATTTATCCAAACTGACAACTATATGTTAAAATTAACCTATCTGTCTATCTTTTGAAATCACCATATATCTTGAAATCACCCAATTTATCTATCTGTTAAAATTCACGAAGCTTATTTTTCTATGTCTTGAAAAATTTATCATATATCACTCGTTCAACACCCTATATGTTGAATATCACACATTTTTCCACCTCATCACCACTATCTTCTACCACCAACCACCGATCACCGCAGCCCCCAACGAATTTTCCGACATGGTGAAATTTTCGAGTAACTTTTTTTGGTGCCAACAACTTTTCTGGTATCTCCTTATCACTAAGTAAGATTTTATCTTACATCTAATGCTTTATACCCTCTTTAAAATGGATTTTCACTAATTTTCCCTTTCTAAAACTATTTTCTATTTTTTTTTCTCTAAATAGAAATTAGTTTGATAAAATAAATATACTAAAAAAGTTTACTAAATTATTTTTTGAGTTAAATTACACTTTTCATCTCTATAGTTTAACACAAATTTCACTTTATTTGTATAATTTCAATTTGAGGTGTGATGGATGAACTCCGATAGAACAAATCTATCTCAACGTAGTGAGTAAGAAATTCCTGCCGTATTTCTTTCTTGGTTGATTGTTTTATTGATTGATGTGTCTTTCTTCCTTTATGGAAAATTTTAAACCCATTTCCGAGACCCATAACATGAATTTATGAAAGACAATTTGGTCTCTACGTTTAAGTCAAATTTTAATTTGGTCTTTTTGTTTAATTTTATTTTAATTTTGTTTACGTGTATACCTTAGAAAATTGATAAGTGTCCTCAAATTATTAATTTTAATCTCTAATTTGAATCGGGAAACTAAATTGAAATTACTCTTGAAGTACAGAGATCAAATTGTTCAATTTGAAACTATAAGGACTAAAATGAAATTTAGATCAAATTATAAAAGCAAAAAATGTAATTAACTCATATTTTTTAGTTCTTTTAGGCTGTATTTAGATTATGGATATGGATAGAGATTTATAAATAAAAATAAAAAAGGTAAATGAAATATAATTATATTTCATTCGCATTTTATGTACTTTTTCTTTTTCTCTTTTCATATTTTTATTTAAATTCATGATTCAAACATGATCTTTAAAAAAAATAAAATAATAATAATAATAATAAATAAATAATTACAAACTCAGCCAAACAATGTGAATGTGTTGACCACCACCAAATAAGCCTCCCTCAGATTGCGAAGGAAGGTGTAGTTAATGTTAGCCTAGTTCAATTCACTGGGCGATTTGTTCAACTTTAAAACGCAATTAAGTGGTTCATCAGTTTTAGTGTCAATAATTCACCAACTTTTTTGATGTTTCAACACCTTCCATCATTGCTAAAGTTTGCATTAATTCTCATAGTGGAAAGACTACCAATAGAAAAATAAATTTAAAAAATTATCTTGTAACATTTGCAAAGTCGCCCACTTTATGTAAATTTACGTCTAAATTTTTTCAACAATTTGAAATAAGGAAGATGGGTTCAACTTAAACACTACTTAGCTGTTATCATGACAACAAATTAATGTTTTAAAAATAAAAATTTAAGAACATATTTTTTAAGAATCAAATATTTTAAGATGCTTGTTTAATGAGATTGACGCATGAGATTGGACTCCATATTAATAGATTCATAGATTCACTAGTTCATCGTTTGGTTAAAAAAGTAAAGACCAAATTAATAGTCAAATACATATCATTTTTAGTTATATAGTCCAAGGACTATTTATCTCAAGAATAATAATCTATTGCATTGCAATCTCTCTTATCCAGTCCGTCCAAATAAACATTCAGAAAGTATTATTGTTGTATTTTTAATAAAAAAGTTAGACGTTTAGTAATGAATTACTACTCTTTTTGAACCAAATTTTTTTGTTCTCATAAAGTAAAAAATTGTGGCACGATTTTTATTTATTAGTGATATTTTTAAACTTTTGTCACTAAAAGCTTTTTTTTTTTTTTTAAATTTGAGGAACCGGTTCCCTAATTTATTTTGAAACAAAATTTTAATTTTTAGAGACAAAATTTTATCTTTGAAATTTTTATATATTGTAGTGTATTATAATCATATTATAATCGTGTAGTAGTTATTTTATAGGTATTATTTGAAAAGAAAAGAATGTTAGGAAAGTTAATCATATTATTGGTGCGTGCTTTATATAATAGTATATATGTATATATGTCGGTCAAGAATTAAAGAAAGACATTGATTTTTTGGTGAAAGACATTGATTTTTTGGTAAAAATCAAGCCAACTTAGATTTTGAAAGCGTTGGTTTCTCCTTCCTGATTAAGAAATAGACATTGATTTTTTGGTAAAAATCAAGCCAACTTAGATTAAGACATCATTCTTGTCAATAGAAGTCATTAGGTGGTTTAAAAAAGAATTGATATTGTACTAGTTATGACATTGATTATTTTGATTTTAGTTTGCATAGTGGCATGTTTTGTGGGAAATTCTATTTCCACACACTACTTCCTCTCTTTCTACATCTTTCTACATCGTTTGCAATGTGAGATTGATAAATCACCAAAGAGTCCAAAACTGGTAAATCGTTTTGGAAAACAGATTTTTGCAAAGAAGTGTCAAACATGGACTGCTTTGCTAGATACAGAGTCGCCACCTAAATATTTATTTTGGAAGAATTTAGGAAACCCTGACTCGTTGCCTAAGGCCACGCGTCCGTCATCACCAAAGTTGCCTCAGCTCGGGAATTTAGGTACGATTGGAGAAGGTCAGCTATGAGCACCCCCGCTCGCCCGATCAAAGATTGGCCTCTACTAACCATGATATCGAGTTTTGAAAACGTTATGTGGTCTTATTCCGGTTATTAGCCTAGATTTACAATGTGATGCACACAGCATACAAGTATAGACTGAGTCGCCTGAATTGGAACAAAATATTTCATGTTTGTTTTGAAAATGGTTTGCTACTCGTAAGTAGGCTAAAATGCTGATTTTGCCACCCTCGGGTGGGCTTAGGAAAATATGGTTTTGCCACTATTTAGTGGGCTTAAAACTCACAGTCAATGCATTTTTCCAATTCAGATAATCCAACCTTCACCCACAAGCATTCAGGCAGATATATCACATAAGCACATAGTCTCATGGTAAGCATACTATCATGGCAATACTCACACACATGCAAGGATGCTAAAGCGTAAATGCTTACCGAGTATTCCAAGCCAAAACAGAAACTAGTTAGTAATCAATGCATGATCCTAGTTCATGTTAAGATGGCTAATGCAGCATATGCAAAATGCAACTAAAATAGGCTTGGCTAATCTAAGAATGGCATATGAGATGCAACAATCGATACATGTATTCAACTTGGAATTGAAATACAATGTAGTTAGTATGATGCGTCAAGCCCGGTGCATGCAAGACGAATAAATGGATGCAAACATGTTAGCATAAGTATGCTAATTGAAACATGTCCTAATCTAACCATCGAAAGTTGGTAAATAAAAGGGAGAAAGACGTGGGGTTGGAAGACATGCACACACGCACACACACTTATTACAACATTGCCCTCGCTCAGAGGGTTCGAAAGAATAATACAAATCGCCTAATTAACTAACTCATGAGCTAATTAATTAATTACAAAACCACTTAACTAATTAACAAATCAATTAGTCTACCAAAGCAGTAAAACAGCCTCGGGAAGAGGGATGCACGCATGCTCAGTCGGCTTTGCTCGAAAATCCATCGCCATGCCACAGTTGCCTCTGTTTACACTGCTCTGCTCTTTTGAAAACTGTGCCAACCTCTGTGACACCTTTGAAACATCTTAGAGACATGTTGAGGGGCCATCAGCCATGAGATGGGACCACCGGCCAAGTGAAACAGGTCATCGACCAAAAATTGTGCTCTCGGCTAAAAACGGATAGCCGGCCGGCACTGAAGATGGCCGACCAGCCATCTCTTCCTGCAGAATCCTGTTTGATAGCAGCAGAAGGAAAATAGAGCATGGCAATGCATTTTCAAAACAATGTATGCACAACCACCCTCCCTATCATATCATGAACTCAAGGGAGTATGGTTCTCGACCCTCAAGCCACCAATCACGTATTTCAATGCATGATGGCCAAAGGAGCCGAGTTGTGCATTTTGATGTCAAATGTAATGCACACCAAACAAACACATAAGGCCCAACCTTAATCATGGTGATTTCAAGAGGCAAGGCATGCATGCAAAATTAATACAACATGATCATGTTAAGGTAACAAGCATGCCAAATGCAATGCAACCTAGACAAGCATGCAACATGGACATTCAAGCATGCAAGGCAAACATGCAACAACATGCAAGGGATGGTCTTAAACCAATATGGGCAGCTCTCAAATAGGTCCAAATCAGCGGCCAAAATGATGCGACAAAGGCATGAAAACGTACACACAAGCATGCACATACAAGGGCCTAAACATGGAGCATAAGACATTAACTCTTCAAAACATTAAAAGGATGAAAAATGCAAGCATACAAGAATGAAACATGGACTGAAATATGATCTCCAATGATGCCAAATCATGAGAATAAGCTAAGTAAAGCATGCTAGTGACCCACACACCCAAAGCTAACAAGCTAAAATGTATGATGGCTATACAAGTCATGGCAAACATGATCAAAACAACCAAAACCAGACCTCAAGCATGGCAAAACAAAGACAAAAGCTTCTTGAAGCCAAGCCAAAAGCATGCTAAAATGACATGTTAAGGCAAAATGCATACTAAGCTATTTCATAGGATTGCATGGCAAGTGTATGGAGCATGCAAAGACTAACCAAACCAAACCAAACCTAGACAGAGGTATGACATGGTAAAACAAGCCCAAGAACATGCTAAAATGGACACAACATAGGCTAGAATAACATGCTACTTCATGAAGCATATAAAGTTAGTGTGTGTGATTTACACCACAAGTATATTAACCATGCAAGAGCCGACCAAACCAACCCAAAACAGATCTGAGGCATGTCAAAACAGTACCAAAAACCTCTTGAGATGGCCCCAAAAACAAGCTAAAAGACATGCTCAAACATGAGGCACTCAAAGCTAGTTTGTAAGATTTACACTACAAGTGTATAAGGCATACATTGGATGACTAAACCAAGTCAAAACAGATCTAAGGCATGCTGAAATAACCCCAAATACATGCTAATATATGGTCAACACACACTTAACAAAGGTGCTCAAATATGAGGCAAATAAGGCATGTATTGAAGACAACAAGGAGAGGGGACCCTCTCCTTCGTAGGACCTCAAAACACCATCCTCACCAATGAAATCCCTCTGGATTTCAGTGGTGGGAAGGCCAAGACAAGGTGGTCCCGGAGCTCACCAAAAATGCACAAAAATAAGGCCAAACAAGGCCTAAAAGGGGTCAAACAACCCCAAACACAAAAGTGATCTTAAACAAACTTAAAAAGGAGCTCAAAATAAGACATTTTTTAGTTTATGACAAAGCTCAAAAATACTTACAAGTAAGGCTAAAATATGAAGCAAAATAAAGACCAAAAGAAGGTAAAGTGTGTTACCCTTGTAGCCAAAAGGGGACAGCAACTTCTTGGTCCAGAAAACCAGTCCCTTAGCCTCTGAAAATGGCTTTCAAGATCCTTAGGTTGATGATGGAGGTGTTAGGCCGAGAGTTGGTGTGCAAAGGGGTCAAGAACTATGGACTTTGGAGCTCAAAGTAGTGAGATATGTATGGTTTTTGCCTTAGCAAAATTTTTTGAACCCTTACAATGGAAGAGGAGCTCTTCTTTTATAGAGAAAGAAAGGGTTCAAGCTTCTCTTAGAAGCTTGGAGCAAAGGGGCCTAGCTTCTCTTAGAAGCTATAGCAAAGGGGTCAATGCTTCTTCAAGAAGCTAAAAATGGGCCAAGCTTCTCTTAGAAGCTTGGAGCAAAGGGTCAAGCTTCATGGAGAAGCTAGACAAGGGTTCAAGCTTCTTGGAGAAGCTAACAAAAGGTTCAAGCTTCTTGGAGAACCTTAAAACAAAGGATCGAAAGGTTCAAGCTTCCTCAAGAAGCTAAAATCAAGGGTTCGAAAGGTTCAAGTTTCTTCAAGAAGCTAAAACAAAGGGTTTAAAGGGTTCAAAAGGTTCAAGCTTCTTCAAGAAGCTAAAATAAAGGGTTCAAAGGTTCAAGCTTCCTTAAGAAGCTAAAACAAGAGTTCAAAAGGTTCAAATTCCCCTCAAGAAAAGGTCTCGGCCAGAAAAAGTGTCCGATTGACCAAAATCAGTGGCCGGCCGACCAAACACAATGTCGACCGGCCAACATCTTTGGCCGGTAGCAAGAAAACCGGGTCGGTGGCCTCAAGCCATGGCCGGTGAGGTATGGGGATGGCCAACAAGCTATTTTCAACCCTCAGAAGCAAAACAACAAGTGTTTGGTGCAAAACCAAACACAAAACAAACAAGTCGAGAGGTCTTGAGGAAAAGCGTGCGGCCGAAACCTCCGAGAACTCAAGACGAACACGAACATGGATGATCATCGAGTGTTCAAACGATGACGTCCAAGTCTTGAGGACGGTCAAAAATGGGGTGTCTACAAATACACACACTAAATAAATTTAAATTATCAACTTTCACTCAATACACATCTTACCATACCAAAAACACTCTTACCATCTTCATCCTTCAAACCCTAACCCTAATAAGCCACCATCGATGTTGCCTCCACCGGCAGGACCTCTTCCTCTCCGGCATTGCGTGTAGATGCAAACTAGGCAAAACACGTTGTTCCTAAGATGAACCACAAACCCCACAGTCGACTTTGAAGCAGTGACTGTACCGGTTACATGATTCAACCCAAACAGTGGGACTGTAACCAAACTATCATCATCTGGAAGAGTATCATCATCAAATGTTTTAGCTTCTTCTCCAGTCTCTTGTTCGTCATCATCCTTTCCTGCAGTAAAATCATACGCATACACCTTCATGATCTTTCCAGGTTGATCAAAGATAGTCTGATACAACATATAGTCTACAACCTCAACCTCAAAGAACCATGGGCCTACACTTAAATTATGAAGTATCATATCATCTGATCCAGCACCGGCAGCGCCACTACTGTCACCGCCATTATGCATCTTCCATTTGTTTTCAATAACATTAAAGGAATACAAAGTAACACGATTATATGAGTGAAGTAATAACACATAAATATTAAGGCCAATGACTGTGTGCCCGCGAAATTCCACGCCAGAAGACTTCTTATATAAGGAATGGAATGGAGGATTGGGCAGAGGGGTCCAAACATTGCCAAGTTCTGGATCAAGGACCTCGAACACATGGCCTATTGTCTCAGTTTTTCTACGGTCAAATATGGTATCGCCGGCAAGGGCATAAATTTTTTTATTCACAGTAACAACAACCGGATTTGGCTTCTTTTTCTTCCTTTTTTTTTTTTTTTTTTTTTTGAAAACTATGTTTGGTTTGGTTTTCATTTCAAAAACTTGTTTTAAATTTTTTATTCTAAAAATCTAAAATTTCAAATTATTTTATTATGTTCCAATAAGTCTTATGGATGATTTCACGACCCAAACCCACCCCTATAGGTTTAACGTCGTAACCGGCTAGTAATCATTGGATTACTAAAGGCCTCTGAACAGATTATGACATAAAATAGGGCTGCAGAAACAAATATATTAAAACATTCATAGTCCATTGAGCTGTGTTGACATACATAGGACAAAATTTTCAAAACTTTTGTATACATGCATGTGATGTCATAATACAGTAGTCTTACGTCACCCGCTGATATAGATAAAACAAAAGTGGGACTTAACCCAAAGTACAGATAAACATAAAACTTGTTCATATACCAAAAGAAACCAAGTTTTATATATTCACAAAACATGACCACATGACTTCCGGAACCTCCTCAGGAGGTACAAGGATTGGCCGACAAAACAAGCTCCAGGCGATCGTCATTGAGCTTGGTCACACGCCTGATCACCTAAATATATAATATAAATAGTGAGTGAAAACCCAGTGAATAATAACAGAGTAAAGTGTTTTAATTGAATGATGTCCTATATCAGATTCGGAAAATCAGAGTTCATATCAGAAACAGATTCATATTCTTATTCTTGTTCAACTCATATACAGAAATCAGAGTTCATGCTTAATCATACGTGGTACATCCATTAGCGTTAACAAAACAGATATAGATCAGATACAGACAGATACAAAACAGATGGTAGTTATGTATAACCAGTTCCATAAAGGAACCTCCGAATCCGGGTAACAGATAATAGATATGCTAAGCTCCATAATTGAGCCTCTGGTACGGGTAACAGATAGTAGACATATTAAGTTCTATGATGGAACCTCCGATACCGGGTAACAGCTAACAAATATCATATGATACTAAGGATACTGCAAATACATTTCAAAAATTTGACAATCATTCATTGTATATAACATAACATTTTAGAAAACAGATCTTATTTCATCATACAGAAAATAAATAAAATTGAAGATAACTTTACTAAGTTATTGCTCACAGATGGCTCTGAAAGCAGACAGACAGAGCAGACAAATCAGATAGCTTACAGCGCGTGACCTACACAAACATAACAGATACACAGATTGACATACACACTCAGATAGTACTTAACTTATTACATTTCACTTTTAGTGTGTTTCTACATCTTATCTTCATTATTGTATCTTATTCATGGCCTAGGAATGTCTAGGATGCAATGAGGAAGCCAAAATGACTTTCAAAACACTTAGTCAAATATGTTGAAAACAGATGCCTCACTAGAGCGCAACTTCCTTCGCTCGAGTGGACGCCCAAACATGAGAGTGGTCACTCAAGCATAACTTCCTTTACTTAAGCAGTCTGCAAACTTTGTAAACGTACTGGTTGTGTGATTTTTCCACTCGACGCAAGCTCGACGGTCGCTCGAGTATGAGATTGAGGTCTTCGCTCAAGCCCAACTTTTGTCGCTCGAGCAGTTTGCAAAAAAATGATAAACTTCTGGAAGCATGCATATTACACTCAAGCCAACTTGTGGTTGCTCAAGCAGAAGCGCCAAAATACGAGTGGTCGCTTGAGTGCAGGTTTTGTTACTTGAGCGGAGAGATTGAATTCTGGAATTTCCAGATTGCACTCCCTAGTTCAAAACTCGAATCAAACACTACAAAACTCATCTTTTTGGGCCAAAACTCAATAAAACATTTAGAAACTTGTAGAATATCAAGGATTGAAGATTATTTCGCAAAAATCAAGGCCTAATAGCATGCCAATTGTGCAAAATTAAGCTTGAAAGATAGAAAACATCACATGCTGTAGACAAGTCCGCGGGGGGACCTCGCTACAATTCGGACTCGATTTGTGTCACGGTTCTTAATCTTGAACCAAAGAGTCCAAATTCGGCAAATCGTTTTGAGAAAACAGATTTTTGAAAAAAGTGCCAAACATGGACTGCTTTGCCAGATACAGAGTCGCCACCTAAATATTTTATTTTAAGAAATTTAGAAAACCCTAACTCGTTGCCTAAGGCCACGTGTCCGTTATCACCAACGTTGCCTCGGCTCGGGAACTTGGGTACGATTGGGGAAGGTCACTTCGTGAGCACCCCCGCTCGCCCGATCAAAGATCGGCCCAAGGCCAAGATGATATGTTGC
>NW_021026779.1:300881-325146 GCF_004153795.1 Camellia sinensis
TCGTTGCCTGAATCATTTTGGTCTGTTACATACCTAGATGTATGGCAAACATAACATTCAGAATCGGTTTTGTGCTCATTCCTATATAACATGCAATCAATGGGACATGCATGAATCTTCTCATAACTAAGTCCTAACTCCATGACTATCTGCTCAACTTCATAAATAGTATTAGGCAGTGTTACAGCCTCTGGGAATGCCTCCTTCAATAACTCTAATAATATGGTAAACGATTTATTACTCCATCCGTCTAAATTCTTTATATGAATTAATTGAATGATAAATGAGAGCTTTGTAAAATTCCTACATTGTGGATAAAGCTCCTTTTGTCCATCATGTATCAAATTGTAGAACTTCTCTGCTTGTGGATTTGGTTTATCTCCCAAACCTATAGGGTTGTCTCCATCGGCTTTGTTATCATCATTTGTCCGGAAGGTCGTCGGCTAGCAAAAATTTCCGGTCAGCAAAATAAAGTGCCGGTCGGCACAATAAATTGCCGGCCGGATAAATATAGTGCCGGTGGATGGCCGGTAAGGTCAAAAATTCCGATTGGTGTCCAAATTGAAGCCCCGGAAGTTAGCTTTCCAATGGCGCAAACCTTGCATCAAAATTCCTCCTGTGCAAAAAGTTATGCCCTTTTCCGTGAAGCCACGCAGATTCAATCCAACCAGGATGATGCCCGACTTCAACTGATCATATCTCCCCCACCCGGACTTGGTTCTAGGAGATTCTTGAGTGAAAAATGAAGCCCCGGAAGTAATCTTTCCGACGGTGGTGACCCCATAGCTAAACTCCAAGTGTACAGACAGAGAAGCCCGATTCAGCGAGGGCTGCTCGACTCGCTTCTACCCGGATTCATGCCGAACTTCTCCCAAACTAGTTTTCTCCTCTCCTTTCCTCTTTTCTTCAACTCCAAAACCCTAAACAAAGTGTTTTGAAAGATTTGCCTCTCTTCTAGCCGAAGAAACTGATTCTTTGCCCTGCACAATCTCTTAACACCGAGCAAACCATCAGTAGTGCCCAAGTCTTAAGGGCGGTCAAAAATGGGGTGTCTACACCAGCACAACCATTGCTGGCTTTGCTAGAGACAAACAGATGGCTCAGGGAATTTTGCCCATCAACCTGAGTGTAGGAACCAGGGACTACATGACGGCATTCTTCGTTATCGACAGCAATGCTAAGTACAATGCTTTACTTGGTAGAGATTGGATTCACACTAATAAGTGTGTGCCTTCCTCTCTGCATCAGAAGATAATGATGGCCTTGGGCAATGGAGAGACAGAGGAAATCGATGCAGATCCTCAACCCTTCATAGATTGTGCAGACTTCACAGAGGCCAAATTGTATATTGAAAGAGTGACACCACTCAGTATACTGAGAAAACCTGATGGATCAGCCGAAGTGACGGCTGATGAGGAATTGACGCACCTAAAGCACTTAGTCCAGGAAAGTGCTGATCAAGAGTTTGTCGTTAAGGATGACAATGATGCCTGGTTGTAGGCCAAGAGATGAAACCCAAGAAGCCAGGTCTTTGGCTCTAATTAAGTTCTCAGTATTGGATGTAAAATCAATAGTCCAAAAGGTGCAAAGGCAAGAAAGAGAAGCCATGATAATTGGCTGTAAGCAGGAACAGCAACAAGCCAAGGTTTTGGCCCTTGATAAATACTGTGCATTGGACATTGAAACAAAAGTCTAGGAGATACAAGAAGAAGAAGCCTTATGGACAGACTTTGTCTATGAGGATGAGGGTAAAGATGTTGAATCAAAGAAGGAGCTTCAGTAAGTTCTCAGATACAAGACCCCTTGGAAGAAGTAAATTTAGGGGAATGTTCTATACAACAGCCCACCTATATAAGTGCTTGGTTGAATGCTCTTAACAGGGACCAGTTGTTGGTAGTTCTGAAGAAATATAAAGATTGTTTTGCATGGTCTTATAATGAACTACCAGGATTTAATAGGTCATTACTAGAACATAGGCTCTCTATGAGGCCTAATTTCAAGGCATACAAGCAAAAACCAAGAAGAATGAGTCCAGAAGTGATTCAGAAAGTTAAGAAGGAAATTCTTAGACTACTCAAGGCAGGTTTTTAAGACAGCCAGGTATGTTGAATGGCTATCTAATATTGTGCCTGTAGTTAAGAAGAATGGTAAAATGAATGTATGCATCAATTTCAGAAATTTAAATCTAGCAACTCCGAAAGATGAGTATCCTATGCCTATAGTAGATTTGTTGGTAGATAGTTCAGCATGGCATCAAATTTTGTTAATGATGGATGGGCACTCTGGTTATAACCAAATCTGTATTACAGAGGAGGATGTCCACAAGACAGCATTCAGATGTCCTGGGAATATTGGCACCTTCAAATGGGTTAAAATGCAATTTGGCCTGAAGAATGCTTGGGCTACATATCAGAGGGCTATGAACACTATCTTTCATGACCTCGTTAGAAGGTATTTAGAGTGTTATATTGATGACATTGTAGTGAAATCCTAATCCATGGTAGAACATTTGTTTCACTTAGAAGCAGCTTTTGAAAGAATGAGAAAGTTTAAGTTGAAACTCAATCCTCTTAAGTGTGCTTTCGGTGTATCATCTAGAAACTTATTGGGCTATGTAGTACACAAGAAAGGAATACAGATTGACTAGAATAAAGCCAAAGCCATCATTGAAGCCAGACCTCTATCAAGTAAGAAAGAATTACAAAAGTTCCTTGGACAGGTTAATTTTCTTCGAAGATTCATTTCTAATACTGCAGGAAAAACTAAAGTATTTTCTTCTTGTTAAAGCTAAAAGATGAAGAAGAATTTGTGTGGGCAGCAGAGCATCAAACTGCTTTCGAAGGAATCAAAGCCTACTTGGCCAATCCTCCAGCGCTAATGCCACCAAAGGGTGATAAGCCCTTGAAGTTGTACATAGCTGCAGCAGATGATTCATTGCGAGTTTTCTTAGCCCAAGACAACGAAGAAGGCAAGGAGCAAGCTGTTTATTACCTTAGTAGGTTT
This sequence comes from Camellia sinensis, assembly GCF_004153795.1. Classification (NCBI taxonomy): domain Eukaryota; kingdom Viridiplantae; phylum Streptophyta; class Magnoliopsida; order Ericales; family Theaceae; genus Camellia; species Camellia sinensis. Next base: position 303,885 of record NW_021026779.1, read on the forward strand.
CTAATTCTTGTGAATGTAAATACTCAGCTGTAGAAAAGTTGTGCCTTGCATTGTATTTTGCTGCAATGAAATTAAGATACTATCTTTTGCCTACAACTGTCTTGGTAATTGCAACCATAGATTTGGTTAAATATATGTTATCTAGACCCATGTTGAAGGGAATAATTGGCAAGTGGATACTAGTCTTATCAGAATTTCATCTAGAATATGTCCCTCAAAAGACAGTAAAAGGACAAGTTTTAGCTAATTTTTTAGCAGACCATCCATGTCAAACAGAAAGCCAAGAGATAATAGAACTTGGTATGGCTAGTGTTGAACCATGGCAAATGTGGTTCAATGGGTCAAAAATCAATGGTTTAACTGGAATTGGTGTAGTAATTAAGTTACCACAAGGAGTAGAAACCACACATGGTTTCAGAGTGGATGAAATTACTTGTTCCAATAATCAAGCTGAATATGAAGCCTTAATAATGGGACTAGAAATACTTATTGGATTACAAGCTCATGCAGTTGACATATTTGGAGATTCTCAGTTGGTAGTTAACCAAGTAAAATGGATTTTCAAATGTCAAAGTATAAGCATGTTGCCATACTATGTTGTTGAATTACATCTGCTTTCTCAATTTCAGATAGCAAATGTAACTCATGTCCCAAGGTTCTTAAATAATAAAGCTAATGATGTGGCTCAGAAAGCTTCGAATTTCAAGAGAAGGGATAATACTCAAAAGGACATAAGCCGAACAACATATTAGAAATTAATACCACCCTTAAATAAAAGGAATGTGGTCCTGGAAGTCAATCATAATGACTTACAAGAACAAGATTGGAGGCATCCAATAATGCAGTATCTGGCTGGCCCATCTTCGAAAGCCAGCAGAAAAATTAAATAGCAGTCTATGCAATATATGATGTATGGTAATGCTCTCTACAAAAGGGGGGGAGATGGTTTATTATTGGAATGTTTAGGCCCAAAAGAAGCATTGACAGCTATGGCTGAAGTTCATGAAGGCATCTGTGGTGCTCATCAACCTGGTGTGAAGATGAGATGGTTGCTTCGAAGGCATTCCTACTATTGGCCAACTATCCTTAAAGACTGCATAGAATATGCAAGAGGTTGCCAGGCATGCCAAAAGCATGGCACAATAAGGCATGTGCCCATAACTGACCTGCATGCAGTTGTGAAGCCTTGGCCATTTAGAGAATGGGCCATGGATATGATGGGAAAAATACACCCACCCTCTTCGAAACATCATTGTTTTATTTTAGTGGCCACTGATTACTTCACTAAGTGGGTCAAAGCTAATCCGTACAAGGCTATAGACCAGACTGAGGTCATTGGATTCATTAAGGATTTAATCCATAGATTTGGTATCCCACAGACTATAACTGTTGATAATGAGACTGTATTTGATGGGAAAATGGTAAAGTCTTTTGTGGCAGAGTTTGGAATTAGCCTTGTTAATTCCACCCCCTATTATGCACAAGCCAATGGTCAAGCTGAATCATCCAATAAATCTTTGAAAAAAGGAATACAGAAAGTTGTGGAAGACAATCCTAGGGATTGGCATAACTTATTGTTGGATGTATTGTGGGCTTATAGAACCTCGCCAAGGTCAAGTGCAGGAATCACTCCTTATGCCTTAGTATATGGGCATGATGCAGTGCTACTTGTGAAAATTAATGTTAAGTCCTTGAGGGTGAGATGCCAAGACCAGTTAGATCTTGAGCAATACCATCAGAGTATGTGCTTGGAGTTAGAAAATATAGATAATGCTAGAATTCTGGCGTTAAATAGCATTATTTTCCAAAAGAAGAAAGCAGCCAAAAACTATAATAAGAAAGTCAAACACATTGGCTTTGATGAAGGTGATTTGGTATGGAAGACAATACTTCCAATGGGGATTAAAAGCCATAAGTTTGGCAAATGGTCACCTAACTGGAAAGGACCATATCAAGTTCATAGAGTCTTGCCTTTTGGAGCATACCATTTGAGAAATTTGAATGGATATGTACATCCCAAAAAGATTAATGACAGATATTTAAAGCCTTATAATATCCAACCGTATGGGAAACACAATGAATAGAATAAATGCTAAACAAAAGAACATGAGAACACTTCAATGATAAATAAGAATTTATTTCATAAAGAGTCAAATATATGTTGCTATAGATTGGCCCAAAAGTCAGTACAGTGTTAAAATTGTTCTTTTACAATAGATGCTCTATTCTTGACGGATGGAAACAATTGAATGGCTGTAGTCATTTCTTGCTTTCGATCAACTAGCTCTTGATTAGTGATTTGCAGCTTGGTAGTAGTCCGATTCAAAGCTTGGTTAACTGCTGATAATTCTTCCTCAAGTTGAGCCTTCTTTTCCAACAGTTGAGCTTGAAATTGGGAGATAGAGAAATGTTGTTCTTTTAGTTCTGACACTTCAGCATGAACTTTAGAAACAAAACTCTGATCTCTCAATAACTTCTCCTCTGCAGCCTTAGCAGCATGACAGATGTTGATGTAAAAATCTATAGTGGCTGCTGCCTGAGATAAATGACTTGAAGCAGTCATGCCGGATTGTTCAATAATCTTGCAGCACTGGAGGAAGCCATCTTTGATTATAGGCCTTTGTAAGGCTTCGAAAGGAATCCTCGAAAAAGATGTCAGCAGCTCCGCACAGCTGTCCAAGTCTATCAAAGGCAAGGAAGTCTTACCACTGGAAGAAGAGCTCTCAAAAATTTCTAGCAAAGAATCAACTAGAACCAATGGCTCAGTCTCATTGCTAGTCATTGGAGAGGTGGAAGGTATGTCAAAAAGACTAGCCAATCTAGCCTCAAAAATATCCACCTCATCCATTGACATGGAAGGTGCAGAAGAGCTCTGGTAGAAGAAAGAAACAACTGCATAGGAATTGGAGGAGAAGGTGGAGTATCCTTAGCAATCTCTATAGTTTTTGCTACCAGTTGGTCAAAAGAAGAAGGACTGGAGCTAGGCAAAGGTAATGGATGATGGATTGGAGAGCTACCAGTACCTTTAATGTGAGAGTTAGCTACCATCAAAGATGAAGTAGCAGTTGGAATTTCCTTAGGAAGAGGAGGAGAAACAGTGCTCGAGGGAGAATCAAATTGAGTAAAAACAAAAGACAAATGAGGGAGGAATGGAGTTAAGCCAAAGGGAAAAAGAGCAGGAATACTTGGCCGCAAGAAGGGTACAGAGAATATAGGCCTAGAAAGTGGGAGTATTATCTAAATAGACTTCACATTTTGCGATTGATCAACTTCGACTGAAACTGAGGGAGTCCTTATTTGGAGAATAGGCTCAGTAGTGGTTGCTGCAAAAGAAGAAATACAAAGTAATGTCAAGTCTTAATGCCAAGAATTTGACAAGAGAATAAAAGAATAGAGGCATGAAAGAAGTTACTTGTTTCAGAAGTGATAGCAATGATGGGAGAGCTACGAAGGGAATAATGCTCAGCAATGTGCTGCCTTCTCGCAGTTTACCTTTGGATTGCATTAGCAGCAGCATCTTCATCTCTTAATAGTTGCTGCTACCGCCTCTTCTCAATTCTTTAAAAAATAATTATTTCTTTGGAATGTCCCTCCTCTACTGCTTTGGCAGCCGCCTCATGAGTGGGGTCTTCGACCAAATCAAAAGGAGAGACAGTCATCTTCTTTCTCTTTTTTCTCGCTAATGGTATTTCCTGCTCTTTCTTAATCTCTCTCTCTTCAATCTGGGATTCAGACTCTTCAGGAGTGAGTTCCTTTTCTACTGCTTTGGCAACTGCCTCATGAGTAGGGTCTTCGACCAAATCAGAAGGAGAGACAGTCATCTTATTTCTCTTTGTTCTCCGTAATGGTATTTCCTGCTCTTTCTCAATCTCTCTCTCTTCAGTCTGAGATTCCGATTCTTCAGGAGTGAATATTAACTTCCTTTTCTTTTTCTGTTGTTGTTTTTCTTCAAGAGTAGCTAGAGTTTTAGCTCTCTTAGGAGATTCTTCTTGTGGAGACTCTACACCAAGACGTATGAATGTAAAGGAAACAAACAAAAGAGTCTAAAAGAAAAAAAAAAACCTGAAAATACTTACCCTTTTTCGAAGCAGCTCTGGTAACTCTAGCAGGAGTGGGTGAGGCTGCAGGAACAGTCTTGGCAGTTGTGGAAAGAGAGGGAATGTTCTCGACTGTTGTTGGTTTAGCCTTAGAAGGCACTCCTAACCCTATCAGTAAATCATGAGGGTGTATTGCTAGGCGCATTTCCATATTGGCTGTCCACCAATTTTGAAATCTTTTCAAAGCCGAGCCAGAGGGAAGGAAGGGAACAAATTTGAACACGCTCAAATCTTTCAACAGTTTAAATGTTGCCTTTTCTAGTTTTGATTTGGGTACTCTCAGGTCTCTGGCTGTAAGATGGACATTTGAGAGGCTGCAAAGTGGAATGGGAATCCCTTGAGTAAACCCAAATTGCCTGGCAAACTGAGAAGGGCAGTATACCTCAGATATACACTTATAAGCTCGAGGGTTTAAAGTACCTATGAACAGCTCCCTTGGTAACAAAATGAAAGCCCACTTATCTTTGTGGGGTGGGATGGAACACTCTTTATCAGCCAAGAATGTTTGCAGCCAAGAATGTTTGTAGCCAAGCTGGTCCTTTGTTGGCATCAAAGGGGCAGAAGAAGGTGGTAGATAAAGAAATAGGAAGTTGATGAAAAAATATGAGGTAATAGGCAAAGGAAGCAGGATAAAGAACAATTCTAGCATATTTTTCCCCATAAGTGCTAGGATCCTGAACTAGGAATTTTAAGCATTTGGGATGCAAATCATTAAAGTAAGCAAAGAGCCAGAGTTGGAGCACCTAAAGGGGACCTCCTTGGTTGATATCAAGAGGTTTCTCACAAAATTGGGAGCAGGCTCTATAAACATGGCCTAAGAGATAACGGGCCAAGGCTATGCATTTCTTCAAAACAAGGGCCTTCGCAAGTGGGGCGAACTCAGGCATGATCCGCTGAGATGATATACAAAAGAGAAATTTACACAACCAGCATAAAATAAAGGAAAAGAGTTCTCTATCTCTGATGGGGCCTTCTCTTTTATTTTCAGCCTTTACAAAATCACTGTAGGAGGAATTTAAGGGTGGCAGGGAAAACTAAACAGAAAGGTCCCGGTAGTTGGGTGTAAAAGGAGTACCAAGTGGTGAAAGCCCTAGGAGATGGCAGATATCAAGAACAATGGGGGCCATCATGCCACACCGAAACTGAAAAAAATTAAAAGCCATATTCCAAAAGCAAATAGCAGTAGGAATCAAAAAAGGGTCTTCAGGAATGATAAACCTGGAAAGACGAAGGACGTCGAGAATACAGAGCTCTTGCAGGTCACATTCTCTTGCAGGCACAACTCTGTCATACCATTCCTCCCACTCAGCCCTCAATGTCAGCCAACAACGGTGAGATCGGGTCATTCTCCAATTTCCCCAGTCAAGCCCCCTTTCAGAGAGAAGAAAGTGGTCCTCCAAGCGAGGGTATAAAGCTGGAAGTTGAACGGGAGCTTCTCGAAAGATGGGACCTAAGACATATTCTTGTTTATCGCTATGGCGAGGAACAAAGAGGCATCCGTCTATGGCACTTGACCCATCAGCTGTAAATTTGGCAATCTCTTCCTCAATACATCTCTTTAAAGCTTTGTTGGGCTTATACGATCGTCAGTTGGTACTTTCAGAGAAGAAGAATCCATTGGTGGCAAGCAGCAAGGAAGAGAGGGTTAATAGACAGGAAGGGTTTGTGTGTTGAGCAAACGAGTGATTTCAGAGCACGAAATAAAAGGGTTCTAAAAAACCTTTGTGTCTGGAAAATATATCGCGTAATTCGTAAAAAAGTACTAAAAGTACAGATACGAAGAGTTTCCTTCAATATTGATACTTTTGGAGGGAAACATATCTCAGATGCTGATGTCAACTTCGAAATAAAATATTTGGGCCAAAGTCAAATGACAACGGTTTCGAAACTGAGAAGCTGGCTTCGAAGCATATTCCACACCTAAGGATGTAAGAATGCTCAAGTATTTGTTTTAGGTTTCTTAATGAGAGTAATATCCTTCAAAACAAAACTTGAGATCCCTTAAGGATGGGAATTGTTGTTCGAAGTATCAAAACCAATAGTTGGTTTGATAATATGATGAAAAGATTGCTTTTTCAGACTAAAACAGTGCAGCTCTCGAGAGGGGCTTCCATATTTTTGAAAGTATGGACTGTTGTTCGAAGCAAAAATGGTCAATTTAAAACTGATTGATCGTACTAACCATGACCATATGTTGGATATGATTAAAACAAACTTTAAGGGGCAAGGTTGTTAAATTCGAAGCACTGATTCTAAATGAAAATCAGCAAAAAATTGTCAATTGTATTCCATGAATTGGAAAAATTCAGGTTGATTTTTTAGTGTTTCATTTGAGATGATTGAATCCAGATTTGAAGGATAAGATTATGGAGTTTGAAGCCCTAAATTTGCTTATAAAGACAAACAGAGATAAAGTCAAACCATGCCAAACAAAGAGAAAAGTCTTAGCTATATTGAAACAAAAGCAATTTCATCAAAAGGCCCTCCTTGGGTACAAATTCGAGTTCATAAAAGTAAGGAATAGAATAAATAACAAGATCATGGAATTTAGTCCAGCTATGGTCAATAAATTTCTGTTCCTTTTTTATTCTATCCTCTATTTTCTCTAGGTTTGGCTGCTGAAGTTGATGTGCTCTTACTTGATAAAAGAGTTCTTCAGCCTTTATTTCGAACGCTGTTTCTTTTAACCCTTGTTCTAGCTCGTCCATATCCAAGTCATCCCAGTACGCAGAGTCTTTATTCTTGAAATCATCGTATTCTTCGATGAGGTTCTCTGCTTCGTACTGGGTATGAATTCGAAGGGATGAAAGTTGGTTCAAAGATTGGGTGATGGCCACAGAAGTCCGGTGCCAATGGAGAAGCAATGGGAGTTGGTCCAAAAACATCTAGAGTTCTGCTTGGGCGATGGGGTTGAGGACGTGACCCCGAGTCATAATATCACAAGCCCGTTGAAGGTTCTTGAGAAGGATATCGTCTTCAAGAACATTGAAAGATAAGTGAGAAAAGGCCGCAAGCAGAAGTTGGGCTTGCTTTTGCTGAGTTGGAGGAGGAGAAGGTGGGGGCTTATAAGGAGGAAAAACCTTGTCCGCAGAGAGGGTAAGCCTCAATCTCTGTCCAGCAGGGATTTTGCGGAGGAGGAGGTATAAAGGCTTTCATTTTGAAAGAATGAGAAAACTGAGGGGCATTAACACAATCAAGCCAGTTAGAAGAGCAAAGCCTCGCCTTCTAGGCTAAGAACGATGGGTTATACCCTTGTGCCTCTTCTGGGCGTCGGGTAACTTGTACTGTCTTTGTAGGCATGGAGGATGTGTACCATGCTACAAGTAGATTGTCCTCTAAACTGCGTTGGTGGTCGATGGGCACGTAAAGATAAACCACCGAACTTCGAGCATCATAAGGGAATTCTAGAGGATCAGTGAACTCGACAAAGTGATGATTAACTCGCTCCCTTAACTCACATGCCTCAGGTTCCGACCAACTTCTCCAACCAGAAGCCCCAGAGGATGAAGAAGCCACAGCCTCATCCCATGCAGAAGATTGTGGATTAGAAGAAGAACTTCCCATGTCCATATTTGCAAATTTCTGAATCAAAGGATTGTGGACAGTGTGTTCGTAGTCCAAGGGTTGATAATTTGTAAAAGCTTCCATGACTTGAATATAGAAAGATGGGTAAAGGTGGCTAATTAATGCATGAAGATTCTTTCGAGGATGAACAGTATTATCAAATAACTCTTCATATGCTTGATCGAGATAAGAAAAGGTTTGTTTATCCGTTGAATTGGACTTTTCGAATAATGAGATAGTGAGCTTGTTTAAGGGATCAAAGAGGAGTTAATACAAAGGTTCATCAATGAATGACGGTTGTGTTTCTAAAAATGCAAAGCCCATGCACGTTCTAAAATGTGGATAAAAGACCTTGATCCACTAATATCACCAAATACTGGGTATCTTAGTGCGGGGGTTAATGTTGGCTACATATTTTGTATAAGCCAATCACAATTCAACGCGTGGCAAAATAAGGGCAATACGGGAAGACTATTCAAGTTTTTGATCGTGATCGTACACGTGGCAGTTAGTATTGGTTCTTACAAGATTTGCGTAGCACTAAATCAGCAAAGAGATGCAAAGTGATGTGATTTCAACGGTTACTCACATTCAAATTCAAAATTAGGAGGGAAGCCTAACTGCAAGTGATGTCATAGTGGAGCTAACTATAAGGAAACATGATAGCGATCATGGAGGAACAATTCGACGGTTAGAAGTGCAGTTCGATGGTCATCCTTGAGAAGTATAAATAGCAGAGAAGGCCCAAAAAAAAAAGGCCCCAGACTCAGATCCAAAAACCAGTTTTATTCTACTTTATTTCCTTTCCAGTTCTACATTTTATGTTCTTTACATTTCTGTACTTTAAAATTCATGCACTATACTTCGTTCATAGGAGTAGTTTCAAGTAGATTATTGTTGTAAACCTCTACGAGGCTGAATTGGATCATTGTAAGTTTTTCATTTTAATGAAATGCTTCAATTGTTCTTCATTTGATTGTTGTTTGCTTAATTCTCCTAAATCAAGCCACTAGTAAAAGTCCTCTTCATTGAGGCTGAAAGAACTAAAACACAATCGTCTGATAATTGGTTGGCAATTAATTTTCTGTAAGGATTGATTGATCTTTGCTGGCACGCTCACAATTACAATAATAACCTTTGAAAGCCAAAAACCAACAAAACCATACATTAACAACTCCTTTGAAGACTCTTCATTGCATTGTTGAATATGAGTATCTCCCATCAATTTCGAAACCTTTTATGTTGTTATCTATTTGTATTTCATTGATGAACACCATTGTTTTTATGCATTCGACACTAGTTTCACAATACTAATCCATTATTTAGTTGTTAACTTCGAAAATTTCATAGATTTTTAGAATTTGATTTCCGAAACTAATTGTTTAATTTGAAACTTGAGTTCCGAAGTTTGTAAAAAAATTCGATTCTATAAATAAACCGTTGTGATTCAAAAAAAAAAAGTGTTCTGCACCTACCTTTATCAACTCATAATTTATCCTAAATGTGTTTATGTAGTAAAGATTGAATTAATGAAGTGTGTGATCTATAACTTGTTGGACAATTTTCACTGTATTTAAATTAATTAATTCTGTTTGGGTACTAAACGACAAACAGAATATAAAAAGAAAAATAGGAAAGGAGAGAGAATGTTTGATTACAAAAATCAAACTAGAAATAAAATTAAATAAATAAAAATATATTTTATTTTGTTACAAAAACAAAATTAAAATTTGATTTAAATAAATAATAATAACACAGAATATAAATAAATAACTTACTTGATTAATTTCTTGAATATTATACTGATCAAGTGACACTATGTCCTTAAGACAAATTCATCCTCTCCACGGTGCTTTTAGAATACGGACGTCTATCTCCAAGGATAAAATGATCAAACAACGAATAAATGCAGCACTACAATTTATTCGTACAACGAACACACTAAGTGTATATACTCTTTCTCACAGAAAACTAATGCAGTAATATGAAGAATAATAGCATAATTATTATGGACGAAAATTGTGAATGAATTCATCAAATGAGGGCTAGTCTATTTATAGATGTAGTGACACCTTTTAATTTTGAATTGAACAGGTAACATACCTGTTTGAACAGGTACTGAACTTGTTGGTTTGAAATTGGTACATGAATCTGTTTAGGTTTGAATTTTGAACAAAATCGGTTCTGGGTTTGTAACAGATTCAGATCTGTTGGACAGAGGGCAAACTGTTTTGAATTTCAAAATTGAAATTAACTTGGACAGAAATTCGGAATTAATTTCGAATTTATTGAACATATTTTATTTCAAAACATAAAATTAAATTCAAATGTTTTTGGCCCAAAAAGATTAGTATTGGGCCGGACAAGCCCAACTCAACATCACACCACGTACCCGCGCCCAAGCCCAAGCCCAAGCCCGGCCGACCTGACGGAGGCGGCGCGCGCGTGTGGTTATTTTTGGGTCTAATGGGTCTAGCCCAATTTGCCCATAACCTCTCCCTTCTACAAACTTGGGGTGCCCCTTGGGGCCCCCTGTAGACGTCCCCGAACGCCCCGGGAGGGTGAGTCCCCTGTTCTGTTCATTTGGGGTTCACTACAGTTCGGACTCCAAATTGTCACGGTTCTAAATCTGAACCAAAGAGTCCAAATCCGGCAAATCGTTTTGAGAAAACAGATTTTGAAAGAAGTGCCAAACATGGACTGCTTTGCCAGATACAGAGTCGCCACCTAAATATTTTATTTTGGGGAAATTTAGGAAACCCTGACTCGTTTGCCTAAGGCCACGTGTCCGTCATCACCAAAGTTGCCTTGGCTCGGGAGCTTGGGTAGGATTGGGGAAGGTCACTTCGTGAGCACCCCCGCTCGCCCGATCAAAGATCGGCCTCTACTAACCATGATATCTAATTTTGAAAACTTTATGCGTTCTTATTCCGGTTATTAGCCTAGATTTACTATGTGATGCGCACAGCATACAAGTATAGACTAGATCGCCTGAATTGGAACAAAACATTTCATGTTTGTTTATTTGAAAATGGTTTGGTGGTGCTACCCGCAAGTAGGCTAAGACGTGGATTTGCCACCCTCGGGTGGGCTTAGAAAACATGATTTTGCCACTATCTAGTGGGCTTAAAACTCGCATTTAATGAATTGTTCCAATCCAAATAACCCAACCTTCACCCACAGGCACTTAGGCAGTTATATCACATAAGAAATTAGCCTCATGGTAAGCATGCTATCATGGCAGTCACTCACACACATGCAAATATGCTAAAGCATAAAACTTACCGAGTACTCCAAGCCAAAACAGAAGCTAGGTTAGAAATCCATGCATGATCCTAACTATACAGAAATGCCTAATGCAACACATGCAAAAATGCAACTATAGCAGGCTCGGCTATTCTAAATATGGCATATGAAATGCTACAGCTAACATGTATTCAACTTGGAATTGAAAATACAATGCAGTTAGTATGATGCGCTGAGCCCGGTGCATGCAAAACAGATGAATGAATGCAAACATGTTATCATACTGTATGCTAATTGAAACATGCCCTAATCTAACCATCATAAGCGGGTAAATAAAAGGGAGAAAGACATGGGGTTGGAAGACATACATCACACACACGCACACTTATTACAGTTGTGCCCTCACTCGGAGGGTTCGAATAAATAATACAGTCCCTAATAAATAATTACAGTCCAAATATGTACAAAACCCTAATTAATTAACAAATTAAATTAGGAAAGCAATAAATTGGCATGCAAACCAGGGACTGCCTCAACTCTGCTCCGGATGATGAATGATGCATGCTCGGGTTGCCTTGTGCGGAGAATCTCTCGCGATGCCCCGGTTTGCCTCTGTTTGCAATTGTTCTTGGAATGCGTGCCAAGCTCCGGAAGGTTGTCGATTTCTGATTTGCTGCAACAGAGAGCAACAAAGGGGCATGGCAAAGTATTTTCACATATGTATGCATGGCTACTCTTCAAGGAGTGTAGTCCTCGATCCTCGTGCCACCAATCACGCATCTCGATGCATGATGGCCGAGGAGTCGAATTGCACGACTCAATATGAAATGAATACACATATAAACACAACAGGGCCTAAACTCCGTCATGGATAATCCGGAGTGTCGGCGACCAGGAATTGAGACACGTTGCGTCACTCGGAGTACGAAACGTCCCTCGTTTCCCGTGCTCGGGATAACTCCTATCCCAAGCACAATGCAATTTGCAAGACATGCATGAATGCAATACAACCTAGCATGCACAATGCTATGAGGTGGCAAACACAATGCACGATGTAACAAGGCATACACAATGCTCTAACATACAACCTAGCATACGCAATGCTATGAAATGAAATGGCATACACAATGCACAATGGAATTACACCAACATGAGTGGACCTCAGCCACACTCACATCAGTAGCCATTAGATGAAAATGAGACTCTCGAAATACGTGCACGCATGCACGCAAACCGAGGACCGAACCTAAGGCAACAAATACCACTCTACCAAAGCATGGCAAGGCATGGAATATGGTATGCAAACATGCAAATTTCAGTGCTGAAATATGATACAAAACAGCCCCGAAACATGAAAACATGGCACCCGATGCATGGAATGAACCCCGAAACTCGAAACTAGGCACATGGAATGACTTACAGCTATACAAAGCATGCATTATTTGATAATGAAGCATGAAGACAGAGGCAAGACAGTCCCAAAACATGCATATTTCCAGTTTATAACAAGTCTCAAAAATGAACACAAATAGGGATAATCTATCATGCAAAAATGGCCCTAAAAGAGAGATTAAACACAAGGGACAGAAGCTGGCCCCAAATGGAAAAGAGCCCTTCAACAAAGTTTAAGAGGGGCTCAAAAAAAGGCACTTTACAGTTTACATCAAGCCACGAAAATAATCACAAATAAGGCCAAACTATCATGCAAGAAAATGCCTAAAAGAGGGGTAAAGAGACAAGTGGTAGCTTCTGTTCTTAAACAGAGGAGATCCCTTCAACAAAGTTGAAGATAGGCTCAAAAAAAGATATTTCACAGTTTATGGAAAAGTTCAAAACAGCTCACAAATAAGCCTAAAATACTATGCAAAAATTGGCCTAAAAGAGAGAGAAAGAGGCAAGTGGTAGTAGGAGACCTCAAACAGAGGAGATCCCTTCAACAATGTTTAAGAGGGGCTTAAAAAAAATTATTTTAAAGTTTATGACCAAGTCCAAAACAACTCAAAAATAAGCCTAAAATACTATGCAAAAATTGACCTAAAAGAGAGAGAAAGAGGCAGGTGGTAGTAAGAGACCTCAAACAGTGGGAGGTCCTTGATCAAACATGAAAAGGGGCTCAAAATATGACTATTTACAGTTTGTGTCGGAGCCCAAAAATGCAATAAACAACGGCTAAGAAAGCATGCAAAAAAAGAGCCGAAAGGGAGGGAAAAGAGACTTACCCTTGTAGCCTAGGTCTTCAACAGCTTTTGGTCCAAGAAATGATGCTCTTAGCCTCTGGAGATAGCCTTCAAGTTGCTGGAATGGAGGTGGAGGGGTGGTGCTATGGATTGGTGTAGAAATGGCCAAGAACCAAGGGTATTTTGAGGGTTGGAATAGAGAGAGAGGGAGATTTAATGCAAGAGCTCCAAACAAATTTTTGTAACCCTCAAGCAAGGAGCTAAGGGGCTGGTTTTATAGAGGAGAGGAGTGGAGAAAATGGGGGAAAATCAAATTCAAATTTCCCCCCCAAAAGACCCCCCCTCGGATACAGGATCTGGAGGGAAACAGAGGGTACAGCTGTAAGGAACCAGGTGAGAGGGTCATGGCCAGCCAGGTTCAGAAGGTTCAGGGGGCCGGCCGGCCACCCCCCATGGCCGGCCGGCCAAGGGTCAAAAGGGTCAATGAAGATTGCTGGCTGGCCACCTCAAAAAGGTGGCCTCCTATGTGTGCACAACACAAAAATGTGGTTGAAACCCGGAGAATGTGAACCAGGAGAGAGAAAAACCCATTTTTTAGAGGGGTTCAAAAGGTTCAGGCACAATTGCTGGTCGGCCTATACAGATTGGCGGCCTCCCAGGTGTGTACAACACAAATATGGGGTTTAGGGCTAAAGAAAGTGGCCCCGGGGTGGTCAACATTAGCTTTTTAGTGAGGAAAACAGGTGACGGAGAGCGATGAAGAAATAAAGCTGGCTTTTCAGAACAATTGCTGGCCTCCCACCCTCCTACAAGCTTCCTAACAATGAAAATAAGGCCTCCACCAAAAATGAACCAAAACGGATGCAAAATGGAGGTTCGGGGACCGAAACGCGCGGCCCGGGGCCCCGAAAATGGGCTGTTAAGCACCGGAGGTGGCATTCGACAACGAAGTTGGTCTCTCGGGCCACAGTGTCCCCCAAAAGGGAGTAAATAAGGTGTGTGCCAAAAACCGAAGCAAACGGAGGTGGTTAGGCGGTTCCGAACCGAGGCACACGGTCGTCGGCTCCGAAAAACCGGAAACCGAGCTCCAAATGGGAAAAATGGCCTACGACCACGAAACGTAGCCTACGGCCACTGAGAGATGATCTACGAGACCTCTCTCTCCCTTCGGGAAGAGAAAACAGAGAAAACAGAGCTTGGTTCGCAAACTGAGACAAGGTACGAAAGAGTTCGGAAGTCCGGAGGCAAGGCTTGCAGCCGGGACTCTGAAACTTCTAAACGAACACAAAATGCAATATCACCAAGCGCTCAACTGGTGACGTCTGAGTCTTAAGGTCGGTCAAAAATGGGGTGTCTACAGTTGCCCCTCTTTGACAGAACTCGGAAGTCATAAGTGACAGGAGTGAATGTCAAAGCCCAGAGACGACCCATTTTTGATAAGGCCGAAGACTTAGACACAGGCGAGATAAACAGAGATACGCCCGCAGGCGTGCCCGCAGGCAGGGGGGCAAAATGCAACTGGCAATGCAAGAAGCCGGACGGAACTTAATGATCATGCAAACGTAGCAAGCTGTAATGGAGCACATATTCACAATAGATGCAACAGTTTTAAGCAAGAATGCAAAGCAATATTTCATGCAGTTAAGAATACGGAGAATTATTCAATTCTCGCCACGTCTCACACGGAGAAGATACAATACTTGTGCAGTTCGTCTGGTTGCACCAGCCTCAAGTGAACCGTACATACAATATCGTGCCTGCAAAAGAAAGAAACTCAACAAGCACAACATAATTAGCAACACATGTTCAAAGCGATATTGAATGCAGACAATCGCGGCGCGCGATAGAAAAGTGCATCGCAATGCGAGGAGTAACGCGCGTGACAACACCTGTGAAACGTGCACAATAGTATGAGTGGTGTGCATGAGAATGCAAGTGACGTGCATAACAATGCAGAATAAATGTGAATTCGAATGCGAATTTGTCGTAAAACGACGAGCAAAGAAATGCGAGTTTTCGATGAGGGTGACTCAATTGCGACCTCCGGTTCACCTCCAGGAGGGGTCGCAACATGTTCGAAAAGGATACATCTCACTTTTGATGAGTAATGATAAAAAATGCATCGAAAGTTGGAGTTGAAGTTCCGGTAGAGCGATTTCGCGACGGAAAGTGCACTTCTCTTGTACTTTTTCAGGTCCCGGGGACTCCAATCCTTCCCAAAATTTGCAGAGAGCTTGGTGGGCACCTGGGGAACACCACTGACCAGGTCTCATTCCAGGGAGAGGCCACCGACCATCATTTTGCAAAGGGGGTGGTCGGCTTGCCACAAAAGGTGGTCGGCCGACCCCCTAGCCCAAATCCGGGGCAGTTCGATCATTTTGCTCTCATTTCTTTAAATACACTTGGCCAAAGCCTCATTCCTCACAACTTCAGCTCCGAAAACACCTTCTCTACCTTCCTAGACCATTTTCCTCTTCAAATCTGAGCTCTATACGCGTTTTCCAACGCTCCACGCAAGTTGTTTTCGTGAAATTTTTCAGTTTTCATCACTTTGGACCAATTAAATTTTGATTTCGGTACTTCTTTTCTCATTTTCACCACTTGAGGTAAGTTTGTCTCAACATTTGGAAGATTTCTTCGGGGGTTGACTTTTGTTGACTTTTTTATTTCCCGAGAGTTGACTTTTGTTGACTTTTTCTAATTTTGGCTCATTTTGCTCATTTTTGCTCCTTTTTGCAGATTTTCTGAAATGGCCGGTCATTTTCCTCACGGTGGAGGTCCTCCGGGCGCCGGGGATGATCCCGATATTATGGCTCTGCCTCCGAGGGTTCGACCCTTCATACCCGAGAGGTACGTCCCTCGGGCATATATCCTTCCACAGGCTATTTTTCATCACTTCACTGATTTTGATGATCGAGCGCCTGGGGATCTGCTTTTGCGAGAGCCGGAGTCTCACCTCTCTCATGAGGCACGAGAGGTATTTACTTCACCTTTTTTAACATTTCTGCAACGTATTCCGCATTTTTATACGTTTCATGCCTCTTGCTATGCATATCTGCTCTTTTTAGCACGTAGCTTGTTCTGACGCTTAGCCCATGATACAGTATTCTGTTTGCGTTTTGAACGCTTGAATTTCTGATCACGTAGCCCATAACCTGATGGTGAACACACAGCACACATATATGTTGATAGTTGAACACTCAGCCCAAACTTTGAATTTCCAAACATACAGCCCAGCTGAAGGTGAACACGCAGCACACACTTGTTGAGAGTAGAACACACAACCCAAACTCTGAATTTCTGAACACGCAGCCCAAGTTGAAGGTGAACACACAGCACACACTTGTTGAGAGTAGAACACACAGCCCAAACTCTGAATTTCTGAACATGCAGTCCAAGTTGAAGGTGAACACGCAGTACACACTTGTTGAGAGTAGAACACACAGCCCAAACTCTGAATTTCTGAACACGCAGCCCAAGTTGAAGGTAAACACGCAGCACACACTTGTTGAGAGTAGAACACACAGCCCAAACTCCGAATTTCTGAACACGCAGCCCATTGTTGAGGTGAACACACAGCCCACTGATTGAGAGTAAAACACACAGCCCAAACTCTGAATTTCTGAACACGCAACCTAAGTTGAAGGTGAACACACAGCACACACTTGTTGAGAGTAGAACACACAGCCCAAACTTTGAATTTCTGAACACATAGCCCAAGTTGTTGTGAACACACAGCCCACTGGTTTTGAAATCTGAACACACAGCCCAAACATTTTGAATTCTGAACACGCGGCTCATTGCTGAGGTGAACACACAGTCCACATTGATTGAGAGTTGAACACGCAGCCCAAACACTTGAATTCTAATTTGATTTTGCATATAGCTTATACATTTCATTTGTACACAGCTTGTATATCTCATTTGCACGCAGCTTGTTTATTTCATTCTGAAACTGAATATATGTATTCACCGTGAATGCAGGTGTCCTCCCGTGTTACACGGGGATACGGCTCCATTGCTGCGAGAGATTGGTGCACGGAGCTCCCAGAGGCCGTCCGCGATTAGGTTGATCTAGCAGGATTCGGGCCCTTTTGTGCCAGGATATCTCGTTATCCAGCTAGCAGGACGTTGATGGGCGCCCTGGTGGAGAGGTGGTGGGACACCACCAACTCCTTTCATTTCTCATCTGCCGGGGATATGACCATGACCCCATTTGACTTTGCCGTATTGACCGGCCTTGATGTGGGAGGCTGGGCGATCCCATATAACGAGGACATGGGCCAGTGGGAGGCCGCTTGGATCTACTTACTGGGAGCTTGTCCACCGATCGACCGATCCTTGGGCCGAGTCCAGTACACTTGGTTTTCTTCACATTTTAGGCATACTGAGCCCGAGACTCTGGAGGAGATTACACAGTACACCCGCAGGTTTCTGATGTTCCTCTTCGGGACCACTTTGTTCTCCGACAGGGGGAACACCGTTGGGCTATATCTGCTGGGTGCCCTGGCAGACCTCACACAGGTTAGTCGGTATGATTGGGGTGGCGCCAGCTTGGCTACCCTCTATTGCTATATGAGCGCGACCTCCCGCGAACGGGGGAACATAGTTGGCGGCTACTGGAGAGCCTGGGTCGTACCTTCTGCCCTCTTGATTTACATTTCTGCTTTTCAATGTATGTATATTGCACACACGGCACACTTTATACTCTGTCCTGACATCCTGCACTCAGCATTCTGTATTCTGATGGCTTTTGCCCCGTTTTCCGCAGTTATGGATTTTCGCATATTTTCCCATACTAGCGCCAGAGCTGGAGGTGGAGGCGCCCCTTATGACCCCTTACTCGCTTGTTTTCAAGGGCCAGTACCGGTCGCGGCCTCGGGAGACCCTTCTCTACCTACGGCAGTATTTTGACACGGTGCGACTGTCAGAGGTAATCCAAAACTCCCAATTCCCAATGTTTTCATCTTTGGTTTGTTCCGTACATCTACGATTTCTGATCAGCCTATGCATTGGTTACCCGCAGATTACCTGGCAACCCTGGTTACCTTTGGGTAGGGACCTTCGATTTCAGTTTGCCGGAGGATGGGCCTTTTCCCGGTATAGGATCTTGTTCGAGGGGCCAGTTGGTAGGGCCTGGTTCTTGGGGGAACGCTTCCTTCGTCAGACTTTGGGCTTTCCTGAGCCGAGTGTTCCCTCAGCACCTCCGGACGGTATGCGGCTCGCTGATAAGCTTACTCCCCAGGGTGTCATTGACGCTAGGTTGGGCATTGATGCACTGCTGTATATAGAGGACGGGGAGTACACGACCTACCATCACACCTACTTGATGCCTCCGTTGACAGGTATCCGTACTCCTTCGAGGAGGTCTACTGACATGCCGTCTTTGAGTCGAGCTAGGGCTGCAGGCGTCCCTTCTACTAGCAGGGCTGGCACATCGAGAGGAGGGGTTGGACTGGTCCCCCCGATTCCTCCGACTCATCATCATGTCGGATGGCCAGACATGCCGACCGAGTTGACAGGATGGCGATATGGGACCTCCTACCCGATTCTGATAGAGCCTCCCATGCCTGATCATCGATATGTCATTGTTCCCGACTCATCGCCGGTATGCCCCACTGCTTTTCATTTATCATTCAAATACTTAGACATTCCTTTATTTATTGATGATTTGAGCTTGTATCTGCAGCCACCCAGAGAGTACATGGAGGGGGTGATCGGATTGGTGGCCCCACTCGAGGGCATGGTCTTGCGGAGAGAGGCACAGCTGTCCATCATGGGTTTCCAGGTACTCTTTAGTTTTCTCACATTTATCGTACTTCTGACGACATGTTGACCTTGAACATTTTACTGCTTTGATTAATTGTATGTGTAGAGCACATCTGACACACACCACATTCATATATTGTATCTGCATGCACCCTCATTTCATGTAGTTTGCTTGCATCTGTATCTGATACACACATTTTGAGCTGATGTATTCAAATTGCACTTTTTATTTTCAGATGCCTCCAGTATATCAGCCACAAACCGGGCCATCTCGACCTTCTCGGGGAGCCGGGCCATCTCGGCCTTCTCGCGGGGCCGGGAGAGAGGAGTCGTCCCACAGACGCAGAGCACATATCGTAGAGGAGGAGCCCGATGAGGACGAGGAGGACGAGGAGGCTACAGATCGTCAGTCAGAGACCTCTGCTGACAGAGAGGAGGGTTCCCACCCTGGTTCCGGGAGTGGAGAGGAGGCTGAGGAGGATCCTGAGGATGACAGTTCCGACTCAGATGGTGCCGGTGGTGCAGAGCCTGTTCCGTAGAAGAGGATGAAGAGGGCCTCTTATTCCTGCTCTTGAGAGCACTGGTGCAGCTGTTTCCTGCTTTATTTATCTTTTTTACTAGTAGTTGTAGCACATTGTACATTATTAGGCAGTTTTATTTTCTGTAAAACTTGTACCTTTGCTGTAAAATGTTGTAACAAAGGAAGCATGATGGAATGAAACAGCATTTTTGAAAAAAAGTGTTGTACTTTATGTTCTCGGCATCGCATCGCATCATTTTGCAAATAATGAGATTGAACGGTAAATGTGCATTGTGTATTTGCCAAGTCAGGTAGTGAACCGACGCGACAAACTAAACAACTTAACTCACTAAGAAATAACAGAGTCTCAGCAAGTTTACAACTCGATAAGCAAAACACAACAAAGTTGGCAACTCGATAAGCAAGACACGACAAAAATTGATTAAACAAAAGGTAACAACTCAATGCACGAAACTCGACAGCTCGATAAAACTTACAACTCGATAAACAACTCAAAACAACAACTCGATAAGCAAAGCAACAACTCGATAAGCAAGATTTAACAACAACTCTATGAACAATGTGTATTTCGAATGATCTGGGCGACGAAACGCATCCGAAACAGAGAGAAATGAAGGCTTTCGACACTTTCGATGCATGGAAATGCTAGGAACTTTCTTCTAGAGGGTAAAACAGGGCCAAATGCGCATTTTGGAGCATAGCCGGCCACTTATTGAGGCTGGCCGACCAGCTTTTTGCATTTGAAGGGAGAGGGGTGGCCGGCCTGCCAGAAAAGGTGGCCGGCCGGCCACTTAGCCCAGCCACCACCAAATTTTCGACACGTGTCCACTTGAACAGTGCGTTATCCCCTTCAAAAGTCCTAGCTCCGTGGTTGATTCAATTCATTTCAGTTTTGCACCAAAATGGAGGCGTTTTTCGTCGAAAATCTCACAGCTTGGATTGCTTCCTTAGATGGCTCGGAAAAGTTGAACTTCCGGGGTTTCGGCTTGAATGCACTATTCATGTTGAGCCGTACTCTGCTGCACCTTCCTTTCCTTCATGTCGCGGCGAGGTTTTGGAACCCAGTGACGCACGTCTTTAGCTTCGGCGGGCAAGAGGTATGTCCAACATTCGAAGATTTTCAAGCTTTGATGGAATCTGAACGTTATGAAGAGATCTTGCCTCAGTTTCGCTTTGGTCACGCCCAAGTTTTAGGGCGGATGTGTGGACTCACCACGCATGACGCTCGGTCTCTGATCTGTAATAGGGAACTGGACATCCTCGAATTGATTTATCGCTTTTCTGACGCCGGTGACCATAGCGACCATCATTGGCAAGGTTTCCGATAACATGCCCTTTGCTTGTGTATGCTATCTCACTTTCTGCTTGCGTCAGGCTTTGGTGGATCTAGCATTCGCCTGATTGAAGTTGCTCAAGGCTTAAAGGATGGAAAGAATTGTATTGCGATGACACTGGCTGAGACGCTGATGGGCTTGGATGCTTTTCATCGCCGGGAGACGACCAGATTTGTGGGGAGTCCACTACTACTGCAGGTAATGTTTCCCACCCAATCTCACATATGTAATGCTCACATCACTCGGCCCTCAGGCTCGGTTTTTCTCACAAAACCCTTGTCTTACTTTTCTCTCATCGTACATCTCTCTATTCTTTATTCTCTCATTTTTCATCCCTCTCCAGGTATGGTTGATGGATAAATTACAAGTTGTGGACTCTTGCCCAGCCTACTCAGCTCGCGGCTACTTCTTTCGCCAACGCCTAGTCGATGCCCTTGATGAGGGATGGTGGTTCGACTGGATGTGCAATTTGTCCGCAAATCGCATCGCTTGGCGTTGCCCTTGGCTCAATCTCCCGGCAATGAGCTATAGCAT
>NW_021026779.1:329785-425994 GCF_004153795.1 Camellia sinensis
GAGTTCGAGTCAAGTTCTCTAAGTCCCCAGCGGAGTCGCCAGAAACTGTAGACGTCCCCGAACGCCCCGGGAGGATGAGTCCCCCGACTCACAAGACTCGGTGGAATCAGATTCCGGCTCACTACCTGACTCGGTGCTGCTGGACAAAAATCCCTCTTCATACTGCCAAATGAGAGAGGGTGCGATAGATGCATCCAAAATAGTTGCTGGAGGGCGCGCAGCCATTCCATTCCCGATCACGCATACCGAGAAATTATCCCCCAAGCACTCCTGGTCGATCGGAGGATCTAAAAGTAGACATGCCAGCGCTACCCCCATTTCAAGTTCGGTGTCCTCAGACTGCACTTTCTTATACTGCTCAACCTCAACTGATGGGTCTGTCTGCTCTTCGGCAACGTCATCCCCGGGTAACTGCAGGTCAAAGAAAATCTCAAACCCCGGCACGCGCTTCCTTTCCGCGTTCAGCCACGGCTCTGGGAAGCCACAAAATGGAAAGTCCTCCCCCTCTCGGACGAAGCGTCCGTTCAGGGTACCCTGAATGGGTCGATGCATTAACTCAAAAGGCTTCCATGCACAAGTGCTTTCCCCCCCATTTTTTTTTTTTTTTGGTCACCTTTTAGGCATCCCAAAGTCAAGCCACTTTTGTGATTACATCCATTTTCCATTGTTTGTAACCTTTTTAGCAAATGTATTTGCATTTTAATAATATATGAATTGTGAGAAATAATAGAATGCAAGTCAAATTGTTGTTAGCCCAAAAACGACCAAGGAAAATGCAAAAAATATATATATGCTTGAATAACCAGAGTTGTGTGCTGCGAATGGAAATCTATGTTGGCCTCCATTATCTCTCCTTCATGTATGGATAGATATGGTGACATGGAAGATTTGCCACCATATTACCAACCAACTTCCTGAGTTCATTGTCTACACAAGCTACATGACTATCTACGCAACAGAACCTTTTTAACTCAAGGTTTGACCTTGTGGATGAGACTTTGAACTTGGAAATTTAGTCCCTCTAAGATTTCAGGTTCAACTCCACTTGCTAGCAAAAACTCTTGACCATGGACCACAGAGAATAAAAAGA
This sequence comes from Camellia sinensis, assembly GCF_004153795.1. NCBI lineage: Eukaryota > Viridiplantae > Streptophyta > Magnoliopsida > Ericales > Theaceae > Camellia > Camellia sinensis. Next base: position 330,876 of record NW_021026779.1, read on the forward strand.
GACTTACATGTAGGTCCTAATAAGTGGACTTATTGTCCAATAGATCTTAGGATAATTAATGGCATTTTTATTCAAATACTATTTAAAAACGTCACTTATTGTTAATTTTTAGTGTCAATTTGAAATTTTCGTTACAAAAAATGTCACTAATTATAAGTTTTAGCGACAGTTTAAAAAAATTATCATAAAAAAATCACTAATTTTTAACTTTCATCGACAGTTTGAAAATTTTGTCACAAAAAATTCTCTAATTATAAGTTTTAGCGACAATTTATAAAAATTGTACCTATTTTCGGTTCAAACCTTCCTTCTACACATTTGATGTTCAAACTTTCATACACATTTTTGGATCACTTTCTGAAATATTGAAGACACAGTGAAAGACCCTCCGTTGACAATTCTGTTGAAAACCTGTTGGCTACATATATTTTGTATAAGCCAATTACAATTCAACGCGTGACAAAATAAAGGAAATACGAGAAGACTATTCAAGTTTTCGATCGTGATCGTACACGTGGCAGTTAGTATTGGTTCTTACAAGATCTGCGTAGCACCAGATCAGCAAAAAGATGTAAAGTGATATGACTTTAACGGTTACTCACATTCAAATTCAAAATCAGGAGGGAAGCCTAACTGCATGTGATGGCATAGTGGAGCTAACTATTAGGCAACATGATCAGCGATCATGGAGGAACGATTCGACGGTTAGAAGTGCAGTTCGATGGTCATTCTTGAGAAGTATAAATAGCAGAGAAGGCCCTAAAAAAAAAGGCCCCAGACTCAAATCCAAAAACTAGTTTTATTCTACTTTATTTCCTTTCCAGTTTTACATTTCTGTACTTTAAAATTCCTGCACTGCACTTCATTCATAGGAGTAGTTTCAAGTAAATTGTTGCTGTAAACCTCTACGAGGCTGAATTGGATCATTGTAAGTTTTCCATTTTAATAAAATGCTTCAATTGTTCTTCATTTGATTGTTGTTTGCTTAATTCTCCTAAATCAAGCCACCAGTAAAAGTCCTCTTCATTGAGGCTGAAAGAACTAAAACACAATCGTCTGATAATTGGTTGGCAATTAATTTTCTGCAAGGACTGATTGATGCTTGCTGGCACGCTCACAATTACAATAATAACCTTTGAAAGCTAAAAAGTGAACATATATTTTTGGCACGCCCAGTGGGACTAATTGAAATGGCTAGACGTAGAAGACAATGAAAAAATGAACGTTTAGAAGAAGACGTAGATGGAGAGGTAAAAATACCTAATCCAGAGGATAATATGATAACACATCCTGTGGAGACACCAATTTTATCAGAACCTATGGTCGAACAAATCAGCACTTCGGAACAAGTACCACATGTTCATAATATTGGACGAGGCCAAGGAATTGGACCATCCAATGTTCCATCTACTCAACCAATGAATCCATGGGGTAGCCTAGTAGATGCCATGTGACAGCAGTTAATGAACATAATGGAAAGATGGGCAACATCCTTTTTGGATCGAATGAATACCCATCAACCAACAAACATAAGACACATGGAGGAAATTTCAAATGTCCCTCAACAAAGATTGGCTAAAAATAAACAGCCTATGCAAATTAATGGACATTTTAATGTTCAAACTAGTAATCAAAACTATAAAAGACCATCACCTCAGTCTTGGTATGAACCTATTTTGAGGCCTATAGCAGGTCAAAATGCCTCAGTACTTAACAGTGAAGCCATGTAAATTGGTAGATCTGGCCCAGTACAAGAAAATGGCATAAGAATAGTTCCAAATCCCATGTTCGAAGCCATACCTGGCACGAGAGGGTTCACTAATCCTTTATTCGAATTTATACCCGGGGGGTTGGAAGGTTTTCCTACAACTGGAAGAGACACAACACCTGTTCCAGCACCTTTCGCAGGTCCTTTCGCAGGACAAGCTCAAAGGGGGTCACCCATACCCCCATTAGCAGCCGACACCACAGGGACAACCAGTCCCAAATATACCACCTTATGGACCAAGAGGACCCCAGGCACAAGGTTGTCCACCAAATCCTGTGTTTATTCCTCCAGTAATGGTTCAACATGCACAAAATATAGTCCCTAGGGACCAAATTGCTAATATTGTTAGAGAGATGTGTGGACCAATGGCTCAGGGGGTTCAAACTCCTGTGTACAGGAAACCATAATCCGAATGGGTAAATAGGGTACATGAATACCCAAGAGGATTTAGGATACCAGACTTTGCCCTTTTTTATGGGAATAGAAACCAGTCAACAGTGGAGCATATTGCTAGGTTTGCTACTCAATGTGGTGAATTTACCAATAATGATTACATGAAGTTAAGATTGTTCTTGAATTCTCTTACAGGAGTAGCCTTCGTATGGTATATTAACCTTACGCCTAGCTCCATTCAGACTTGGCAACAAATGGAAGAGGCATTTCATGCCCAATTCTTTCAAACAGAGCCAGAAGTGTCCATGGCAGATTTGGCAAGGTTGAGTCAAAGGCCTGATGAAAAGGCTGCTCAATTTATTACCAGATTTAAAAGAACACGAAACAACGTGATAGACGACATCAAATACTCGACAGTCATCCTACCAGAGCTAGAATTCGTGAGATTGGCTCAAAATGGCTTAAAGTTTAGGCTTCGAAAGAAGTTTAACTCAACTGAGTTTAGAGACTTAGTGGAACTAACTTATAAGGTGTCTAGGTATGAAGCATTACTAGAGGAAGAACAAGATCAAAATAATGCATCATACAAGACATATTATAGAGATCCTAATTATGAGATTGATGCAGCAGAGATTATGGAAAAAAACCTATGATCTGTGAGGCATTAATTCATAAGGACACAACAATTGACCAGCAGTTTAAAAGAAAGACCTTCATAGGAAATACTCTTTCGATTTAACAAATGCAGATGACATTTTTGATCATTTGCTTGCGACCAACTTCTTTAAATTACCAAAAGGAGTCAAAATTCCATCTCCAGATAAACTTAAAGAAAAAGTGTATTGTAAATGACATAATTCTTGGTCTCACTCAACTAAAAATTGTATTATTTTTCGAGACAGGATCCAAGAACAAATTCAAAAAGCAAGTTTAAAATTCTCAGCTAAAGCAGAAAAGGCTATGGGGATCGACAGTAATCCATTCCCAGAAGTTGGAGAAAGTGCAGCTAATGTTGTTGTCCCAGACTTTCAGAATTTATCTTTGAAGGAATTGGAAGAGGTTAATGTGCAAATGCATGTTACCAACCAGACTACTATCAAGAAAGCCACTAGAAGTTCACCTGTTGTTGGACAAGGCTCTACAGGTCAGAAAAAAGACTCTCATGAGGAAGCACTGGATGATGACTCTTTAGAGGCAGCAGTTATCCAAAGAATGTGTCCCAGGTGTAGGTTGAGCTATACGTGGCTGAAAAAGCTTCTAATTGATGGGAAGCAATACTACAGGGATGTGCAGAGACGTCCTAAGCCAACCAGTGCTCATAACAAAAGGCCATATCCAACTGGTCCTAGGCAGCAGCCAATCATGGCTGGATCAGCAGCTACTAGAATGCAATCCAAGAGTAAGAGGCCTTTACATGAGTCCAAACCTCCCAACTATTACAGAATAGAAGGCAATCGTCCTAAAAGAAGGACTGAAGTAGGTTCAAGTTATAGGAGCAAAGCCAGAAATTGGCCCCCTAGACCAGCCTCACACAAGATGGAAAGTGGCCACCTTCATGGAAGGCCTGAATTAGGCCCAAAACAAGGAGTCAGGGCTAAGCAATGGCATTCACAGACAGCTTCGAAACTGGCTTCGAAGGAAGAAAGAGAAAGCTCAACGACTGAGTTGGTGGGTTCATGGGTACCTGGAGTCCCAGATTGGATTGTCATGCAAAACAAACCTAAGGAGATACCTGTCCAAAGAAATGCTATTGGAGATCAGGGTAGGATGGTTAAACCTCCCCTAGTAGCCCCAAATAATTAGGTGTTACTGAAGCATCCAAAAACAAAGGAACCAAATATGGTCCCAGTAATTTCTAGATCACAAAGGAGGAAGATCCAACGTAGGTACACTCAGTACCAGAAAGACCTAAAAGAAAGTGGAAAAAGCTCTTCATTGGTCCAGACAGAGGGGCAGACAGAAGGAAAGAAAAATCCAAAGTCTGACCATAGTCCAAAATCAACTCTATAAGACAAAATGGGTTGCAGCAGAGAACAGTTGGCCAAAGTTCACTCTAAACTAAAAGCCAAAGAGAGGTCCAGTTTAGCAGGATTGGAGAAGGCTTTGATGGAGAGTGATAGCGAGACAGAGGGAGAAGTTGGCCTAGGCCAAAAGAAAGAAATGGTTGAGGAAGAAATGTTCACATTTTTGGTTGAAAAGCCAACAGAAGCAGACCATTCGAAGGAGTTTGTTAGTAATGAAGTGCCAGAATGCAGCATGGAAGATGCTTCTGAAGTAGTTGAATAAGGTGGCCAAGAGGCGAAACAGGTACAACTAGTCATTCAATTTGGCTCATTTCCTCTAATATTAGTGAATATGGTACATATACTACTACATAAATTCCAAACTGGAGATGAGAACCAAGAGGGTCAAGAAATTGACCCAATTCTAGTCTCTAGTGAAGACTCACAAGTAAGTATGGTGCAAGATGAATCCGAAATGGCTACCCCATTGGAAACTGAATACGAGAGTAAAAAAGAGGTGAGTATTAACCTCTCATATCCTTTTGAGTATCCCACGACATCTATGACATAGCATGTCAAGCCTTTGTATATCAAGGCCTTCTTCGATGGGATACAATTGAACCGAGTCTTGGTGGATAATGCGGCAGCAATGAACCTGCTTCCAAAATCTTCCTTGAGGAAACTAGAAAATAGGAACCCCAGGTTAATCCCCACCAGCACAACCATTGTTGGCTTTGCTAGAGACAAACAGATGGCTCAGGGAATTTTGCCCATTAACCTGAGTGTGGGAACCAGGGATTGCATGACGGCATTCTTCGTTATCGACAACAATGCTAAGTATAATGCTTTACTTGGTAGAGATTGGATTTACACTAATAAATGTGTGCCTTCCTCTCTGCATCAAAAGATAATGATGGCCTTGGGCAATAGAGAGACAGAGGAAATCGATGCAGATCCTCAACCCTTCATAGCATGTGCAGACTTCGCAGAGGCCAAATTGTATATTGAAGGAGTGACACCACTCAATATACTGAGAAAACCTGATGGATCAGCCGAAGTGACGGCTGATAAGGAATTGGCGCACCTGAAGCATTTAGTTCAGGAAAGTGCTGATCAAGAGTTTGTCGTTAAGGATGACAATGATGCCTACTTGTAGGCCAAGAGATGAAACCCAAGAAGCCAGGTCTTTGGCTCTAATTAATTTCTTAGTATTGGATGTAAAATCAATAGTCCAAAAGGTGCAAAGGCAAGTAAGAGAAGCCATGATAATTGGCTGTAAACAGGAACAGCAACAGGCCAGGGTTTTGGCCCTTGATAAATACTGTGCATTGGACATTGAAACAAAAGTCTAGGAGATATAGGAAGAAGAAGCCTTATAGACAGACTTTGCCTATGAGGAAGAGGGTAAAGATGTTGAATCAAAGAAGGAGCTTCAGTAAGTTCTCAGATACAAGACCCCTTGGAAGAAGTAAATTTAGGGGAAGGTTCTATACAACAGCCCACCTATATAAGTGCTTAGTTGAATGCTCTTGACAGGGACCAGTTGTTGGTAGTTCTGAAGAAATATAAAGATTGTTTTGCATGGTCTTATAATGAACTACCAGGATTGAATAGGTCATTAGTAGAACATAGGCTCCCTATGAGGCCTAATTTCAAGCCATACAAGCAAAAACCAAGAAGAATGAGTCCAGAAGTGATTCAGAAAGTTAAGGAGGAAATTCTTAGACTACTCAAGGCAGGCTTTATTAGGACAGCCAGGTATGTTGAATGGCTATCCAATATTGTGCTTGTAATTAAGAAGAATGGTAAAATGAAGGTATGCATCAATTTCAGAAGCTTAAATCTAGCAACTCCAAAAGATGAGTATCCTATGCCTATAGTAGATTTATTGGTAGGCAGTTCAGCTGGGCATCAAATTTTATCAATGATGGATGGGTACTCTGGTTATAACCAAATCTGCATTACAGAGGAGGATGTTCACAAGAGAGGATGTCCACAAGATAGCATTCAGATGTCCTGGGAATATTGGCACCTTCAAATGGGTTAAAATGCAATTTGGCCTGAAGAATGCTGGGGCTACATATCAGAGGGCTATAAACACTATCTTTCATGACCTCATTGGAGGGTATTTAGAGTGTTATATAGATGACATTGTAGTGCAATCCTAATCCATGGAGGAACATTTGTTTCACTTAGAAGCAGTTTTTGAAAGAATGAGAAAGTTTAAGTTGAAACTCAATCCTCTTAAGTGTGCTTTTGGCGTATCATCTGGAAACTTCTTGGGCTATGTAGTACACAAGAAAAGAATACAGATTGACCAGAATAAAGCCAAAGCCATCATTGAAGCCAGACCTCCATCAAGTAAGAAAGAATTACAAAAGTTCCTTGGACAGGTTAATTTTTTTCGAAGATTCATTTCTAATACTGCAGGGAAAACTAAAGTATTTTCTTCCTTGTTAAGGCTAAAAGATGAAGAAGAATTTGTGTGGCTAGCAGAGCATCAAACTGCTTTTGAAGGAATCAAAGCCTACTTGGCCAACCCTCCAGTGCTAATGCCACCAAAGGGTGATAAGCCCTTGAAATTGTACATAGCTGAAGCAGATGATTCATTGGGAGTTTTCTTAGCCCAAGACAATGAAGAAGGCAATGAGCAAGCTGTTTATTACCTTAGTAGGTTTCTAAATTCTTGTGAATGTAAATACTCAGTTGTAGAAAAGTTGTGCTTTGCATTGTATTTTGCTGCAATGAAATTAAGATACTATCTTTTACCTACAACTGTCTTGGTAATTGCAACCACAGATTTGGTTAAATATATGTTATCTAGACCCATGTTGAGGGGAAGAATTGGCAAATGGATACTAGCCTTATCAGAATTTCATCTAGAATATGTCCCTCAAAAGGCAGTAAAAGGACAAGTTTTAGCTAATTTTTTAGCAGACCATCCATGTCAAGCAGAAAGCCAAGAGATAATGGAACTTGGTATGGCTAGTGTTGAACCATGGCAAATGTGGTTCAATGGGTCAAAAACCAATGGTTTAACTGGAATTGGTGTAGTAATTAAGTCACTACAAGGAGTAGAAACCACGCATGGTTTCAAAGTGGATGAAATTACTTGTTCTAATAATCAAGCTGAATATGAAGCCTTAATAATGGGACTAGAAATACTTATTGGATTACAAGCTCATGCAATTGACATATTTGGAGATTCTCAATTGGTAGTTAACCAAGTAAAAGGGATTTTCAAATGTCAAAGTATAAGCATGTTGCCATACTATGTTGTTGCATTACATCTGCTTTCTCAATTTCAGATAGCAAATGTAACTCATGTCCCAAGGTTCTTGAATAATAAAGCTAATGATGTGGCTCAGAAAGTTTTGAATTTCAAGAGAATGGATAATACTCAATAGGACATAAGCCAAACAACATATTAGAAATTAATACCACCCTTAAATAAAAGGAATGTGGTCCTGGAAGTCAATCATAATGACTTACAAGAACAAGATTGGAGGCATCCAATAATGCAGTATCTGGCTGGCCCATCTTTGAAAGCCAGCAGAAAAATTAAATTGCAGTCTATGCAATACATGATGTATGGTAATGCTCTCTACAAAATGGGGGGAGATGGTTTATTGTTTGAATGTTTAGGCCCAAAAGAAGCATTGACAGCTATGGTTGAAGTTCATGAAGGCATTTGTGGTGCTCATCAACCTGGTGTGAAGATGAGATGGTTTCTTTGAAGGCATTCCTACTATTGGCCAACTATCCTTAAAGACTGCATAGAATATGCAAGAGGTTGCTAGGCATGCCAAAAGCATGGCACAATAAGACATGTGCCCATAACTGACCTACATGTAGTTGTGAAGCCTTGGCTGTTTAGAGGATGGGCCATAAATATGCTGGGAAAAATACATCCACCCTCTTCGAAGCATCATTGTTTCATTTTAGTGGTCACTGATTACTTCACTAAGTGGGTCAAAGCTAATCCATACAAGGCTGTAGACCAGACTAAGGTCATTGGATTCATTAAGGATTTAATCCATAGATTTGGTATCCCACAAACTATAACTGTTGATAATGGGACTATATTTGATAAGAAAATGGTAAAGTCTTTTGAGGTAGAGTTTGGAATTAGGCTTGTTAATTCCACTCCCTATTATGCACAAGCCAATGGTCAAGCTGAATCATCCAATAAGTCTTTGAAAAAAGGAATACAGAAAGTTGTGGAAGACAATCCTAGGGATTGGCATAACTTATTGTTGGATGTATTGTGGGCTTATAGAACCTCTCCAAGGTCAAGTACAAGAATCAATCCTTATGCCTTAGTATATGGGCATGATGCAGTGCTACATGTGGAAATTAATGTTAAGTCCTTGAGGGTGAAATGCCAAGACCAGTTAGATCTTGAGCAATACCATCAGAGTATGTGCTTAGAGTTAGAAAGTATAGATGAAGCTAGAATTCTGGCATTAAAAAGCATTATTTTTCAAAAGAAGAAAGTAGCCAAAAACTATAATAAGAAAGTCAAACACATTGGCTTTGATGAAGGTGATTTGGTACGGAAGACAATACTTCCAATACGGATTAAAAGCCATAAGTTTGGCAAATGGTCACCTAACTGGAAAGGACCATATCAAGTTCATAGAGTCTTGCCTTTTGGAGCACACCATTTGAGAAATTTGAATGGATATGTACATCCCAAAAAGATTAATGACAGATATTTAAAGCCTTATATTATCCAACCGTGTGGGAAACACAATGAATATAATAAGCGCTAAACAAGAGAACATAAGAACACTTCAATGATAAATAAGAATTTATTTCATAAAGAGTCAAATACATGTAGCTATAGATTGGCCCAAAAGTCAGTACAGTATTTAAATTGTTCTTTTACAATAGATGCTCTATTCTTGACGGGTGGAAACAATTGAATAGCTATAGTCATTTCTTGCTTTCGATCAACTAGCTCTTGATTAGTGATTTGTAGCTTGGAAGTAGTTCGATTCAAAGCTTGGTTAACTGCTGATAATTCTTCCTCGAGTTGAGCCTTCTTTTCCAACAGTTGAGCTTGAAATTGGGAGATAGAGAAATGTTGTTCTTTCAGTTCTAACACTTCAGCATGAACTTTAGAAACAAAACTCTGATCTCTCGATAACTTCTCCTATGCAGCCTTAGCAGCATGAGAGATGTTGATGTAAAAATCTATGGTGGCTGCTGCCTGAGATAAATGACTTGAAACAGTCATGCCGGATTGTTCAATAATCTTGCAGCACTGGAGGAAGCCATCTTTGATTATAGGCCTTTGTAAGGCTTCGAAAGAAATCCTCGAAAAAGATGCCAGCAGCTCCACACAGCTGTCCAAGTCTATCGAAGGCAAGGAAGTCTTACCACTAGAAGAAGAGCTCTCAAAAATTTCTAGCAAAGAATCAGCTAGAACCAATGGCTCAGTCTCATTGCTAGTCATTGGAGAGGTGGAAGGTATGTCAAAAAGACTAGCCAGTCTAGCCTCAAAAATATCCACCTTATCCATTAACATGGAAGGTGCAAAAAGAGGTCTGGTAGAAGGATGAAATGACTGCATAGGAATTAGAGGAAAAGGTGGAGTATCCTTAGCAGTCTCTATAGTTTTTGCTACCAGTTGGTTAAGAGAAGAAGGACTGGAGATAAATGTTATGAAATACTTTTTGCCTCCTCTAGTTTGAACAAATTTAAGATCACATACATCAGTATGAATTAATTCTAGAGGTTTGGTTTTTCTTTCAACCGATTTAAATGGAGCCTTAGTTAGTTTCGCTTCTACACAAATCTCACATTTATGATTAGGATCAATTTCAAACTTTGGTATATAATCCAAACCAATTAATCTACGCAAAGCATCAAAATTTACATGTCCTAATCTACCATGCCATAAATTCGACTCAAGAATATAAGCAAAAGATGTGTTATTCTTATTAAAAGCAACTTTTGGTACAATTGTCATTACGTTTAATTTGAAGAGACCATCACTCATGTATCACTTACTAACATACGTACCACTCTTTGTTAATACAAATTTATCAGACTCAAAGACATGCCTAAAGTCATTTTTACTTAGCAAAGAACCAGAAACCAAATTCTTCCGGATGTCAGGTATATGCAGTACGTTGTTGAGGGTCAGTTTTTTCCCTGATGTCATCTTCAAGATCACCTTTCCTTGTCCAGCCACAGTAAAAGTAGAAGAATTTTCCATGAAAAGTTGTTCACCATTTGCAGCCTCATTGTAGGTAGTGAACATCTTCTTGTCCGCACAAATATAACGAGGTGTCCCAATGTCAACCCACCATTCCTTGGGATTTCCAACCAAATTAGCCTCAAACACTACAGCAGAGAGGTCGATGTCATTTATCTCGTCAGAGATGTAATCTAATTCTGTCACATTGGCCTGATTGGTGGTCTTCTTGCTTGTACTTCCGCGATCCTTCCTAGGGCGGCGGCAATCAGAAGCTCGATATCTAGTCTTGCCACAGTTATAGCATTTTCCTTTGATCTTCTTGTTGCTATTGTTGTCGCCTTATTTAGGATCATCTCCAGTAAACTTCATCTTTTTGTTATGTGGTTTATGAACTTGTTCAACCACATTAGCCTTAGACTCTATGGGATTTTTCTCATTCCTCTTTTCAGTCTTTCGGTTATCTTCCTCAATTCTCAATCTTACAATTAATTCATCCATGGTCATCTCTTTGCGTTTATGATTTAAATAATTTTTGAAATCTTTCCAAGTCGGTGGTAACATTTCCACTAAAGCAGCGACTTGGAAAAACTCGCTAAGAGACATACCTTCTGAATGAATATCATACAAAATTATCTGAAAATTTTAAACTTGAGAAATTACCGTTTGGGAGTCTACCATAACAAAATCCAGAAATTTACCGACAACAAATTTCTTCGTGCCGGCATCCTCTGTCTTGTATTTCTTCTCTAAAGAATCCCATAATTCTTTTGCTGACTTCAGAGGGCTGTAAACATTACACAGCATGTTTTCAAGACCATTGAGGATGTAGTTTCTGCATAGGAGATCTGAATGTTTCCAAGCATCTACAACGGCAACAACTTGCCAATCACTTTCACCCTCTTTAAGTACTGGAGCTTCATCACGGAGAAACCGGGCCAAATTTAGAGTTGTAAGATAAAACAACATTTTCTGCTGCCATCTCTTAAACTCAGTACCATTAAATTTTTTCCCTTTTTCTCCATGATTGATTGGTACTTGAACATGATTCTGGATAGGGACCGGAGTTGGTTTAACAATTTGAGTACCACTTCCAATTGCAGTTTCAGTTGCAGTAGTCATAATATCTGATTTCAAAAATCAGAAAAAACCAAAAGACAAATTAATTTTGTAGTTACTAAAACCAGAAAATAAATTATAATACAAAATAATTTTATTTTTCTTGTTACTAAAACTAGAAAAATGAAATACCAAAATAATTTTCTGTAACACAAATTAATGTTCTGCAATTGTTAATGACACCAGTATATTACTACTAGTTGTCAAAGAAAAAGACAGTATATTACTACTATTTGTCAAACAGTATATTATTACTATTTGTTTTCCAACCAGAATATCACTTTTGTAAAAATACAAAAAATTAAATATAATGAAGACACTAGAAAAATATTATGTCTTAAGATTGTTGGACAATTTTCACTGTATTTAAATTAATTAATTCTGTTTGGGTACTAAATGACAAACATAATATAAAAGGAAAAATAGGAAAGGAGGGAGAATATTTTATTACAAAAATCAAACTAGAAATAAAATTAAACAAATAAAAACAGATTTTATTTTGTTACAAAAACAAAATTAAAATCTGATTTAAATAAATAATAATAACACAGGAATATAAATAAATAACTTACTTGATTAATTTCTTGAATATTATATTGATCAAGTCCAGTGTTTGACGCTGTGTCCTTGAGACAGATTCGTCCTCTCTACGGTACTTTCAGAATACGGACGTCTATCTCCCAGGATAAAATGATCAAACAACGAATAAATGCAGCACTACAATTTATTCGTACAACGAACACACTAAATGTATATACTCTTTCTCACAGAAAACTAATGCAGCAATATGAAGAATAATAGCAGAATTATTATGGACAAAAATTGTGAATGAATTCATCAAATGAGGGCTAATCTATTTATAGATGTAGTGGCACCCTTTAATTTTGAATTGAACAGGTAGCATACCTGTTTGAATAGGTACTGAACTTGTTGGTTTGAAATTGGTACTGTTTGGGCTTGAATTCAAACATATATGAATCTATTTAGGTTTGAATTTTGAACAAAACCGGTTCTGGGTTTGTAATAGATTCGGATCTGTTGGACAGAGGGCAAACTGTTTTGAATTTCAAAATTGAAATTAACTTGGACAGAAATTCGAAATTAATTTCGAATTTATTGGACAGATTTATTTCAAAAAATTAAATTAAATTCAAATATTTTTGGCCAACTCAACCTCACACATGCACCCAAGCCCAGGCTACCCGGGCGGACCGCGGTGGCTACGCGCGCATGGTTATTTTTGGATCCAATGGACCTAACCTAATTTGACCATAACCTCTCCCTTTTACAAACTTGGGATGCCCTTTGGGGCCCTCCCCAAGTTATATTTCCAAGCTATATAAACTCATTCAAAACTTCCCACCAAACCAATGTGGAACAATCCAATTTTCCAAACTTTAAGAAATTTCCACCAAAAACTCCATTTCCATGGAACACACTTTGGTTTCAATTTCTCATTCACCCGATAATGGTTTTGAGCAACCAAATATACCACGTGAATCACAACGCAGCATAGAACGCATTACCACTTAGACCTGCCAACTTTAGCGCACGGGTCCCACCTTAATAATAGACCAAAGTTCGAACAAAATTCTGGTTTTACCCAAATTTTCCAAAACATTTCTAACATAAGTAAAATAAATTTAAACCATTAATTTATTTTTGGAGGACTTACGTGTAAGTTCTAATAAATGGACTTATTGTTCAATAGGTCTTATTTTAATTAATGACGTTTTTCATCAAACACTATTAATAAAGTCACTAATTATTAATTTTCGGTGACAATTTAAAAGTTTTGTCACAAAAAAGTCACTAGTTTTAGTGACAATTTAAAAACAATGTCACTAATTTTCAATTTTCAACCACAGTTTGAAAATGTTGTCACAAAAAAATCAATAATTGTAAATTTTAGTGACAATTTATAAAAATCATGATAAAAAAAAGTCATTAATTTTCAATTTTTAAAGACATACAAAAAATCATCACAAAAAATTATTTTTAATGACAATTTTGTTAGGACTTATTTTTAATAAGACTTAATTAAAATTAAATCTAACTATTAAGACATATTAATAATTTATTATTTATTTTCCTGATTAAATTTTGTGTTCATAAGTTTAAATTTGTAGCATGGTATTAACGCAATGTGGTGTCAATTGACAAACTACTAGTGGAGTCAATCTACATCAACCATCAACCAGTGGAGTCAAAACCCAACTCATCAGATAATCTCCATTATAGCGAAACTTGTTCACAATTTGGCTATGGCCAACAAGGATGGAGTCCCTACGAATCCAATCTTCTTTCTCATCTTCACTTTCTTCTTCATTGGTGGATTTGATTCCTCTCTTGTTGCAGGGATCAGCACCCTCAGACATTGCTGCATTGAATTTATTTTTATTTTTATTTTTAAAATGAGTACAAGAATTTTTTTAATATAATATTAATGGTGTGTTTTAATATCCATTAGGGTCATTTTGTTTTAAGGTATAATTGTCATTAAAATAATATTTTATTAAATGTGTGCACAGAGGTAAATAAGTATGTGAAAATATTTTTTTTATTTTTTTGGATAAAAGTACAAATACACCATTTGAGTTTTGCTTCAAATATGAATTGCTTTTTGTGATTTGAAAAATTATAAATACTCATTTATTAGAATTTTTTATTTAACAGAATTAATTAAAAAAATAAAAATCATAATTATCCTCCAATATAATAATAAAATTACTTAAATTATTAATTGAAATATATTTTTAACATCATTAAAAACTATTAATTGACTTAATGATTTATTAATAAAATGAGTGATTTGTTATGAAAATTAAAAATCTCAAGTGGTGAAATATAATTTTTAAAATTATAAAAAGCGATTCGTATTTTAATCAAATCTCATGATTAGTGTTTATTATTTACCCTAAAATCAAATTTAAAATCAAAATCAAATTGAAATTAGTCGAAATCAAATGAACATGCGAAATAGAGTCTGCTCAAGTCAAAATCAGAACTCTGTTGAAATATTAATCTGAAACTTCAAAACCCTAAACCGTATTACATCTTTTGAAATTTGGATTAATATTGGATCATTCTCCAATATCAACCTTTTATTTATAAATTTGTATCACCAATTAAGATAGTGTTCTCTTTCTCAATGTTGTTGTATTCAACTCACTTACTTTTCATGTTTTATTTTGGATGAATTACACTAACAGATTCTATAAGTTGGGATTTGTGTCACTTTAATTCTTAACATTTTAATTGTGACACATTTTATCATAAATTTTTAATCTTATCTCAAATAAAGATAATTTAAGATATTATTGTTCAATTTTAAGGGCAAAGTCGTCAATTTGATAAATATAAACTAATTTGACAAAAATAAATATCAAAAAAAAAATTGTATTTTAAAAACTATTTATATCTACCAAAGATAAAATTATCTTTTAATTAAGTTTATTATAAAAAAAATAAAATTTTAAAACTAAAAATTTAAAAATAAAATTATTTTTTAAAGATAAAATATTTTTATTGTAAAAAGTGTTATTATTTTACTTTTAGTGACAAAATTAGATATTTAGTAATAAATTATTAACCTTTTCAGACTATATTATTTTATTTTTAAAAGTATATTTATTTGCAACATTTTCAAAATTGTTCCTAAAAACTCATTTTTTGACTTTTCGAGACAACTTTTTAGCGACTATTCTTACAACAACTAAAATTAATCCCTAAATATGTTTGGTAAGAAAATTTATAATTTTAGAGATAAAAAAAAAAACTTGGTATCTAAAACTCTAATGTATTGTAGTGGTTGTGTGTCATTTTAATTTTATTCGTTATTTTATGTAATACATAGGAGAAAAAATAAAAAATAATGATTATGTAACCAATAGAATTGCAATGACATACCATGTAGGATATAGAACGGATCTATGTGATAATTTTTTCCCACATAGAGTTTAAGAAAAATTATATTTATAATTGGATAAATTTTATTTTGTTTTTTAATTTTGTTAATGTATATAAATATTAAAATGTTCAAAAACAGAGTAAATTACAAACACACTTCTTAAGATTTGTTTAAAATACAGATTGTTCTCTGTGATTTGAAAAATTATAAATATCCCATTGTCATAATTTTTTGTTTAACAAAAGTAACTGAAAAAATAAAATTCATAACTGTTCTCTTATATAATACAAAAATTACTTGAATTATTAATTGAAATAAATTTCTGATATCATTTAAAACTGTTAATTAATTTGATGATTTATTAATTAAATGGAGAATTTGTTATGAAATTAGAAATTTTAGGAGACGGGACACAATTTTCAAAACTATAGGAAAAATCTGTATTTTAAGTAAATTTCAAAAATGTGTTTGTAATTTATCATTAAAAATATTATAAATGCGATATAAAATTAGGTTCAATAAATAAAATAAAATATTTTTAATTTTACTTAACATGTCCCAAGACCCACTTGTTGACTGTTTTCAGTTTTGTTTCTCAAAATAGTTTTCTTTTTTCTTTATCTTTTTTCTTTTTTCTTTTGTTGACTGATTGTAAATGTAGTGAAAGTGGTGTCATGTCTTCTGATGTTTGAACTTGAAGATGCTTCTTTTAGGTTTTGGATGAGTTTTTCCTTGTTTTTTTCTTACTTCATATTATCTTGATGTATTTTTCTTTTTATTACTTGTATCCATACAAATGTCATGTTGATATGAAAAATTATCATATTTGATATGATAAATTACAAATATACTCCTTGAGATTTGCTTAAAGTATAGATTATCTCCTGTGATTTGAAAAATTATAAATGCCCCCTTGTTAGAAAATTTTTATTTAACAATAAAATTCATAATTGTTCTCTTATATAACAATAAAATTACTTAAATTATTAATTGAAACATATTTCTAACATCATTAAAAATTGTTAATTGACTCAATAATTTATTAATAAAATGAACAATTTGTTATGAAATTAAAAACCTAAAGGGATGGAATGTAATTTTCAAAATTACAGGGAGCGATTCGTATTTTAATAAAATCTCAGGAAGTAAATTTGTAATTTACCCTATTTAATACTAATGAGGCCTATCATTATTTTCTAAATATAATAAACATTATACATACACATGTATTTTATTATGTAAATTCACATAATTTTAAAATAAAATGAATTATTTTAAAATTCATTCAATGATTTATAACAGCTCTTGAGTTTGGTGTACTAGCGTCTCATATATTAACTGGGTCATTTTAAAAGCAACCAAACAACCTTAAAAATAAAAATTGAATTGAACTTTGAACTCATCTCTAGTCCATTGGACTGAGTGGAGTAGTCCAATCCAAGACTACGGATCTAATAGAGATTCCACTTCTATAATTTAATAGAATAAAGCTTGCTACTTCAAAATTTTTGAGCTTTTCGAATTTCAAAACGACGTCGTTTTGGTTGATTTTTTTTTTCCCCCTCTCTTTTCTCTAAAACATGGAGAAAATGGAAGAGAGAAGAAAGAGAGAAGAGGTGATGGTGGCGCGACGGTGATAACACGACGATAGATTTCTTCCCCCCTCTTCTCTCAATAGATCTATGTGTATATACATAGGCCTGTGTGTATACACACATAGATCTGTCTTTGATTTGGTTTTGATTTGTGGGTTTGTTTTTATTTTGATTTGGTTTTGATTTGTATGCACAAATCAGTTGTTGTAGGTTTGTTTATGGGTTTGTTTTTTTATTTTGATTTGTGTCTTTACTCTATTTTGATTTGTTTTTGGATTTAGTGGTTTGTTTGATTTTGATTTTTTCGAAGACCAAAGCAAAGGGAGAACGAAGACGAGATGGGAAGGAAAAAGAAAAGGGGAAAAAAAAATGGTAATTTTGTTCAGAACTCAAACCCATTTTGTTCCCTCCATTTCCATCTACTTTCTCGAAGCACAAAACAAAAAAAATCAAGATTTTGCTTCTGTTATTGTTGTTGGAGAAAGGTTGGAACTGTGACTCGGTCATGTTTGTATGAGAGAGAGAGAGAGAGAGAAACTATGTAAAAGGCAAGGAAGGGAAAGGGAAAAAAAATTTCAAGCCATTCGAGTTTTGATTTTTCGAGCTAGGTAGCATGGTTAAATTTAATATTGTTCATCTTGTAGGTCTCTATGTACAAATTATTAACATGACTTTTTTTTTTTTTAAAAGGATGCAGCTTGTCTCTAGTCCGAGATCAAACTGGATGGTGCTATTCGGCCCGTGGGGGCCCACCGCACGTCCCGTTTTGATACTCTGAACCGTTCAATGTGTAGATCTCGTCGAGTGCTATATGGCTGTAAAAAATCACGTTGATCGGATATTGATAGCTATCTTCTTAGATCAATTTTTTGTCAACCGTTAATTTGTTCACCGTCTATTTTTTTTTATATACAAAACTAATTTGATCACATAGCTATGGATATCCGATCAATGTGATTTTTTACAAGCATATAGTATTTGACGAGATCTACACATTTAACGGTTCAGATTATCAAAACGGGACTTGTGGTAAATCTCACAGACCAAACAGTATCATCCAGTCCGATCTTGGACGGGAGGCAAGCTGCTCCCTTTTCAAAAAAAAAAATCACCATGTTTGTTTTTAGTTTTTTAAAAATGTTTTTTAGAAAATTTTATTTTCTTATTTTTTTGTTTTTACTGATTTTTTTAATATTTTAAGAATTTTTTTTAATTTTTAGACACACTTAACATAAATACACTTAAAAAGTAAAATATTTGTGAAATTTTTTATAAAAAAAAAATTCACTAAATACCAAAAATATAAAAAATATATATGAAAATTCAGTATATTTTTTATATTTTTGTGTATTTATTAATTTCTTAAAATATTTTTTCACAAATATTATACTTTTTAGATACATATAAGTAAGGTACATCTAAAAAAGTTTAAAAAATACTTAAAATTTTAAAAATATTCACTAAAAACAAAAAAATACGAAAAATAAAAAAATTCAATTTTTAAAAAACTCAATTCAAAAAATTGAAACCAAATATACTGAATAGTTTTCTAGTGTAATTTTTATTTTGGGAAGCTAACTTTTTGGCTAAAAATTAATAAAAAGATAAAATACTAAATCATATTATGAGTAATGCTATGTACCTCGAAACCAGTCCCCCCGCAGTCCCCCCCGAATCCCCTTAAAGGCAAAAACGACGTCGTTTTTGCCTCTTTTTTTTTTTTGGTTGAATTAGAAACGAAGAAGACGAAGAAGAAGGAAGGAAGGAAGAAGAAAAAGAGGAAGGAGAGAAGGAAGGAGAAGCACTGGACTGGAGGGGCCATCAATCAGGAGCGGAGGCGCGGCGAAGAGCTGCTGCGACGAGCTGCGTTCAGTCGATGCTCGGCCGAGCTGCGACGGAGAGCTGCGATCGGCCGACGATCGGCCGAGCTGCTGTGACGGCGGAGCTTCTCTCCCTCTCTCTCTCTGTTTCCCTCTCTCCTCTCTTCTCTTTCTCTCCCTCTCTCTCTTGCCTTCCCCCTCTTTTCCCCCTCTTTTCCCTCTGTTTCCATTTTCAGGGGATTTGGTGGGGAGGGAATTCGAGCTCCCAAGCTTTATCCATCATATTATTCCCTCTACTTTTTTTTTACACGTTTTTTTTTTTATTTTTTTGGTGTAAAACATTAAATATTCAATTAAAATTTTCAATTTCTAAGGGTCCCCCCGTTCTTGTTCGTTTTTCTCATAGGGCATACCTTTTGTGTCTGCTAGCTGTGCATTGTACCAAGTTGTATTTATTTTTGTATTTGTCTTTATTTATTATCATGACCTATTTGTTTCACTGGATATAAAATAGAAGATATAATATGATGTGAGATTTAGTCAGAATATATAATGAATAAGATATAGGTATTAGATAATATATCCCTTAATTCATGTTTGTTGACTTGATATATAAGATTGGATATATATTATCCATGTTTGTTTTACAAAATATATTGTGGGATATAAACAAATAATTTCCAAGATTGTCCTCATAATATTATATTATATTAAATTTAAAATTTGTATTAAATTATATTATATTAAATTCAAAATTTATATTAAATTAAATTCAATAATATTATATTATATTAAATTCAAAATTTGTATTAATTATATTATATTAAATTAAATTCAATAATATTATATTATATTAAATTAAATTCAATAATATTTATATTATATTAAATTAAATTCAATAATTATATTATATTAAATTCAAAAAAATATATTAAATTATATTATGTTAGATAGACAAAAGGGTAAATTAGACTTTTTAAATAATATCCCAACCAAGGGGATATGATATAATGAAGGGGGTGGTGGTATTGTATATCCTCCACTTTGCCCCATTTGTTTGGGGTTATAGGAAGGGGATTATGACTACTAATACCTTGGTATTACTAATACGTTATTTGTTTTGAGAGATGACCTTGGGACTAGTAATACCTTGGTATTACTAATACCCTTGGAAGGGGGATTCATAGTGAGGAGGTAGAGATGGTATTGAAAAAATAGTGAGAGGATTATAATTTTTTTTATTTTTATTTTTTATATATTGGGAATTTTTTTTAAAATATTAATGTTTAATTTTTTTATTTTTTTATTTATTTTATTATTTTATATAAAAGTAATTTAATAATTTCTCACTATTAATCTCCTCACTATCAATCCCCTCATTATTAATCCCCTCACTAACAATCCCCTCACTAACAATCCCCTCACTATTAATCCTCTCACTATCAATCATCTCCATTCTATGTCTGAAAACAAGCGGGGCCTTAGGATATACAATCCCATGGGATATTATATCCTCTTTGAAAAAAATTTTGCAAACATGGGATATATAGACCTCACAGGATATAATATCCAATCCTACCCTTTATATCTTAGAATCAAACAGGGCCAATGTGTGTCCTCTATGTGCTTGCAGAGATTAGTTATTTTTTATTGATAGATTGATTCGCATTGTGTTAATTTTATCTATTTTAAATTTAATTGTATGCCTTTTGAGTTATGAAACTTATAAATTTTATTTTACCTATCAACTATTTCATATTTCTACTCCAACCATGCTCTATATTTTAGTTATTTATCCAAATACTATTAACTTTATAGAATGCCACATCAGCAACAAAGATAGAGGGAAATAATCTTAATGATTAAATACATTTTTGCCTAGCCTTGAAGGTTAGCTATATGAGCATCTCCAATGGTAGTAGGCATTTTACCTATCTAAATATTACTATAAAGTATACATTTTATTTTGCATGTCAACTGTTTCATGTTTCTACTCCAACCATGCTCTTTATTTTAGCTATTCATCTAAATAATATTAATTTTATAGAATGCCACGTCAATAACAAAGATGGAGGGAAATAATCCTAATGATTAAATACATTTTGTCTAGCCTTGAAGGCTAGCTACATGTAGCTAGCGAATGTGAGCTGAGCCAAAATGCCTAATCATATGCCTAGTGCATTGGAGTTGAAAAAAATGAGTCACATTAGGCATTTTGACTAACAAGCATTATATGCCTAGTGGGTTGGAGATACTCAATGTGAGTTGGGCTAAAATGCCTTATCATATGCCTAGTGCATTGGAGTTGAAAAAAGTAAGTCATGCTAGGCATTTTGACTAACAAGTATTATATACCTAGTGAGTTGGAGATGTTATGCATTCAGATGAAAAATGATTTGCTAGTCACTTAATCATATTTATTAACAATGGCAGTGATAGAGAGCTCTAATACTAGAGTTTTAACGTAAACTCTAGTGAGGTATCAAACAAAAAAAGAAAACAAAAGAAAAAGAAAAGCAAGCCAAAACATTACATCATCATGTGAGACTCACCCAACAAGCCTAGCCTAGTTGGCCACCATGCCTTTCTTTAGGTTTAGTCCCAATGAGATCATGGGTTCAATTCCCCTTAGGGAGGTTGAATTAAAGGAGTGCAAGCACTTAGATGCATTGCCAAGGGTAGAGAAATTTTCTTTCATCAATACTAATTTAACAATTAACAAGTAAGATTTGCCGATAAAAAAAAATCATGAGAAGCCCACCATTAAAACTCTTAAATTAGAACTCTCAAACATTATTGTTATTAACAAACACATTACTTAACTTTAATGTCAAATCAATCCTAAGCACTTTTTATGTCACAAAGAAGAGTTGGGCACAATGTGAGATACTCAATTTAATCAATAAAGAAATATAGAAATATTATTATTTTTTTTTTTATAAGTTGATGCAAACCAAAAAAAAAAGGGTTTAATTGGAAGTTCATTTTTTTATATTCAGAAAATGTTATAGATCCTAAATTTTCTATTAAATAAAAGATTAAATGTCTCACATAGGTGTGGAGTCCACAAAATTGCAAACCGCACACCCATATGAGACATTTGGTCATTTATTTTGTAGAAAATTTGATATTCTTAACATTATCCTTTATACTCAACTATGTTAATGAAAATGTCTAAGTCGCCCCATGAAAATTAGAATCCTTCAAATGTTACTATCAATTGCTTTTAGAAGAAAGGTGCATCTTGTATTCTTAAGCTATGTTTGGTTAGAAAATTTAAAAAATTATTTGAAAAAGAAAATCGAAAAGGTAGGTAAAATATAAATAAAATATATTTATATTTCACTTAATTTCATACACATTTGCCTTTTTTATTTCCAAATCCCTTCTTAAATCTTCCAACCAAACACAACATTACTCTATTGGATTTATACACGGATGAGAACATTGATCTAGAGTATGAGTGTAAAAATGGCTCACGGCCCATGGACGGTCCGAAACCCGCTTGCGGCCTGGGGTGGGCCTGGCTCGATTAGGCTAGGTTAGGCCCGAGCCGAACCCGAGACCCCGGGCCTTGGTCATCATTTTGAAGTTTGGCCTGCCTAGGTTGGTCTGTGACCCGGCCCATCAACCCGCTCAAGGGCCCACTCAAAGCTCAACTCGAGACCTGGTTCGTCCGAGGCCCAGTGTAATTTTTGGTGAAAAAAAATAGAAAAAAAAATTAAAAAAATGTTCAAGCCCAACCCAAGCCCGAGTCCAGGCCCACTGGCACTAGCCTCCCCAGAGGCCTGAATACACCCTAAGCCTGAGTCTGAGCTTGGGCTTGGGCCTAATTTTCTGGCCTGTGAGTTGGCTCGGTCATGCCTAAATGTTGACAAGAGCCAACAAAACCCAACATAGGCCGGATGGATCGGCCGAGCCGGATGGGGCCAAATTTACCCCGGGGGACTTGATGACTTGGGGATGTGCTTTTCTGAGTCATGACAATGTATAAGTCAAAAGTCCATTAAATCTACTGAACGAAAAGCCAAAAGCCAATATCATTTTATGAAATCACTTCACATTAGTCTTATGATCTTATCTATATTGATAGTAAGTGTAACTTAAAAGTCCATGCATCATACATGTATGTATATATATATATATATAATTGGAGTGGTGACAGTTTAGTAAAGTGGTAGAAAATGCGATAAAAAATGTTTCTGTACTTATTCTTTTTGGAATCGTGATAAATAGAAAAGAAATTTTGTATGCAATGTTTTGAAATCTAGGCGTTGACCAAACCAAAAAAATAATCTAGTCAAGGATTATTGGCTTAACCGGACGGCATGTTAACCAGTGGAATCGACCAAATAAAATTACTGACACAGAGTTTTAAAAATCCTATACATTGCACGAAATAAAATTTTAATCACTCAAAGATTTCAATCCTAGTGTGACAAAACGGTTTTGGTTGGTAGCTCGAAATTTAGGGGCCCGAATGCCCCTAAATTTCCATATAAGGCAACAAAAAAAAAACAAGGCAAAAAAAAAAAAGAAAAAAAAAAACAAACTTATCCAGAAAAGGAAATTAGGGCCATTAGGGCCACTGTTTTTAGGGCCACAATTCATTTTCCGTGACAAAAATATGAAAATGCTGTAGTAGTTTAAGTAGTTTAAATTATAAAAATAATTTTAGATCCTTTGTGGTTAAATTATAAAATCAATTTTATATTAGTCCACGTGGTTGTCAAATAAATTTTATTTTTTATATTTTTTAAAAGATAGAACAAAAATGAAATAATACTAAACAAATTTGGACTCACATGGCACAAATGAATCTTACTAAATAACAGACAGGATCATTTTGGAATAATTTAAATAAATATATTTTTTAAATTTGTAAGAAAAGATGTATAAAAAAATAAAGAAATTATGTGACCTAAAAAAATAATAAAAAATATACTAATATAAGATATGCCAAATGCCTAGTCACAATGCCTCTCAAACTTGAAAGATCTGTCTACCAACGATCATTCCCTCCTATCCTTTTTATCAAGCAAAAATTTTAAAATTAAATTAAATTAAATTTTAAAAAAATAACAATTTCCCAATTGTGTTTGTTATTGGCCTTCAATCCTTGTGTCCAAACAAAATGGTTAACTAAACTTTGCAGACATGGAGTGTCATGAAAATTCCAGATGGATCACCTAGTCTCAATTTCTTGAATAATAAAGAGAAATAGTGAATTTCAGGGATTGGAAAAGAAACTTGTTTCTCAATGGATTCATGAAACACAGTTATTGTTGTTGAAACAGACAATTGCATTATAAGAATTCAATCATAGAGTTACAAATGAAAATTTTGATAGGATGGTCACATAAAATTTATTAAGAATTCAAACAATAATAGAGAGAAAATCATGCTATGGTGCCACGCATGAGTATAGGTAGAGGAGTGTCCATTTCAACTTCATGGTTTCTTCATTTCCATATTGTTGAGGGAACCAACATTTATGCCACCATTACCACTACCACCAACTACCACCAACAGCAACCCTTCCATCACTACCACCAACAGCAACCCCTCCATCACCACCAATACCTCAACCACCACCTCCACCTCCACCTCCACCAAATCCTCCACCACCACCTCTAGGGAGGGAATTTTAAATTGAGTGAAATTTATTTATTTGTTTATTTATTTTTTTCTGAGTTTTATTTCCCGCATATATGTATGTATATATATAGGGGAGTGGAGGGGAGGGGCAGCCATTGAAACCTTTGATAAGGCCACCACCAATACCTCCTCCAACACCACCTATACCACCACCACCTATACCACCACCTCCTCCAATAGCACCACCACTACCTACACCACCACCGATACCCCCGCCAGTACCTATACCACCACCAACGGCCTCCTCCAACACCACCACTACCACCTATGCCCCCACCAATACCCCCACCACCGCCACCACCAATACCTCCTCCAACACCACCACCACCTATACCACCACCAACGCCTCCTCCACCACCACCACCACCACCACCAGCACCAACACCTCTTCCAACACCACCAACAGCTCCCCCTATTCCACCACCAATACCCCTGCCACCACCTATACCACCACCAACACCTCCCCCTATTCCACCACCACCACCACTACCAATACCTCCTCCACCACCACCACCACCTATACCACCACCAACACCTCCCCCTATTCCACCACCACCACCAATACCCCCGCCACCACCAACGCCTCCTCCAACACCACTACCACCACCTATGCCCCCACCAATACCCCCACTAGTACCACCTCCGCTACCAATGCCTCCTCCAACACCACCACCTCCCCCTATTCCACCACCAATGCCTCCTCCAATACCACCACCAACACCTCCACCACCACCACCTATAACCCCCACTAGTACCACCTCCGCTACCAATGCCTCCTCCAACACCACCACCTCCCCCTATTCCACCACCAATGCCTCCTCCAATACCACCACCACCACCTATACCACCACCTCCTCCAGATCCACCACCAACTCCACCTCCAATTCCTTTGCCTGTGCCACCCCCTCCTCCAACACCACCACCTCCTCCAACACCGCCACCACCCCCAATTCCTTTGCCAATGCCACCTCCAACTCCACTGCCAACTCCACCTCCAATTCCTTTGCCTTTGCCACCCCCTCCTCCACCACCAACTCCTCCTCCAACACCACCACCTCGCCCTATTCCACCACCAATACCTCCTCCGGTACCGCCACCACCCCCAATTCCTTTGCCAATGCCACCTCCAACTCCACCACCAACTCCACCTCCAATTCCTTTGCCTTTGCCACCCCCTCCTCCACCTCCACCTCCACCTCCACCTCCACCTCCAGCCCCAACACCACCATGACCACCTCCTCCAATCCCTCTCCCATGACTAATTCCACCCCCTCCATAATGATGCTTTTTCCCCTTCTTGTGGTGTTTTCCGCCACCACCACCATTGTCACCTCCAGCACCGCTACCCCCACCTCTGCCACCAATCTGACCACCTTGTCCAACACAATCAGGTTTTCCTACACCACTACCAGGCTCTTCATAACTAAAACCATACCCTACTCGCTTACCAAAACTGAATGAGTGCCCAAGAGTTGAACCTTTCCACCCACCGCCACCGCTAATCCAAGTCGGGTTACCATCAAGGATCCATTCTGGTTTTTTCATTTTCTCACCATTTTTCTCCTGTAATTTCCTACCCTCAATACAACCCGCAACCATGAAACACCACACCACCACCAAAAGGCACCTCCCAGACATTGATGTCCCCACGAGTACACAAACTTCACACCACAGAGACAGTGAGATAAGACTACTTCATGGCTTATATAGAAGAGAACACGCACTTACGTTATTTACTACTCCTGTGAAGGTAAGCCCACTTGTCAACTAATTTTCACTTTTCCTATGTATTTCCCTCCCTCTTTCTTTCACAATGTCACATGTCGACAAAAAATATTTACAAGTTACCAAAATTTTGAATTTGTAGTTTAGATTTAAATTTAGGGGTTGTTTGGAATTGATTTTTTTTAGTAAATATTTGTTGACTTTAGAGATTTGAGATTGGTTTTTTTAGTGCCTTTTTGTTAGTTTTTATTTTTATTTTTAGTGATTTTTTTTAATTCAAAAAATTCTACACTTTTAGATTCTACTCAACTAAATAGACTGCAAAAGTATAACTTTTTTTTGAAAAAGGTTCAAAAATAACATAGGTTTTTTTTTTTTTTTTATAGATTTTTTTTTTTTTTTTTTTTTTTTAGATTCATCCAAATATGGTGGAACTAAAACTGGCCTAGTTTGAGAATAGTCTAATTTAGTAATTTTTTGGTTATTTGGCTAAAATATGAGCTAAAAAAAACTAGTATATTTGGAATGGCATTTTGATTTTTTACGAAAAGATATGCAAAAAGTAGAAAGAAAAGAGAATCTTTGACTTTTTGGTATGAATTGCTGGCTTTTTGATTTTTTTAGTGATTTTTTGACTTTTTTACTAAAAAAGTCACTTGCTAAACGAGACACTAAAACAAAAAATCGACATAACTTATTTAAATTTTTGTTAAAAAGAATGCGAATTATTTATTAGTTGTATGCCAAACTCACTATTTTTTTTTTCATTTTTAGTGAACTTTTAAAAACAAAAAATAAAAAGTTTTAGACTTTTAAAATCTAGTAGACCAAACGAACTAGAAAAATTAAAAATATATATTTTACAAAAAATTTAAAAGAAATTCACTAAAGTTTAAAAAAAAAACAAATTTTAACACAAGTATTTTTTTTTTTTCTTTTTATTTTTTAGTATGTAGCATTATGGGATCTTTCTTAAAAAATAGTAATAATAAAAAATAGTATGGTTGGGAGGTTGTAATTGCTTTGCCACTGGGTTTTCAACACTCATCCAGCTTGTTTACCTTACCTCCTATGTATTTACGTGAAAAGGTCCAAAAATAAAATAGGTTTTTTTTTTTTTTTTTTTTTTTAAAATTCATCCAAATATGGTGGAACTAAAACTGGCCTAGTTTGAGAATAGTCTAATTTAGTAACTTTTTGGTTATTTTGTTAAAATATGAGCTAAAAAAAACTACTCCCTCCGTCCCATAATATTAGTCCCTTATTCCATTTTTCATTGTCCTAAAATATTAGTCCCTCTTCAAAAATCAAGTACAAAAATAATATAAATTTCCCATTTTGCCCTTCTTTTAAATTCATAAATAATACAAAAAGTACAATTATGACATTGATATTCTCAAAAAAGTGTACTATCAAAGGGTAATTTTGGAAAACCAACTTTTTAAAAGTACAATAATTTTTTAAAAGTACAATAATTGTACTACCAAAAAAAGTTGGATTCCCCAAAAGGGACCATTATTTTGGGACGGAGGGAGTAGTATGTTTGGAATGACATTTTGACTTTTTACGAAAAGATATCCAAAAAGTAGAGAGAAAAGAGAATCTTTGACTTTTTTGTATGAATTGTTGGTTTTTTGATTTTTTTAGTGACTTTTTAACTTTTTGGCTAAAAAAGTCACTTACCAAACGAGGCACTAAAACAAAAAATCGACATAACTTATTTAAATTTTTGTTAAAAAGAATGCAAATTATTTATTAGTTGTATGCCAAACTCACTATTTTTTTTTTTCATTTTTAGTGAACTTTTAAAAACAAAAAATAAAAAGTTTTAGACTTTTAAAATCTAGTAGACCAAACGAACTAGAAAAATTAAAAATATATATATTTTACAAAAAATTTAAAAGAAATTCACTAAAGATTAAAAAAAAAAACAAATTTTAACACAAGTAATTTTGTTTTTTCTTTTTATTTTTTAGTATGTAGCATTATTGGATCTTTCTTAAAAAATAGTAATAATAAAAAATAGTATGGTTGGGAGGTTGTAATTGCTTTGCCACTGGGTTTTCAACACTCATCCAGCTTGTTTACCTTACCTCCTATGTATTTACGTGACTAGTCTATATTTGCATTCATGGCGACCGTTATTCTCTCTCTCTCTCCAGGTGGTGATTCCCTAGACTCATGCATTTTGTAATTAATATTTTCATCTGTTAGTATATTAATCAATGTATCAATTGGTGTGTATAGTTTTATTCCAATACAATATAATATAGTATATATTGTACTAGTATATTGGTGTGAATAGCTTTATTTTAATACAAAACTAATAAAATTATATCATATCATCTCATCTATTAATACATTAATTAGTATACCAATTAATCTGTATAGCTTTATTCCAATACAATATAGTATAGTGGTGGTACCACATACACCAGTGTACTAACTAGTGTGTTCCAATATTAGTTATAATATTATTATTGACCCTACTCATTATACAAATTACAAGTATCAAAAATATCTTAAATTTTATCACATTATCAATTGATATACTAGTTAGTACACTAAATCATACATATAACATTATTCTATATTATAGTATTGCCATTGTCGCTTTCCCTTTCCAAGTGGTGATTCCCTAGACTCATGCATTTTGTGATTAACACTATATAGTACAGTATTGCCATTGTCACTTTCCCTTTGTGCCAGGCAACTGAGGCCTTTCCTTGCAAAATGGGAAAAAAATGGAATTTAGATGAGGAGAGGTGGTAGTTGATGATGAAAAAGAAGGAATGAATGAATAACAATGACTGCAAGAATTTCATGTTTACACTACTTGCCATTCCCCACAGTTGAGGCAAGCGATGCTTCACAAGATGCATTAATTGGTTTGAGAAATTATATAATAAAAAAATAAAAAAATAAATTAAGATTTGATTATTGTAACAAAATAAATTTTGAGTTTTTTAATTTTATCAATTAAAAACTTAATTTTTTGATTTATTTTCAATCTAAATTAGTTACCTATTTTCATTAAGTAAAACCGGAAAAAAATATTTTACTCATTAACTCAATAAAAAAATATATATTTTTTGACATTTTATATATACTTATATTGAGTTTAATTCAAATTCACATTTCAATATTTTAGACATTTCAATTCAAATTCACATCAATGATTCGAATCATTTATTTTGTAGGTCTCGTAATGAAAGTCATTCATGTAAAAAATTAATTTTATTGGATATATATAAATACAATAACAAATCACATTTTATTTTATAAAATGAATAGTAAATAGGATTGTAAACTTAAACCATTTATTTTATAAAACAAAACGTGGTTTGTTTCTGTATTCTGATAAATCTAATTTTTTATATGAATAATATTACTATAAAACCTATGAAATAGACGGTTTGGATCATTAAGGTGAATCTGAATTGAAACTCATAAAAGAAGTATGAATAAGTATGGAGAGAGGAAGTATGGAGGGAACTTATCCCAAAAGTTAAAAACAAAAAAAGAGCAAAACAAAACAAAATAATATTAGCTCTGTTTTGGAATTTTTAAATAATTGTTTTTCATTTTTACTAATAAAATGGTGGACAAAGATTCTGATAAACTGGACATTATACCCTAGAGTTGTTTGGTTTTCGGTTGGGTTATGGCCAAGCCCAATAGAGTGAGGGCGGATAAATAATCTAATTTTGAGTTTTACAGTAAAGGTTTAGGCCCAAGTCTAGCCCATTTAAGGGATTTTACCTTCTAAGAACATATGTGATCATTCATCAAATCTTTCAATAAATTTAAATTTTGATAAATGTAAAATCTAATTCATTCATTAAAATTATATCAAATTAAGCTTTTATTAAAACATTTATAAAATGAGGAATGAATCAAATTTTTTATCAAATTTCCAACAATCACTTTCCACTTAAATTTGATGAAATTGTTAAAAGATAAAATATTGGAGATCATTTTTTTAAAAACCTAATTTGGTTAAAGGAAGTTTTTGGGACATGTTAGAGCATCTTCAACCCTGAACCAAAGTTTTCATCAAATCTGAGTAAAAAAATGACTTTTTCCTCAATCTGATACCGAGTGCTCCAACGGTTGATTTTCATCAAATTTTCATCAAATCTGTGCCGAGATAACTGGTTGGTTGACCGGTTAAGCCAAAAATTTTTTTTTTTTTTTTGAACTTTTTGAACCTTTTAGTGGTCGACCAGTAAGACAAATTATTTTTTTTTTTTTTTTCAACTGTTTGACCTTTTTTCTGGAACTGTTTTAACATTTTGGTGGTCGACCGGTTGGTCAACCGGCTGGTCGACCGGTTGGTCTCCCCCAGCGGTCATGCACAGTGTTTTGATGAAATGCGGAGCCTGTCCTTATTTTGGTGAAACATTTGTTGAAATCTCGATTTGATATTAATTTGGTGAAACCGTTGGAGCATGAAAAAGTGTTTTTTTCACCAAATTTTAAATTTGATGTCAGATTTGGTTCAATGTTGGAAATGGTCTTAGATACTTTTAAAAAGATTTGATGAAAAGTAGGATTCCCATCTTTAGAGTGAGTTATATCAAATCAAGTTTTTGATCTAATTTGTTAAACAAATTTAATAAAACAAAAGATAAAGATTTGGATATACTTTTATATGACAAAAAGTGATAAAAGTTACACCAAATTGTTTTATCAAGTAAAGTAATAAATTTTAAAATTTATTCAATCTTGATTTACTAATTTAACGATTCAAACAAAAATTCAAACTTAAATAACTTGGTTGGTTTTGTGACCATAATCACAGGGGCCTCAGACAACACAAAGTCGAGCCAAAGAAGCTGGCACCTCCTCTATCCAAATAGCTTGGTCTTCAAGATTTATGGCCATCCAAGCGAGGCAGTGCGCTACCAAATTGCCTTGACGTTTCACATGCATTACCAATGGCTGATCAAAATGCCGAAGACCATCTCGAATAGAGTTCATAGTATGGCCATAACATGCGAAGCATTGAGAAGATGAATTGGAGGCAGTGACAATGCTCAACGAATCAATTTTCAAAATGCACCTGACGGAGCCCCAAGTCACGATCAAAGACAATCACACTATACATGGAAAGAGCTTCCAAGCTATCGATGTCAATTACGCCTGCAATCCTCCTAGACAAAGCAGCAATAATGTCTCCACGGTAGTCACGAACCACGACCCCAATCCCCATAGCCTTGTGCCTCTTAAACACAGCTCCATCAAGATTGACTCTGTAGAAATCCATAAGGGGAGGACACCACCGTAACAAATAAGAATGAGACACCGCAACAAGGTATTGAGCCGATTGAAATTCATGGAGGTACCCCCACAGCAATGCTAGCAATGGAACGTTGGTGTTTCCTACTTTTCAATCTTTCTTTTTTCTCTCTTTCCCCATCCTCCTCTAGATTTTATTTTATTTTTTTTAGTAGTCTGGCTATTACTGTCTTACATTTTTCACGGTTAAACTCAAAATTTTAAGATTTAATTTCAAATCTTTTTACAATCCGAAAGTTAATACTGGATGTCCCTTTTGTTTGACGCTAAGCGACCATATCAACCTCAATATTCTATTTTAACAAGCAAAGGTAGAGTCTTAGATTCCAAGTTCAAGGTTGCGAAGTAGTAGAGCTTTGGATGAGTTCAATGGCACCTTGAATTTGATTTTTTTCTGATTGATTTTCTTATTTTTTTAATTTATTGATATAATAATGGTTCATATGGAGATTTTTTTCCCATTTTTGTGAGATTCTTTTCTTCTCTTCTATAAAGGTTTGAATCCTTTATTCAATAAAGATTTTCCTCCTTTTAAGATCCTGTAATACAGATGTACCACATTGATCTAATATTTTATTAATTTTGTAATGAAAATTTTCTTTCCAATCTTTTAAAAAGAAAAGAAAAAATGAAAATAGTGCTTGACCACGATAACTAGCAAGTGCAGTGGTGTATTGTAGCATGATCTTCTTACAAACAGCCACGTCAGATCAGTTTATGCTGACCTGAAAAGTCTCAAACCTTCCAAACGTAAAAGTCAAACAATAAAACAGTACCAACCACACCTGCGCACTTTAGTATCACTGACACACCCCATCACCAAATGTTCTTCATCCACACCCCTCTCTCTCACCCCCACTTCACCAAACCCTAATTCTTGGGCTCAATACTCCTCAAATTTTGTTCGTATTCTCTCATTCATCCTTAATTCAGTCTCAATCTCTCAAAAAATCAGCACAGTTTGAGTTCTATATTGTCGATTGTTTTCGAACTCGTTTGATTCAAGGTAAAAATTAGGGCTTTTCTGTGTCCTCAATCTCTCTCTATATATATAAATGGATGACACTGAAGATGATGCTAGGTATCCACCGAAACACTACGTAAATCATTCCTCAACCTATAACGCTTCTTCGATTCGCTCAAAGCATTCCAATCGAAACCCCTCTTATCCAATCACCAGTAATTATCGCGATGAATATGAAGATGACGAGTTAGCTGAAGAAGAAGAAGAAGAGAATCTCGAATTGGACGGTCAAGATGATGATGATGATGATGATGATGATGATGATGAGGATATTGAAAATGGGTTCGGCGATGAGTCGGAGAGGCGGCAGAAGAAGAGAAGGTTGGAGAGTTTGGTTTCGAATTACGAGTTTGTTGCTCGAAAACCATCCTATGTTGTTAGGAATTCATCGGTGGATTGGACAGAACACGCCACCTCTGTGTTGCTAGAGGCTTGGGGAGGTAGGTATTTGCAATTGGGGAGGAAGAGTTTGAGTTCTGAGGATTGGCAAGAGGTGGCTGAGAAGGTTTCCGAGGAATCGAAGGTGGAATGGACCGACACGCAGTGTCGAAACCGGTTGGATACCTTGAAGAAGAAGTATAAGAAAGAGAAATCGAAAATGGAGTCAATGGGTGGATATACTAGCAAATGGGTTTTCTTTAAGAAAATGGATATGTTGTTGAATTCATCATCATCATCATCAACGCAACAATGTGGGTTGCCTTGTGGGGTTGATTCTGGGGAGTATGTGTTTATGAATCCAAGAGTTTATTTGAATCGGTCGAATGGGTTGGATGAGATGAGGGATAGTCCTGATGAGTCAGAGTCATTGTCTGACGACGATGAGGATTCGGATGAGCTTCCTCCTAAAAGGAAAGGGTTTAGAGGAGAGGGCAATGATGGGTCATCGTTTAGGTTGTTGGCCGATTCAATTCAGAAGTTTGGGGAGATTTATGAGAAGATTGAGGATAGTAAGAGGCAGCAAATGATGGAGTTGGAGAAGATGAGGATGGATTTTCAAAGAGAATTGGAGGTGCAGAAGAAGCAGATTCTTGAGAGGGCGCAAACCGAGATTGCTAAAATACGAGAAGGAGACGATGAAGAAACTGATGTTTCTGCAGAGAATCTGAGTGTTTAATTTAGGTAGCTTTCTACCCTTTATTGTATTATTCGTGTAAAGTCAGTTTGGAATCAATGGGTTTGCTATAGTTGTTCTAGTTGTTCCTATTTATGTGGGTGCTTCTATAGAAAAGTATTGTGTTGATTGGAGAAGTAATATATCACAAGAAGTCATTTATTAGGAGTAATAAATCGGGAAAACTCATTGCTTCGTGATGCTTTATTTTATCCCAAGTCTTGTTATTGCCATTAAATTGTGGGACTCAACTCCGAGTACTATTTATTTTGGTAAAAAAATTCCCGCTTTGGGTGCTGACATTGAATATCTAAATAATAAAAGACTCTGATTGCGAGCATATGGTCAGATGTGTGCTCTGATGGATAGGAACAGTGTTTTAAAAGGCGCGCCTAAGCGCAAGGCTCCTTGCGCTTCGAACAGATAGAGGCGAGGCGCAACACGCAAGGCGCAGTTTAGGCGCTGAGGCGAGGGCTTTTTTTTCGAAGCGCAAGGCGTGGGCTTCATGGGCTTTACCCATTTTTCTATTCCAATTGTTGATTAAGTACTTTTTTTTGTGGACATACCCACAAGGATTCAAAACTATTCAATATAAAATGACTAAATGTAGTCAAAAGAGAGCAAAAAGTAATAAAAGATTGAATGTTATACTTTATATCTTTTGTTGAATATTATATTTCTGATTTTTAAAAGATTGAATGTTATGTTTAGGAATTATCGAAAATGGTTATGATTTTTTTTAAATATTATATATATATTTGTTATGTTGAAAAATTTGCCTATTTTATAATTTTGCTTTTCTTCTACTACTTGAGCTTCGCTTTGGTGAGGCGCGCGCTTTGCTTCATGCCTCATGCCTCGTGCCTCGTGCCTCGTGCCTCGTGCCTCGTGCTTAGGCTATAGGAGACATTATCGCCTCAGTGCTCCTAGAGCCTTTTAAAACACTGGATAGGAAGAATGGTAATCTTGTTCTCTCTTTTTTAATCAGATAATAACATTTAGAAAATGGTAGTTAAAAGGCTTATGCCTTTTGTTATAAGGCCTGGGCTCATCTTTTAAAATGAAATAAAAATTATGGAATGCCTTGCCTTGAGCTTTTTGACTTGTAAACATTGGCTTTAATTGGGCCCTTAAGTGTAAATTTTTAATAGAGAATTTTTACCCTTTTGTTGATAATAGATTTGTTTTACTTAAATTCATTTCCGTCTATAAATGAGAGCAAGAAAAGAAAAAAATGAAAGCAAGAAAAGAAAAAAGGAAGGTTTATCTGTATTCAATGAAGGAGAAGAATACCTTAAGCTATCAAAGGATTACCCTGTCTGCTAGGCCACCACTACGATTGTGGAGCTTATCAAGAACCATACAGAAGGGTACAGTTGGCTGTAGGTGTTGAGAATTTGCTAAAAATGGAAAAATTACATTCCCTTTTTCAGTGATCTTTTTGAAAAGAGAACATTTTGGAAGCCTTTTACCAACTGAAATTTGGTCAATGGCATTTGCGTTAGCGGGTTTGAATGTTGTCTAGGTGTGTACACAGTGTGGTTGTAATACAAACAGACATCATCAACTCTATGTTTGGTAAGGTATGGAAAGTAGGGGGTTTATGGGGAAGGAGGATTGATGGAAGAAGAGAACCTAGGGAATAAATTGTCTTCCCTTGAATTATTCCCTAATTTTCATTAAAAGTAAGGAGACATTGAAGATCATTTCACATTTTTAAGAAGAGCAAGAGTTCTTTCCTTCCCTCACCCAATTAACTTAAGTTGAATCAATTTTTGTGGGCCTGGGTGGATTGCTCTTATCTTCTCTTTTCTCTTCCATTCCCTCATCCCTCCTACCAAATGAGGGTAAGTGTCCCTCCTCACCTCCTTTTCTTTTCCCATCTTTCCCCCATACCAAACATAGCATAAATGATTACACAAGTTCAAAGGAAGTTATATTGGTCCCTTGGTAAGTTGCAGCAAATGTTTTTGGACTCCATTTAATGGAAAATCATACTTCCCTTTGATTTACTTAAAGAGCT
Organism: Camellia sinensis; assembly: GCF_004153795.1. Taxonomy (NCBI): domain Eukaryota; kingdom Viridiplantae; phylum Streptophyta; class Magnoliopsida; order Ericales; family Theaceae; genus Camellia; species Camellia sinensis. The sequence goes on from NW_021026779.1 coordinate 366,534, forward strand.
ATTTTACATGGCAACAACATAGTTAATCAGAGATTAATATTGATCAAGGTGTTTTGTTCTGCAACCTACCAACATTTATTTGTCCAATTAGAAATAGACTAATATAGAAATGCCCTTGTACTAGTTGTAATCACTGAAGAGGAAGATGTCACTGATATAAAATCCCTGTAAAAAGAAAGTGGAAGGACTTCCTTAATCAATTAGTGCTTTTTTCGAATGTTCCTATGCATTAAAATTATACTTCTTGCATGTTGACACTCAAAAGCTTATGGTTTTGAAATTACTAATAATAAGAACTTGACTGCAGGAGTTGCATTCTAACATTGATACTCATAGGTATGCCACTGAAGATAAAAGCAAACGGCGTGGCACATTTAACTCTTAAACCACTTAAATGCATTAAATTTCAAAAGAGGGTGTTTATCATAATTCTTTGGCAATGCATGTCATAGCTTTTTTTGTTTTTGTTTTTGTTTGTTTTTTTTTTTGAAAGTAGAGGAGGGCCACCTAGAACTAAATAATTATTCCTAACAAACATAATTGGTAATTGATGAAAAATTAGGATCTTTGGGTGACTCCGTAGTGTGTAACATGGTTTTATTTATTTATTTATTTATTTTAATTTTTTACTTTGAAGGGGAAGGGGCAGCCCTGGCAGACAAAAGCAGAGACATCTTCCTATTTTTACTTGTATCCCTGTAGGTAGTTGGAATGAATAAAATTCAGGCTTAGAAAACTTGTAATTGAGAGGATCTAATATCACCTGATCCTGTTGGTTCTTAGCTTGCATTATTCTCCACGTGGTGACATTTTAATGTTCTCGATAATGTTTCAACGTCATACCAGATCAAGAAAATGGCAACAATATTTATGAGCGACCATTTCTCAAAATATTTTATCTACTTTTGTTGGTTACTAAATTTGTTTCTTGGGAAATTATTAATCAGACAACTGATGATTTTTACAGTCTTCAATGTTATATAGAGTTCCTGATCGATCTTTTATTAGTGCCACAAATTATTACTATGTTTCCAACTTTTCAATGGAAAGAATTGGGGGTTTAGTACTGTTTGTTTTATATGGTAGTGAGGTCTGAGGGGCATTTTGCTCAACACACTTTTTTTTTTGGGTTCCTTTTTCCAATTGTTTTCTTGAGCCTGTTGTACCATTTTTTAGATGTACCAACTTAAATTTGTAGGTAGTAATTTTATTTAGATATAATATTTATATTAATATCATAGAAGATTCTGGTTAACCCGAGTAAGTGGAGTTTTTTTAGTATTCTATACTGATATTTATTATTATCGTCTTTTTATTTTTTTAATTTTTTTCCTTAATGTGGTTCTTGTGTCAAACTTATTGTACTCTTTTTTGGATAAGTTTCCACAAAATGTAATGTCAATAACAAATTTTAAATATACAGATTATCAGCAGGTTAGAAGTTTAAGCCGGAAGATGACGATGGAACCTGCTGTAATTCTTGAGGAAGAGACATTTGCTCTCATCTTAGTGGAAGCAGGAGTAGACAGGGTACAAATTCTTGTGAAATCTCCGGGTTTTTTTATGTAATGTGCTACGCATGGATATATATATATATATATATATTAACTATGCATCATTATTATTGTTATATTTTTTTACTGAAAGTCAATGATTTGTAACTTGTTGGCTTATGAATTCATAATCCGAGTTTTTCTTCGTCTCGGCCTCATATTAATGAATTCTCTGACCCTCAAATATGAATAAATGCATAATTGAGCTTCTATTATTATCATCTCTGTTGAACCATAAGATTTGAGATTTATCTGTCGAAACTTTCTTTCTGATGAGAAAATTTGACTCCCAACATGATTTCTCATAGGGTTAGGAGATAAGTGTAGCTATGTTGAACGCTAGAGATGTCTGTTGTTGGATTCATTGTTAGTTGGAAAGTTGTAGCAATAGAGACATGGTGCAGAGGAACTTTCATCTTTCAAACTGTGAAAGCTTAAGTGTTGATTGAATAATTTGAACATATCTGTTTTATATGTGTCTTGAGTAATTCAACTCTCTTTCTTGTCTTAGAAAATGAACATACGAAAAGCACCTTCTCCTTTTACTTGGAAAAAGAACAGGTTATTGCAGTCAGGCTCCATGATGGAAATTGCTTGGTTGAGCTTTTGTATTCTTCATGATTGTTTCAAAGGTGAAAATATGTTGTGTTGGATTGATAATTCTCATGACTATCATTTTTTAGGTTGTGTTTGGATTTTAAATTTGTGGGGGTAAACAGAAAAGGAGAAGGGCATAAAAGAAATGGAGTAATAACATGTTTGGTTGTATTTTCATTTTCTATTTTCATTTTTTGGAAAACAAGAAAATTTATTTGGCGTACCATTTTGAAAAAAAAAAAACTATTATTCATGATTTTTTTTTTATTTTTGGAAATAAATTGTTTTTTATGAAACACCAAAAAGTAATTTTCAAAATTTTCTTTTTGCACAAAAGTGAACAATTCAACCACCATGGGTGCTTTAGAACTTTTTTATTGTTTTTGGAAATGCAAACACAACATTTTTTTCTCTTTTTTGTTTCATTTTTTTTTTTCTCTACAAATTTAAGATCTAAATACAATATTGTGGCTTGGCATGCTGGTAAAGCTTGCAGTTAGCGGCCTTGGTAGTGTGGGTTTGAGTCGTAGATATAACCTCCTTATAAATAGAGGTAAGGTTACATACATGTTGCTTTTTTCGGAACCTACGTTATAAAGAGACTTGTATATTGAATTGCCTCTTCAAATTTATTTTTCAAAATAACCTCAAATTTTCAAAAAATAGTAAAATGATTCTTTCAGAATATGGAGTACCATGTTCATTCTCTGTCATAATATGGAGTTCCAGGGTTTACATGTATAATAGAAAACAACATTCATGACAGTGTCCAAAACAAGCACCAAAGAGTACATAGAAACCAACATAGGGCCTTCCCACAATCTCATCCCTCTACATACCCTAAACTCAAACAGACACTCAACTAACCTAAAACCCACATTGCTCAACAGAGTCATGACTAGGGCTGTTTGGCCCCTCCCTTTCATTATACTCCTAGCCTTCATCAATGACTCTAACCCAAAACACTCACCCTCCAATACAGACAAAACCCTAGCTAAGTTACCCACAACCATAACATGTGCAAAAGCCACACAGAAGGGTACCCCCAAAAACCCCAAGGCACCCCAGAATCCGAATGCCTTAGAACATATCCCACAAGCAAACAATACCTTTGGCAGAATAGCCAAACCGAAAACCAAGACTCCGAAGAGGCCTAGTACAGTCAAGAACTCCCAAAAACTTGTGTGAAGAAGCTTGATCCAAGCCAATCCACTTCTTGTCAATATCCTTCTTCCATTGAGGTTGATTCCAGTGTAGCTATCTGAAACTGCGTGAATGGTGGCGGCTCTGCCAAGGAGAGAGAAAGTGATGGTTGAAGGGAGGCAGATCATGATGTGGACAAGGATTTTGGAGAGTAGCTTCAGCAGTGGCAAATGGCCATTTTGTCCAAGTAAATGGTTTGTGAGGTTAAGCATGGAGAAGGGTATTTGTGGAAAATTGTGGATGAGGAAGTGAGAGATGAAGAGAGAGGTTGGGAGGGGTGAGAAGAGGAAGATGGAGATGGAATGGAAATAGGTAGTGTGAAGAAGTATAATTCTGATTGATTCTCTGAAAATTTGAGCTGTGTCATGATTGGATTCAAGGGCTTGTGTTCTTCTTCTTGGCATTCTGTGGAGAAGAGTGAAAAATTGTTGGAGATGAAAGAAATCTCAGCCTGTTTGTTTGTAGATTTTAGTTGATATAAAAAGGCCTCATGGTTAGCACTTAGGATTTAACTAAGGTTTTTGGTTGCTTGCTTGCTAATATTTCATGATTGAAGAGGTTTGTTTTGAGGGTGGTCGTATCATATCATATTAACAGTCCTTTTTCTTATTCTTGGCTCTTTGGGTTATCTTTTAATGCTATCAATCACGGGGATATAGAAAATTGTAGGAGGTTTTTTTTTCTTTTTTATTTTTTGTTTTTTATTTTTTATTAGAGCTGATTTCATATGTTTTTTATATCTTGGATGTGAGTAGAGATTTACAAATTCAAATTCAAATCTAACATTTAAATTCAATCTTAACTAATTGAAACTAATTTAGTTGATCAGAATCTTTGCATTTATCTTCTCATTTCTATACTACGGTCTATAATGTACTACAAAAAATGTAATTTCTTAATTTACTCGTGACGGAACAGTTGTCAATTATGTAAAAATCTTTTAACATTTGGATCACATGCTTGCTTATTAAAGCTAGCTAATGATGAGAGTATGTGCCTATCCAAGCTCTTGTTCTTTGGAAGGTTCAATCTGGTAAGTCTAGCTAATGACATGAGTTTTTTTTTTTTTTTTTAATAAAAAAAAATAAAATAATTATGAGTAATAGGTTAAAAGTTAATTTTTTTTTATTCTTTTATAAAAAAATATTTAAAAAAATGGTGAGGTGATAGCAATAAAAAAAAATTAAAAAGTTAACTTTAAATCATTTTGTCAAAATAGGCCATAGGATTGGAGTTATAGACTAGAGGGTCTACATATTGGGGGTGTGTGAGAAGATGAGTTTGAGGCTAAAATAGCCTCAAACTAAAAAAAAAAAAAAAAAAAAAAAACCAAAAAACCCCCAAAAAAAAAAAAAAAAAATTAGACTCTAAACAAAAACATATATATATATATAGCTAAAATCGCGGGCAGTGTAAGCACAGCCTACACTGTCACATTGACAAGTTGTGTCATCCCTTGATAAATAACGATTTTGTCCCTTTACATCAATTTCTAAAAAATATGATCTTAGGGACAAATTTGTCATTTTAACTTCAAACATCATTTCAACATATTTTTCAATATAACAATTCAAATAAAAATTCATCATATTTTTCCAAACACAAAAACTAAAATAGCCTATTAAAATAGTCAAAAAGCTAAAAAAAACTTCTAGTTATTGTGTTTTGGGAAGTTGGTAAAAAAATAACTTTTGGCTTTTTAGTTTAATATTTGTTTATGGTATCAAATCAAATTAAAATGACCAAAATACCCTTACACAACATAAAAAATTAATTTTTTTAGTTTTTTATCATAGGTCCCAATTTGTAATTTTACACTTGTGTTTTTAGCACTTTCCAAATCAATTTTATTACATTTTTAAATATTTTGACAAAAACGTGACTTTTTTATTTTGGTCCCAAAACGGCACTATATGTTTAGGGTTTTAACCTTAACTAAAAAGTTGACAATGTGGCAAGAAATACATAATTGTGACGTTGGAGCTTTTTAGGGTGGTTTTAGAAGCAAAGGATTCATGATTTCTTTGAATTAGAGATCATGATTTTGCCCTCCTTAAAATGGGCCTCCTATTGGGGAGGAATTTGTCTGTGGATGGAATGATGAGAGAGATGTTTATACTAAAGTGAAACACAAGTTTTCAAAAACAGCTTTATAAGTTTTCAGTTGGTATTTTGATATTTTTAATATTTTAATTAATTTTTTAAAAATTTTAAATTTACTTAATCTTAATTTATTTAAAATATTAAAAAAATTGTACAAAAATTTTATTGAATACAAAAAAATATAAAAATATATTAAATTTTAGTATTTTTTGTATTTTTTTGTTTGGTTGTTTTTAATTTTATTTTTTTTAACAAATATTATACTTTTAAAGTGTATTTAGATTAGGTGTATCTAAAAAAAATTAAAAAAAAAATTACGTAAAATATTTAAAAAATTCACTAAACATACAAAAATTACAAAAAATTAAAAAAAAACTCAATTTTTTAAAAAAAATGAATTCAATTTTTTGGAACCAAACATGGTACCAATTTGAAATTCAATACATCATCCCCTGAAAGTTGGAGTAATGCTCATGTATACATGGAAAATTATATTATTTTAAATTGAAAGTTGATAATTAATAAATAGAATTTAAAACACTCTTTTTTTTCGGTTAATCAATTTTTTCAGGTTTACAACATAAACTATAAACAAACCAATTAGGCACAAAATTCTGAAATTAAAAATTAGAAAAAAAAAAAAACTAATTGTTGAAAATTCAAATCACTCTGACTATATCCCAGGTGAAGTAGTATTTCTTTCCTAACCTAGCTGAACTTTTAAACATGTGTTTTAAAAAGCATATTTAGTTTTGTGCATATATAAAAAAAGCTTCTAGTCAGTTGGCAACAAGTGCAGTATTTATTTATTTATTTATTTGTTCCTTGCTCATTTGACTGATGTGTAAAAAGTGGCATTGGCATCAAAATTTGAGGCTAGACATGTTCTGGCCAGAACATTGCACCTGTTTCTCGTCTGATCTGTGAAAAAACAGAAACGATTTGTGAAACTTGTTTGGTAAATTATTTTCAAAAACTGTTTAAAGAAAAAAAAAAAAAAAAAAAAATTGAAAGCGAAAAGCATTAGAGATCAATCATCGTGGTTGATGAAGCATCACTACAGAATTCTTCAGAGTGTCCAATATGCCTTATATTATGCATTAATTTCCAAACAAATTTTATCTAAAATATCTTATAATTCCAAGAATATGATGTAACCTCAAGAACAGTTAAAAAAAAGAAAAGAAAAAGGAAGGCAGCCAAATGAACACAATACCACAAAAATAAAACAGAACAATAATCAAGAATACTAAAAACCTCTGTTTGGTTGTCGAGAAAACCATTGGAAAGGTCGGGAAAATGCACTTGATGTTCATGTTGTGTTGGCATCCAGAAATTTTTAACTGCAATTTACAAAAAATTTCAGATATTTATGTCAGTTATATGTTTATACAACTCCATTAATGCTACTTTCTCTAATTCTGTTGTGTTGTCGACTTTTATGATGAGCCCTTCGGCCAAAATCAATCTTTCGAGTCACGGAAATAGCTTCTTCAAAAGGGTGATGCTATGGTACATTTAGGTGTACCATACATTTAGTTATGAACTTATATGATTTTATATCATAACCTATACCATATTAGTCATAACTATCACCATATTAACTCATAACTTAGTTATATTCAATTATTTACTTATACCATATTGTAACCTCAAGAACAGTTAAAAAAAGAAAAGAAAAAGGAAGGCAACCAAATGAACACAATACCACAAAAATAAAACAGAACAATAATCAAGAATACTAAAAACCCTCTGTTTGGTTGTCGAGAAAACCATTGGAAAGGTCGGGAAAATGCACTTGATGTTCATGTTGTGTTGGCATCCAGAAATTTTTAACTGCAATTTACCAAAAATTTCAGATATTTATGTCAGTTACATGTTTATACAACTCCATTAATGCTACTTTCTCTAATTCTGTTGTGTTGTCGACTTTTATGATGAGCCCTTCGGCCAAAATCAATCTTTCGAGTCACGGAAATAGCTTCTTCAAAAATGGAAGTAAGAGTCCATACATCATTCTATTTTCAAACTTTTTTTCAATAAGAGTCTTGTGCGTTGAATTGTCGTTTTTATTCTCAAGAAAACCCTATTCTAAAAAATGAAAATTACAATACAATTTTTTTTTTTTTTTCATCGATGATGTAAAATTATTTTAATACCCTTTTGATCCCATACCCTCTCTACATCTCTTCAGGAAATAGCTCTTCCTTGAGGGAAGGAGCAATCCACTGTATCTGAATATATGTAATTTCCCACAAATCATCACCTTCCTTTTGCACCAAGATCTCATTTTCTTTCATTGTTGTGATCATCTTGTTCAACAAATCTGGAATTATCTCTTGCACTTTTGAATTTCCATACTCACCCAATTCAGCTTTCATACATGTATCCATCCTCCTCAATATCCCCAACCAAAATGTCCTAAACCCCGAATTCTCCGATATCGGTTTCAAGAATTGCAAGTACACTTCTGTCAATAGCTCCATTGCAATCTTCAATGTCCCTTCCATGCTTCTCATCTCTCTCTCCGCATTCTCTCTCCTCGAATACTCCAACATTTTCTCGTGTAGATCATCAACCATTGCGAATATCACAAGGTTAAAACAATTTATACAATTTGCCGGTGTGAAGTATAGTTCCTCGGCTAATGTGAAGCTTTTTTGTAAGGCTGAGATGGCATGGTTTCTTATCTCTTCGCGTCGTGCCAAGCTAGTCTTTCTCAATGCTTCACCAAGCTTGACGAATAAATTCACAGTGAAGCTAGTCGAGCCAAGAGATTTCAAATTTTCTTCTAAAGACGAGCAACTCGTGTTGCTCACCATACTCACACTGCTTCCAGGATCTGAGTATCCGCTTTTGTACCATTGGATTAACATGTTCACAGAATCTGCCATCAAGTCCATAATTTTCATGTTTTTCTCCGATGGAGTGTTTTTTAGAGCGATAAAACCAAATGCACAATCAATGCAATAAGCATAGTTTGTGCGCGATACGTTGTTTCCATCAGACATCAACGAGATGAGTGTCTCAACGGCCAAATCATAGGTTTCAGGGTGCCTCCCAGTGACCGATAACAAGTGAAGAACCGATTTCCATCCCATTTGCGTATGCAAATTTGCCGGGTAATCTATGATGATTTTGCTTACAGATTGTGCTAGGAATTCACAAGAAGTATCGATAATTTCTTTGTCGAGCTTCCACATTAGATTTATAGACTTGAAAATGAGCTCCTCGGGGAGTTTTTCAGGTTGGTACGAGGAAAGGAGCTTGAGACATATCTTCAAGAGTGCAACAATGGCTTTTTCTGCAAATGGAACAGGGGAGAAGAGAGGAAATTGAGTGACTGCGAGCAGAAAATCATGGTACTGAGGCCAAAAAGTTGTGAATCTGTGAGTATTCGCCAAAGTAACGGTCAGGATCAATTCCCAACAGAATCCAACGGTTTCTTCTTCCTCCACCGGCGTGCTGAACTTTTGCCCTTTCCCGGCTGCAGAAAATATCAAGGAACGCCCAAGATTCATCAACGGTTCATCGGGCAATTTTGAACTAGTGGTGAAGATGTTCCCAACTTGGCATTGTTGGATGACTTTTAGATTCTGCTCAAATTCGCTCACTCCGAGGTTCAAATTTTCTTCCATGCTTTCCATTGACAGAAAATGCGAGAATCTGCCTACCAAACCGGAACCTCGACGACTGTGTTTGGGGAAGAGCACACATGACTCGGATTTTGAGTGAGTTCCATGTTCAGATGACGAGGCAGAACCATTATCGGGTTCAATAATAGTTTGAGGGAGAAGCTTTAGCCTTTTGAGTTTCAACAAACAATCAATAATGTTCCTCCAACCACCTCTGATCGATTCCCCGAAACTATTTGCGGTAGTGAAAACCGCCAGAGTTGCCATTCTCGGCTTCATATCGTGGCTAAACGCATAAAGGGTCTCTTCTGAAGACGCATATGGATTCAACAGTGTAGTGAATTTGCAAAATGAGGCTAAAAGTTCATCAAGAGTGTCTTCTAGTCCATACTGAGCAATCCTTGCAACCGAGAACAACCCTTCGATGCATTCGTGGAGGATTTCTTCGTCATCAGCCTGTTCAAAAATTGCTGAAAGCGATGCAACTGAGGGACCCGCTATTGTTGCGAACATGTCTCTTCCAAGCCGTCGATCAAAATCACACAATATAAAAGAGTGCATTATTTTGGCTCTGTTCATTAGCTCAATCCACCTGCTTGGATTCATTTCGATTGGAGTACCAGATTGCCCGAAAAGCTTGATTGCATTCATTGAAATCGAATGGAAAAGCTCAGATAAGTACTCTCTGGGAAGATCTTTGCCTTCGTTGATAGCTCGGTTGTTTCTGATGAATTCCTCTTCTGTCATTTTCTTCTTCACTTGTGGATTGTGTTGATCAGTGTTGAGCATGATGAGAGAATAGCAAAGAATGAACACTGCATCTTTGTTTGCGAAAACTTCGGACGCTTGTTGATCATAAAACTTCTCCGAAAATGCTTCTAGAATTCTGTGGATCTTCTGGGACTCTCCTGGCAACCGAAAAGTTTCCAGAAAAGTCCTTAAAGCAGTGTCAAGAATCATCCCGGAAAACTCAAAAGTGTTGGTGAATTCTTTCAGGACTTGAATGTGGAACTCATCAGGGTCCCCTAAATAGTCTCCAATCATGGTCTTGTCAATCCGAGGCGTGTACCTAAAGAAAATAGCGAGTGCTTTCGGATCAGGAGGATCCGAAAGCAACTTTGATATCTTCAGGTACTCCAATCCCTTTTTCTCATCACGGTTAAAATGATTCCCTGCAATCAAAATTTTCCTTTTTTGAGCCTTTCTCATTCTGACAAATTCGACCCAAGTAGCCAATTCATTGTCATCTGTCAATTTCTCTTCCCAAAAAGGCCTGTACTCGGAAATCTCAACCGGGTATGGACCAGAAGGGCTTGAATCGTCATCTTTGTCTATGTTGTCAGCAATGGTTTGAATTATGACTACGAGGCCTTCGAAGGCTTGGACCTGTAAACTTGTCAGAGCACCGCCAGTTGGAAATGCGTGCTTGCAGAGCATTTTTCCGATATCTTCAAAAACATTCCGGAAGGTGGGATCACAGTCATAGTTGACATAGACTTCAATGATGAATGTGGGTTGTCTACAAAAGTTTATGATTCCTTCAACTGCAACTTCTTGGAGCTGAATGAAGTGTCCCAAATTCACAACTCTAAACAGCACAAATGTGAAGAATGATTCTAATTGAAGACGAATAGACCTGCATAGAAAACCATTTTTGGATTAATTTAGTTTCATAGTATTTAGGATTAAGTACACTGTCCATACCCAAAATACACGCTGTTTGTTACATTTCAGTACATTTTTTAATTGTGTCAATTTATTTCACTTTTGTGGTACTTATATAATAAAAGTAGTAGAACTCACTGTATTTAAAAATAAAAATAAAAAATGGATAAAATATACTTTCTTCCTTGAACTTTCATTTGAATTTCACTTTAGTCTCATCTTCTAATTGTAACAATTAAGTACTTCAACCCTTGTTTCAATATAACCATTTTGTCATCCACCATGAACAAGATAAATCTCAAATTTTACTTTGGTCTCATCTTCTAATTGTAACAATTACGGCCATCTCCAACCGTGTACCAAATCCAACACCAAATTCAAATTTGATGAAAAGTAGCTTCTTTTCTTATTCCAACGGTTTCAACAAATATGTATCAAATCGAGAATATCAAAAATGTTTAACCAAATTGAGAACGTCTGGGACATTTCAGCATTTCACTGTTCAGAACTGTTGTTTTTGGGCACCGGATGACCGTCGGACATCCGGCCAGATGTCCGCAAGGTTATCTGCTTAGTTGATTTGCAATTCCCCCATAAGTTGAATAACTTTTAGATAAGTCCTGATAAACTTCCTCTTCTTTCTTCCTTGTGAATATATGTGAACAAACCGTCATGGCATTAGTGTCTTGCATTATATGCCAAATGTTAGTTCAACTCAATCTCTCTTTTTGGGTCATCAAAGCAAATTTTGTTTGTTGTTGTTTGTTTTGCAGTACATGAGGTTCTTGCATTGAGAGGACCAATCTATCAGAGCATATATCATTTCATAGTTGGAGGTCCAATCGTAGACAAGCGGATAATGGGCCTCCCTGCTTATCCAGGCCCCAGTGTTGATGCCTGATTGCTGGATCACCCTATTTCAGATAAGATTGGCAGGTTCATGAGTCATGATGCAAATAAAATCCATAAAGCTGTGAACATTGCTGACTGCATTTTATCTTGGAGCAATACAGCTTCAGTTCAAGGTGTGCCAATGGATAATTACATAATTAAGTTACAATATGATAAGAAGCTGAAGCTGCAACAACCAACCATGTCTCTCTTCTCTTCAACCACTTGTTCCGTCTTTCCATTGAAGAAGAAGCTAACGCTGCTGATCTGGCTGCAGCGCCGCCTCGAACTCCCAAGATCCCATCGCTGCCTCCCATGTTTCTTCTAGTCTCTCTCTCTCGCAAACTCAATTGATGAACTCGTAAACATACATGCGTCTAGGGTCAAATGGATCTTGAATTGTTGTGATCTGATGCAAACTCAATTGTTGTGAAAATTGCACTGACTGGTCGACCGGTGTTTGATGAAAAGCCAAATCTCTCCGTTGGAGTAGGCGATATCAAAGAGAGTTTTTACTCAGATTTGGTGAAATATTTGATATGGCCTAAGTGGTCAAATTTCTACTGTTGTTTCAATATAATTCTTTTGCCACTCATCATAAAAAATTAAAAATTAAAAAAAAATTAACCGAAAGTGCTCACATATTCCACCCTCAAACTTTCACTAGAATTTTACCACATTGAAATTCAAGTTGTAATCTAATGAATTAATTGTTGCAATTAAAAGACGATGAATCAAAGTAAAATTCTGCTGAAAGTGGGTGAAAAATATAAAGAGAAACTACATAGATGGTAAAGAGTTTGGTGAAATAATTGGGTAATATATGACCGTCCTCTTTGTTCAATTTTTGTTTAAATGATCTCAAAAAAAATTGCTTCCATTGGACAAAAACGGCGCTAGAATCATTTAAGCACAAATTGAATAAATTGGGGACCGAATTTACACATTTTAAATATAGACATTGTATTTAACTCCAGTATTTAAAAGAAAACTTGACATTTGCCTTTTTGTTTTGTTTATTTAGATACTAACCTGCGAAGAAAGTGATATATATTCAAAACAGTACTGCAAATCATGGAAAGAACCAGAGGGCTTGAACATGTTCCATAGTGAATCAAATGGTGACAGAGATCATCCTGCACCATCCTCAACAGCTTTGGATGGCTCCCTATGCTATCACCGCTCAGTTCCAATGCTGAATTGATCAAAACAAGAGCAAAAAGCTGCACATCTTCATCGGCAGTCTGAGCAATCAGTCCCTCAGTCTCCACAACTTCAACAACATTCAGCAAAGAACACAAGAAATGGAAGATGTCAACTGCAGAGCGAATGCCATACCCACAATCTAAGTTGGTGTCTTCTGTGTCTGATTCTGAATTCTCCCAATCTTTTACTTCAATGTCTGGGAGACGAGTGAATATTGTCTGTATCAACTCGTGCATCGCATACCTGTTGCAGATTTAGAACAAAAATAAACTTTGAGTCGTCGTATCAGAAACACTTTCTTTAAGGTAAGAAAATACAACGAAGTCACCAACTGCAGATAACGAGTCTGAAATTTCCTTTATGCTGTGTTTGGTTGGAGGATTTGGAGAGAGATTTAGAAAAGGAAAGGAAAAATGTGTGTGAAACTATGTGAAATTTAGACATATTTTATTCTCATTTCACCTACTTTTTCCATTTTTCTTTTCAAATTCTTCCTCAAATCCCCCAACCAAACACAGCATTAAGGAGTCTGATAAAAATGAGAAACATTGGAAGAAAGTAAGAAATGTGCTTTTGGATCCCAGTTTTTCTGTTCTCTAAGCAATGATGCATTTTGCGCTTAGCCCTTATTTTATTTTTATTGATGTGATGTTGTTGTATTTGTTGTACTTCTGATTTGCATCTATATTACTTTCTTTTTCACTTACACAAAAATAAAAAAATTCTATTATTTCATTTGTTTTCATTTAAATTGTACCTATTCATTTGAATTCTTATTATTTCTTATTTCAGATTATCCAACATTTCTCATTTAATTCAAAAAGAATTTTGTTAACTTGTATGCTAAAGAAAAATAGTGCGACTTTGAGTCACATTAGAAACACTTTTAAGTCTTAGAACAAACACATAAGTGTGCCAAGAATGCCATTATTTAAAACCAGAAATATATGCATCTCCCAAAGCTTTAACTGCCTTTTAAATTTATAACAATCAACCTATCAAATTTGTAGACAGTACCTCACCTTCCACTGCGTTGCAGCAGATCACCCCGGCTAGCTGACTGGCCAGTCATGACCTGAAAGCAAGTATTGACCACCGTACAAACCGCATGATCGGTCAACAAAACTGACGCCCGGTGCTTCATGATAGCAGCCAACACCTGCAGAATCCTCATCATCACCGCATCCTCCGACACCGGCGCTGTCCTCTCCAACCTACACCCCGTTATTGCTGTCACCGCCGCGTTCATTGCGTCCCTCGCCCCGGGCGTCTTCTCGTCAAATATCTCAAGCTTCAAAATCTTCAAAATCGACGACAACGCCACCCCCGTGGCAGCCGCGGGGATGTCATCACTCTGAATAACATCGAGAAATGGTGAGATATACATTTGGGGATCGATAGTTCGCCATTCTTGTTGAGGGTTGAAAATGAGAGCTCTCAGTGATTTTAATGATTGGAGTATTGATGTGTCAGAGTTGTCTTCTTGGGGTGGGAGGAAATGGGAGTTGGGTTCCGGTGCTCGCCGGATCACTGCTAGGACCGCGCCGACCTCGGTGTTTAGCATGCAGGAGAGGCCTAGTTCTTTCCTCTTGAGTTTTGTCATGGTTTTGGTTTTGTTGTTTCCATTGCTTTGACCTTTCACTTCCTCCATTATTGAGGTTTTCAGGTGAAAAAAACTGTTTTCAGGAAGTACAAAAAAAAAAAAAAAAAAACAGTTGGGAATGCACAAAATGTTAGTTGGGGTGGTGGGGTGGCTTTGTTTTGGGGGATGTAATAACCATTTTGGTCATTTGGAAGTGAGGCATAAAATGATTTACAATTAGAATTTTTATACCGAATTTATCACAGAAATGAGGTGGAAATGGAATTTTAGACAAATTCTGATAGGATTTTGGATTTAAAACGAGAGGATCTAAAGTTGTCATAGCATTATAAATATTTTGTACAAATTTTTTTGTTTGTTCAATACTATTCACATAAGGTCAGTAATGAAAGGATGAAAGGGCATTTTTGGAATAAAAAAGTTTTGCTCTTGTTAATCGTGGTAGAGAGACTTGGAAGAGGAGGTGGTGAGGAACACAGCCGAAATATTTGGTAAACAAGTGGCTAATTAATTTAAAAAGTTTGTTTTTTAATGGATTTGTGTACATAATTTTGTATGGTTAGAAATGATTATTTGAAAGTTTCTACCCATTAACATCTCCTGATAGTGTTCTGTTCTGTTACGGACAATGCACTAGAGGGTTGGTAATGGAGTGTACAAAGCTATAGATTCTTTGTGATATGTGATAGAGACGAAATAATAATAATAATAATAATAATAAATAAATTAGAAAAAAGAAATAAGTTATCCTCAATCATGGTTTTAAATTGCGATATGAAGGCCAACACTCCCAATATTGGTATAGATTGCAGCATATTGTAACCAGTACGTATTGAGAATAAAATGTTATTGTCACAAATTTTAAAACAGTTAGATGCTCTATTGTTTTGAGTTTAAATTAAGAACCAATCTAAACAAGTTCAATGTGAAAGATATAATGGTCGTGGATTTAAACCAATATACTAATTTGTAATGGAACTTGGCCAATTTAACAATAATTTTTAATCACAAAGATATATTGATATATAACGATATCAAATCATTAAAAAAATCATTATGTATCAATACAATACTTAACTGCATGTATTTAGATTCATGTTCTCGGCTAGTAATCAAATGAGTTTGGGTAATAGGATTTCAAACACTCGTCTAAAATATATGAATTTCAAAAATTGTTTTAACCAATAAAACATTTATTATATTATGGAAAATGCTCTGGTGTATAATTAGCCTATTTACTTGTGGATTCTTCATTGAAAATGTATATTTGCCTATTCAGACTTGTGGATCTCATTATTTTGAACCAATCACAAATTATATTTTGTTCATAGAATTTGTTTAGTGTTTAAATAAAATAGAACTCTATAAATCTTGACTAAAAATTTAATAAAACCGTGATATTACATGAACATGTCACAAACCAATAATAAAATGAGATAAATGTCCATCTCGGTTCCACTAAGGGTTCATCTTTTAATACCTCGTGAATTAATTTGATTATTTGCATTCAGCTTTTAGTATCTCATGAATTAATTTGATTATTTGTTTAAATGATGTATTCGAGAATTATGAAATGGACACAATATTGATCTACAACACCATCAACATGTCCCTCTCTAATCCAATTAGTAAATTGGAGAGAAACCTTTTCCACAATCAAACTATATATTATTAAATAATGATAGTGACTATTAATAATGAAATAAATCCTTTTTTTTCGCTCTAATAATATGATCCCTTTTGAATCTAATAATATGATCAAATGAAAAAATAAAGGAGGAAAACAATGGCGGACTTAGAGTTTTTGGTTGGCTTTAGCAATTGAAAGTGTTATTGGGCTTCCATAGCTCGCTGAAAAACTGATCTTACTAATCTAAATCATTAAGATTGTAAGCTTATTTGATCTTCTCTATATACATACAAGTACAAACGTGTATATGCATATAATAATAGATTGTGATTGATCAATTTTCTATATGTTTTGTCTAATCGTTGCAAACAATTTGTGATATTTGTGAGAGTGCCGCTGCGATTCTCTTCTACGTTGCTTTTTGTTTGCAACAAGAAGCCTTGTTATATAATCTGTCTATACTATTATTAAAAGTGAACACTTCATTTGGTGTTCATGAATTTCCTTCTCTCCTTTTGCCGAGGGGCCTTCTCTTCTTGTACCAAGTATCAATTTCTCAATCTAAAAGGAAAAAAATCCATGAACTTCCTTCTCTCCTTTTGCGAAGTGGTCTTCTCTTCTTGCATCAAGTGTCAATTTCTCCATTAAAAGGAAAAAAATAAAAAAATTTCCCCACCTAAAAGGGCAAAAAAAAACACACACACACAATTGCATTAAAGTGTCAATTTTTCCATCTAAAAGGAAAAATAAAAATAAAAAAACAATTGCATCAAATGTCAATTTTTCCATCTAAAAGAAAATAAATAAATAAAAAACAATTTTCCCCATCTAAAAAGAGAAAAATAAGAAATAGTAGTTAAAAGAGGGATACAAGACTTAAACCTAAGAACATTCACTTAACTTATTACAAATACTTTCATCACTTAAACAAAATAGAAAATATGTTATCAATTCAAAATTAAAATTTATATTTTAAGCACACAGCTCACACCTCTATTATATGTATATATAAATATGAAAAGATGTCTAGAAATTAGTTTAAGGACTTTATGCAATAAAAAATGTTTAGCTATACTTTTACCATTGTATCATTATAAAACATTGGCGAGGGATCTTTGCCAAATTTATAAAAATTGTTCTAAATTTTATTTCTAAAGCTACCATAACAAACCTTAATACATTTGAATAATTTTAAATAATAAACTTCTTATTTGTTTTGTTCATTCCTAGTTATATCTTTTGTATTTTTATTTTTGTCGTACATTTGTAATTATAAAATTTTAACGAATTATTTTTAATCTCACAATTTAGCTTAACGTGGCTTTAGGTGTCTAGAAGAATAATACAAGTATGATTTTATAAAATTGAGTTGACACAAACAACAATAACTTACATGGTTGGGCAACAAAATTTGTAATTGGTTCATTAGTTCTCCCCAATATCTCAAGATTTAGTCAACCAACCCATTTTCAAAATATTAGGCAAATGCCAGTCTTGAGAGTCTCTTCTCTACTCTTTCCACCTATGTGTAATAGTTTTTTTCTATATTAAAATCAGTTACCAAAAGAATTGACACATCTTCAAAATAAAATGTCCATTTTATTGTTGGAAGTCATGGATAAGATGGTCATGCCCAAACTTTGAATGAGATTTTTGCATATCACACAATCATAATGATTTATACATGAAAAACCTATCTTGATATTTATCAAATATTTTTACAAGTGTTTGAATACAATATCAATCAAATATTGATCAAGATTTGTATCTATTGATCAAGACTCCAACTCATGTGAATTTTAAACATTAGCTCAATTGTGATTAAACCGCAACATATTGGACCAACAAATATTCCTTTTTAAAACCTCACCGTTCAAATTTCATGTTTGTTCTCATTTTCAACATTTTAATCCACTATTCCACTTCAATCCATCAAGGAAAAAAAAAATCAATTTTTATATTACAAGGTAGGGGAATTAATCAATGAACTGGAAAGCTTACCTTTGTGAAGAGTTTCCAAGAATAGATAGATAGAGTGCCACATACTTGTATAACTCAATAACGCTAGGGCACGTTTGATTAGGGGGATTGAAAGTAGAAAATATTTGAGAACCACCGAATTGTTAGTCCAATGTTTGATTATGGAAAAGAAGGATTAGATCTAAATCTCGAGTAAAAATTCAGTACAATGATGATACTACGTCATCATTAACACATAGTGTCACCTAGGAGTGGTTGCGGATCGGATTTGTGTGGTTTGCGGTTCAGTTTTGACCCGCCTGTATCTATGCAGTTTGAGAAAAAGTCAACCCGTATCCACCCGCTGTGCGGTTTGCAGTTTGTGTGAATAGGGTTCGTGGATATGCGGGCAGTTACGAGTGGTTTGCGGTTTGCGGTTTTGACTTTTTTCTTTAAAAATTTATTTTTGAGTTTTTTTTTTTTTGCCATTTTGTAAATATTTATTTTGGGTCATTTTCCCCCAATTTTCTAAAATGCTCCAACATTAATAACTAATGAATTAAAACTTATAAAATTAAAAACACAACAAAATCAATTCCTAACACAAACAAATTATTCAAACTTATAAAATTATAAAATTCCAATTCCATGCATCACAGTTCTGTTCAATGACAGAAGCACAAGTTAGGCTAAGCAGTACTCATAATGCAGATCAAACAAAAAAAAGACCAGGATTGGGATTTCAGGTATGGTTCTCTCAATGATACATTCAAAACGAATGTGAGAGGGTGATTTATGATCAGGAGTTGGACTGAGGTAACGGCCGAGCAGATTGAAAGCCCAACGGTGCATGGGGCCGAGATGATTGACCATCCGCCAAGAAATGGGCTGCCAGAACCTGGGCCGGGCAGAACTTGGGCCAAGTGTGAGCCGCCCCGGCCCAAGAAGGAGCTCGGCTAGATAGCGCTTGGTTGGACCGAGCTGCCTGATCAGGGGATGGCTGAAGCCAGACAAGCTGAGTGACCGGCGCCCGGAAAGGCGTGGTCAACCGAGGAGACTGTTTGACCGGCAGGAAGGCCGACCAAAGGAGGTACCCGGGCTAGGCTCTGCCGGGATGCCGCCTAGCCCGGTCCTCCATGTGTTTATCCGGTTAGGCGCTTGGGTATGAAGCATGGCATGACCGTGGTAGAGCAGCTCGGCTGCCGAGCTCCAGCTGTGAAGTCAGGCAGTTGAGATTAGGTGATGATCGGCAAGGTTTACGCTGACAGATGGGATAGCAGAGCCACGTGTCAGGAGATGACTGGGAGTGGATATGGGGCTCAGAAGGTATATAAGCATGTCTGCGCCCCCCATACACGACACACGAACATCTCTGTAAGGAATTCTTACACTCAAACACTCTCTCCCTTCTCTCTATCCATCATAAGGTGTGTGCTAACTTGATCGTCAGAGGGTTTTTCCGGCCACGTACCGCCGAGTAGCTCACCGTTACTTGCTCGCAGGTGATCGGTCATCGAC
This sequence comes from Camellia sinensis, assembly GCF_004153795.1. Lineage (NCBI taxonomy): Eukaryota > Viridiplantae > Streptophyta > Magnoliopsida > Ericales > Theaceae > Camellia > Camellia sinensis. The sequence goes on from NW_021026779.1 coordinate 386,097, forward strand.
GGAGCTCGGAAGAAAGGAGTACGGGCTTGCCGAAATATTTGCTCCCCGTACAGAATGAATGGACAATTTTATAGGAGATGCTAAAAATTCCTACAATACAGAAACTCAACCCAAAAATTTTTAGTTATAAATAAATACTAACACATTACATTTTTTAATATTACACAAAATTTACATGATTCATAAAGCTGTTACATCATTCATTGACAAGCCTAAGGCATCATTCTTTTCCAAGAAAACTTTTATATATACTTTCTAAAAAAAAAAACTTATGTATATATATATCCAAGAGAAAAAATGAAAAAAAAAAAAAAAAAAAAAAAAAAAAGAAGAAGAAGAAAGAAAGAAAGAAATACATTGCATCTCTTCATCAATTATGATTCTCAACATTTTTGCTGATTCATGTTTCAGATAAGAGCTTATGAAAATTGTTTCCTAATGAATTAGGGTTTGTTTGTTTGGTCAAAATAAAAATATCTAGGATAGATCCTAGATGAACGGTCCAGGTTTAAAAAAAAATTAAATTAAATTAACTACTCTAAACGCACCTACCCTATAAATTTGCAAAACCGCCCATTCGGGTCGGGTCGGGTTATGCGGGTCGAACAACCCTATGTCCAGTCCCACAAATCAATAATAAAATGAGGTAGGGTGGCCATTGTGTGCCTATCTCAATTCCAAGTCATAAACAAATTACGGTGCAAAAAAGCAAGATGTTTACTCAAAATTGACTGCCTATTTTTTTAAATCATATTTGTCATTTATTTTTTAAGAAAAATGTAATCTAAACATGTGACAATTGATATCTAATTAATTTGATTATTTACCTAAATGATCTATTTTAGAAGTCTAAAAAAAATTAATGATTTTGATCACTGAAATAGACCCAATATTGGTACACAATGCCATCAAGAAGTTCTCTAGTTCTAGTCACAATGATGCCAAGTATTAGTAATTGGAAAATGTTATACGTCTTAAATTTTTTACCAAATGAATTATTAAATGTCTCACATAAGTGTGGGATTCAAAAAATTATGGATCCCACAACCATATAAGACATATTGTCATTCATTTAGTAGAAAATTTGATATCTCTAACATTACCCTCAAAGTATTGTTATTTTAACAGACTCTCAAACCATATAAGACATATCGTCATTCATTTAATAAAAAATTTGATATTTCTAACATTATCCTCAAAGTATTGTTATTTTAACATACTCTCAAGTTTTGGTTAATATCCTTGATGATCAAGTTGCACCGGATTGGGAGGTATCAACGATAATATCATTTATAAAAGCTTGTATTAGGTGTTTTGTTGGTATTTGTGCAACTAAAGCCACTACCCAAGTTGTTATGCCAACCCACAAGTTGGCTAAGTCTGTAAAACTTTAATGATATTAATTTATATTAGTTATCTGTTCTCAAAAAATGATACAAAGTATTTTTTTTTTTTTTTCTTGAATCTCCCTTTTTCACTCTAATAATAAGGTAAAAATATATCGAGGACCAAAAAAAAAAAATGAACCTCCTCCAAAAAAAACTAACTAACAAACTAACATCTTCCAGTATTGGCAAAAACCTAACAAACTAACCTCGCAAAAACATAACAAACTAACATGGTAATCTTGGCAAAAACATTTGTTTAATAGAATTTACTTATTTTTAAAATTTTAAAAATTGCATCTTTTGAGAACAATTTATCAAAAATAGAATTTAATTGTCCCCGTTGAAATTTAGTTAGACCCACTTGTAATCCTGAGATAGAATTTATTGGTAATTTTTCTAATAATAAACTTCTAATTTCTTTCTTTTTAAACTCTTTGTAATTTTATTTTTGTCAGAAATCGGTATTTCATTTTTGGTTTCTCAATTCACAACTCTTTTTTAACTTCTAACATTTTTATTTTTGTTGGAAATCTAAAATGGGTTTGGTTCAAAGTTTCCAACCCACAATTCAAGGCTTTATGGGTTTAGAACAATAGTACAAGTCTAATTTCATAAAATTGAGTTCACACTAATAACAAAAACTGTGCTAGCATCCTTGTAATTGTTTCATTAATTCTCCCCAATATCTCAAGCTTTAATCAACCAAATCATTTTCAAAATATTAAGCAAATGCATAACAATCTTCGCTTCTCAACTCTTTCCACTTATGTGTAATACTTTCTTTTATATTAAAATCAGTTACCAAAAGAATTGGCAATTCTCCAAAGAAAATGTCAATTTTGTAGTTGGAATTTTGTGGTTGGAAGTAATGCATAAGATGCTCATGACCAAACTTTGAATGAGATTCTTGCATATCACATAATCATAATGATTTATGCATGAAAAACCTATCTTGATATATATTACATATTTTTGAGAGTGTTTGAATACAATATAAATCAAATATTGATCAAGACTCAAAACTCACTCGTGTGAATTATAAACATTACCCTCAAGTGTGATCACACAGCAACATATTGGACCAACAAATATTACTTTTAAGAGTAATGGTATGATACCAAATTTTCTACCAAACAAATTACTAAATGTCTCACATAAGTATGGAGTTTGCAATTTTGTGAACTCCATACCCATGTGAGACATTTAGTTATTTATTTGATAAAAAATTTAAAATTTATTTGGTAAAAAATTTAAGACCTATAACATTTTCATACTTTTAAAAGTCCGCCGTTCAAATTTCATGTTTGTTCTCATTTTTCAACGTTTTAATCCACTATTCCACTTTAATCCATCAAGAAGAAAAAAAAGAATTAATTTTTATATTACAAGGTAGGGGAATTAATCAATGAACTGGAAACTTTACCGTTGTGAACCGTTTCCAAAGGTAGATACACATTGCCAAATGCTAATATAATTCAATAATGTTATAACATGTTTGACTATCTCACTACTCTTTAGATTGAAAGTAGAGAGAACATGTGAGACCCACCCAATTATTAGTCCCGTATTTGATTATGAAATAAGCAGAACGAGATTGGAAGTAGGGAAGCCCTTTAAAATGCGAGTTGGAATGGGCGGGTCACCGGCCGTGCCCAACCCTAATATACATTACCACATGCTCCTAACTACACAGAATTCAGCTCCTTTGTTCCGATACACTTTCAACCGTTTGATTGTGTTTCAAAATTCCCGCTAAATCGTGTCATTTAGAGTGTGTTGAGGATTGTGTGGTTGACATCAAGTTCCCACTAAATCATGTCATTTAGGGTGCGTTGAGAATAGTGTGGTTGAGATCGAGTTTCAGCATACCAATTTATAATACAACCAAATTAAACATTTACAAGAGTGAGCAAAATAGTGTAGCCATTGCATTCTCTTCCAACAAGAGAAACAAGCTTTAACCATGTCAAGATTTTGTCATACTGCTCCAAATTTCAACAATCCAGACTATTTGGCTTCGTCCTCTTATTTACCCATTTGATATGAGCTTTTCACCTCATGCCACAAGCAAAACAATGTGTCAAATGCATCATTATCATCAAAATTGCCTTCTTCAGTCTTTGAGATAGCTAAGAGGGTCTTCAACCACTCTTCATGTAGAGTCGAAAACTCAGACCTCCGCTCACTCGACTTGAAACTTTCCCCAATCGATTCTTTCATCACTTGTCCAGCTCTTGATGCAGCTTCAACCACCTGTTTTGGGATCCCGGCCATGAGTGCCACTTGCATTCCATAGCTCTCTGGGCATGCTCCAAAGGTCAGCCGGTACAGGAAAACTAAATCCTCAACTCCTTCAGATGAGTTCTCAGATTTTGACTTGAAAGTGCAGGCCATGTGTTGTAGTATAACATGTGGATGATGAGCAAACTCCTTTGTCAGTGGGTGATAATGTGTCGCAAAGAGTAACCGACAGTTGACCTTCTCAACAAGATGACGAAATACCTGCACAGGTATTCAGGAATGCATATCATACAATGAGAAAATACTCTTTAAAACCAGGACATACATTAAAAAAAATTGAGGATAAACCATAATTCCAGATTGAATGGTTAATTAAACAGATTAATTTATTAGCGAGCTCAAAATTTTTGACCTAGAAGTTCATTCAATCTTTTTATGCAGTCCCATAAAGATGACCATCCTTCTAGAATGATATTTAAGATATAAGACAAGTTTTTGCTAACTAAAATCTAGACATTCGTTCTGTAACATCATAACCTATGAGTTTTACATATAACCCTTGTTCACAAGAGCATATTTCAAGAAGTACAAAATACAAGTTATCTAGCAAGAGGATATTTCAAGGAGTTAAAGCGAGTAAAAAGAGAAAATACTGAAATCTCACAGCATATGCGATAGCATATCCATCAAAGGTGCTTGTTCCTCGACCTAATTCATCAAGAAGAACCAGAGAATCTTGTGTGGCATTTTGAAGAACTGATGCTGTTTCTGTGCACTCAATGAAGAAAGTACCTACAAAAATGGAGGTCAACATTGAATAACATAATCAGAGAAGTCAATTACAAAAGAGGCTGTCTTCGTGTGTATTCCGAGTTTCAACCTGAGTTGCCTACTTTCCAAATCTCAGGAGAAAAACTGGTTAATATCATAAATGGAAGCCTCAATCAACTTTAAATGTTGAATATCTTGGATAATGGGACCATCCAAAGAGAATCAACCAAATGCATTCAAATTGTGGTGTGATAATCAACTTTTTCATGATGTACTTATGTAACATCAGGATCAGCACATTGGGTCTCATATCAATTAACATTTATCAAAAGCTGTACCTTTTGTCAGTCTATAAATTGACAAGCATATTTATAATTCCACTATAACAGCTAATCTGTCTATCACTAACATTTAAATACCCCTCCAGCACCAATACACCACCACTATAACTATCAAAACCGTCCATGAACCTAACATCATCACCATAAAGACTGTTAGTGCCCAGTCAGATCACAACAGTGCAACGACTCTGTTGTCTACCTCTGCCACCAACTCTTCTTCCATAGCCACATTATCAGATGTTTCCCAACATTGCGTGCGTTCCTTTGTTTCTCAGAGTTGAAAGATAGAACATAATACATTCAACAATAAAAATCCAACAATTTATGAGGTCCTCAATAAGCCAATTTTAAACCACAAAAACCGATTTAAACAGTCAAATAAAATCAATGTCAGCTTGCTGAAGAGAACTTACTCTCGCCAGTCATGATTCGGTCAGTGGAACCAAGCCTCGTGAAAATGATATCCGCAAGGGAAAGAACACACATCTCACAAGGCACATAAGAGCCCAGCTGCGAGCCATAGGAAAATTATTCACACAAAGAGGGATGATTAAATATGGGAAAATCTTCACTATCCCAAAACTACTTGAGCCATCATTTATCCACTACACTAAGCTTCCAAATTTAACACAAGAAAACAAACCTGTGCCAGTATAACAGCTAGACATGTAGCACGTAAAAGGGTGGATTTTCCACCCATATTTGGTCCAGTCAATAGTAAAGATCGGGGGTGATGGCCATCTGTATCCTCTCCGAGGTATACATCATTCGGAACGGGTAGTTCGCCATTCTCTCCAAGGGCATAAGGATGCCACAGTCCTTTAATTTTAAGAATTGGTCCTCTGGTTACTTGGCATAAACCAGTGGATTTAGAAAGAGGTAAAATGACAGGTTTCGACATAGCCCCACATGCAGAACTTGCAGTGACTGCAAAAGATCTTAGTACATCAATACAATCTATGGCTTGGCAGACTTGAGCCCATTCAACAACTTTCTCCATAAACAACTCAATCAGAATTGAGAGTATATCAGCATCTGAGTCCATCACATTATGGTCCTGGTACCATGAATTATGTCAATAATGTTCCATATTTACTTAGAAAGACACAGATATCACTCTAAACTAAAAAGAAAATACAACATGGAGTAGCATGTGACTGTGTGGAGATAGAGAGAGAGAGAGAGAGAGATAATACTGAATTACAATTACAACATCACAAACTCTCAAAGAAAGTCAATATTTATGTAAAATCCACTAAGCAGGTAATTTTAGTGTGTTGTACGCAAGTTGGAACTTCATTCATCATGACTAATGTTATACAATTGCATTTCATGGAATGATAACAAGCATGTTTAGTGATAAATGAACTTAAAATATGCAACAGAGGAGCACACAATGTAGAACTTTTTGTTGAATTTGAACTATAAGAGATGCTATATATCATATGTCATCATGAGCCTGGAACAATATGTTTTGGTTCAGTGTGTTTGGTTTGAATTTTTTGGATTAAGTTTTTTGAAAACTCAGTTTTTTGGTTTTCGTATTTTTTTGTTTTTAGTGAATATTTTTAAAAATTTAAACATTTTTTTTACCTTTTTAGATGCACTTAGATGTATCTAAAAAGTAAAAAAATTGTGAAAAAATATTTTAAAATTTTAATAAATACATAAAAATACAAAAAATGTACTGAATTCTCGTATTTTTTTTGTATTTTTGGTATTTAGTGAATTTTTAAAAGGTTTTTTTCACAAATTTTTTACTTTTTAGGTATATTTATGTTAGGCATGTCTAAAAAGTAAAAAAATTGCTTAAAATATTAAAAAAATTCAGTAAAAACAAAAAAATACGGCAAACAAAAATGTAGAATTTTCTGAAAAGTGTTTTTGGAAAATCACAACCAAGCAAGCTTGCTTTTTTCACCACAGATGCAACACCAACATTTTGCCAGCAGAACTTAGTTCAAATAACCTTTTCTTAAACCACAATCGAAACATCAGATTAGATGCTCCTTCTAGCATGCAACATACAATTATATCTTTAAAGTTCACAATTAGCATCAAGAAGCCTTAAAGGGAAAAAAATACATAACTTGCTTCTTCAGTTTCCACAGTTTAATTCACCTTATAGTTCTAAAGAACTGAAAAATGTAGTAAATTAGTTCAACAAGTGTTTATGACTTGGACACACATCTGAACTGATCATAAACATCATGAATCTCAACCAGTCAACCACTATTCAAATGGAACATGACGTAGGCAGAAAAACAGAAATATTAACATACTACTGGATAAGGACAACCAAATTAATACATAAAGATGGATATCTTGCTTTCCTTGCATGATATCTTGCTTACAACATAAACACATTGGATGACACAAAGTGAGATTCTTTCATACATAACTCTGCAGGTGATGTCCACCTTGGAGCCAAATAAATTAGTATATATCTAAAGTGACATTTGCATCATATAGTACTCGAATGCAGAGCACGCTAATAACAGCCAACATCTATTTGACATGCTAGTAGATCAGCCAGCATTCACCATGTAGTCTAGATACTTAAGCAGGAAAGTCTTGGAAGAAATTATGCTTAATAAATGATTAAAAAGCAGACCTGGTAGTTGGGGAAGTCACTTTCTATAGCTGCTTCAAATTGAGCAAGGAATTTATCAATCCCATCATTACCATTTAGCAATGGAAGCTTTAGAACTTTCGATAATGATAAGATCATGTGCCCCTCATTCTGCAAAAGTAACAACAAATCCATTCCAACACGTAGGCCTTTAACAAGAGCCCCAAACTTTTTTACCTGTGCCACAAGCAGACAAATATATACTCTGATCAAACAAAAAGAATTGACACAAAATGATTTTTTTCCTACAAACTAATAAGAGATATATTCTAATCATCTTTGTATACTAGTATGTATAATTTCAAGAAATATTAACGAGTCAACAAAGGCCACGCACAGTTACTAGACCAAACCCAAATAAATGGTTACCACATAACAGACCAGCAGAAGAACACCATTACTATCGTCCCATGTTAGAAGTAGACAAGACTTACTCGCTGCTTCAAAACTTTTCTGCCAATCAAAGGCAGTACAAGTGAAGCAGATGACTGAAAGCTAGCCTTAACCCGTCCAAGCAACCTTTCCAAGTCTGGAAGCTTACGAAGATATTGAGCAATGAGTAACATAAATTCTGAATGTGCCATTAGCTCCTCAACAACATTAAGCCTACAGTTGATTTGCTCTACATCTTTCAGAGGATGACAGATCCAGTTCTTTAAAAGCCGCTTACCAGATGATGTCAAACAGTTATTAAGATAATTGTTAAGTGTACCTGAAACTCGTATAAAAGAAACTTATAAGAGTATAACTAAGAAAACAAAACTATTAACTATCATAATTGAAGGTGAGTTTATGAACACTTACCTAATGGACCACCATCAGCATTATTACCAAAAATCTCAAGATTAACCAGTGTCTGCCCATCCATTCTAAGGCAACCCTTATAGACTTGGTATGGTCGAATATCTCCATTACGCAAAACATCATCTAACTGCCCAAAAGTGAAAAGTGTCAGTCACTGAAAGTACCACATATATTAATACTATCAATCAAAAAATATTCAACAGGAAAAAACTTACCATCAACCTGGATAGATGACTAATAAGTCCACCAAGAGCACATAATCCAAGATCATGGTGCATAACACCATCAAAAGTCTGATCCCATGTATTACTAGACCCTTTGAAGTATCCCTTCAACTGAATTAGATTTCTAACTTCAGAAGCATTCACCAAATTAATGGCTGGCTGTACTGGAGTCAGTTGTGATGCAGTGGATCCTGCAAGATAGACAGAACTTGAGCACCTAGTAATTTGTCTTATAAATTAATGAAGTCCATGTAATACCCTTGGTATTAGTACTCCCATTGCTTGCTAGGGCATGCTATTTTCATCTGTGAGAATTACTATGATGCTGTTGCAAAATGGTGTGGACGGATCTTCCAAACATTCTGAAGTTTCACCAGAATATCTGGGTTGACACGGATCTCCCTCAATTTAGACTGATGTAGACTGACCTCCCTCATTTTAGTCCGATGTGACGAGCATATTATCAGTTATATTATCAGCTAAAACCCACCTCTACCAGCTTATAAGGTCTGGAAAGACTCCAGACAATACCCAGCTATCGAACTCAAATCGAGATCAGCACAACTAGAAGCTAATCACCAAGGAAGAAAATAAAAATAGGGTCATGCTAATGACAGCCCAACAGGCTGTCAATAAAAAGAAAATGCCACAAAAATTAAAATCTCAATACAACTTTTACACATCCCAAACATTTTTACATAATTTTATACACCTTTTGCACATTTCTATAAAAAAAAATTTCACATCTAGCAATGTTATTGACAGCCCAAAGGTATGTGGGTGCACGGACCAATGTAATATGCACGAGCCATGACATCAGCTGCAACTCAGCACTGCCAGCTAGGCACATCAGATAAACAACCCGGCTAGTTTGTATTCATTTAATCACTCCAAGGTACATGAAAACTTTACGGGTCTGTTTGGTTTAGTTTTAGAATAATGATTTGAGTGTGGAGTAGTGTTTTGAGTTTTGAGCTTTAAGTTTTTGAATCAAGATTTGAATAAGAGAAAATTTATTTGGTTATGAGTTCTGAAAATAGTTTTGAGATGATTTGTAATTTTATTTTTATTTTTTTTTTGATTGATTGATTGATGTATAAAATGTGAGAGAATGTGCGAGACGAGAGGAGAGATGAAAGAGAAAATGTGATTAATTGATTGAAATAATAATAATAAAAAGAGAAGAGAGGAGTTTTGAAAGTAATTTTGAGTTGTATTTTAAAAATATATTTGGTTAACCTATTACATTCAAATCATGATTTAAAAACAGAGTTAACTTTTGAAAAGTAAACCAAACACTACTTGAAGTTGTCAAGATTCGATTCTATCAATTTTCTATGTCAATCAATTTCCATATGACAGTTCAGCAATCCATGCAGATTAAAGAATAAGAAAGAAAATTTTCAGAAATATGCTAATTAAAAATGTTAATCTAAATCTGATACTCACCTGTTAATGTGTACTTTTTGAGTGCTTTTTGAGCTTCTCTGGACAGCCCTGAAACATATCGTATATTAACTAGCAGACTTTAGACAAAAGTTCTGGCTAAAATTTTTAAATCCATTTATTCAAAAATCAAGCACAAAAATGTTAAAGTTTACCGTGACTTTCATATATAACTTCCTTAGGCGACACCTAGTATCAAAACCAATGACAAGATAACAGTAAATTGACCATATTCAAGAATTGCACATATATAGAATTATTCAAGCAGAAAAAATGTAATCAAAGAGCATACTTGCATCAACAATGCCCCCAATGCTGCACAGGAAGTGTCATCGCTAATAGAACCAACCCAAAATTTTAAAGCAGCACAGTCAACAAAAGCAAAGCCATATGTAGTTGAACCACTGCCTAGTTCACAGTTACCCTAGACACAAAGGTCAAATTCATCAATACAACAAAACATATCAATAAAACTTAAGCCCAAAAACAGTCATGATATATATCAAAAAGAGATGACACTTTTGCATGTCAAATACACATGATAATTTTTTTTTTTTTTTTGATCAACAACAGACTTTATGGATAAATCAAAACAAAAGGAAAATGAGAATACAAAGAGCAAAACCCTAACAAGATTACCTCAAGAAAAAGCCTACATATCACACACCGCCAACCAATCTCTAACCAACAAAAAAAAGTGAAAACCCCTTAAATAGAGAATTCCCCGAAGCCCAAAAGGAAGTTAAGTGACAAACTTTATCCCACAACACATTATTAATAGCAGTCAAAAATATTATTATATTCGTCAAATGGAAGGATTGGAGAAAGTTTATAAAGTACATAGTCAACATGAACATTAGACACAGACAATATAAAAAATAAAAAATAAAACAATGTCCAAATAGTACACATTAATGTGTGTTTGGTAGGGAAAAGATTGGGTATACAACCAACCTTTGGCACAGTGCACAAAGTGATTACCTCAAGACTTGACCCCATAACCTCAAGGTTATTAGGCCAAGATTTTACTATTGAACCAATGATCACCCCTACACAAACAATATATTAAAAAAAAAATTAACATTATGAGTTCTTGATTCTCTGTCGTAGCCACAATAATATGATATAATTTCACAGCATTCTAGTTGTCTTGAAGCTCCTGCCTGATGTAATTATGTATTGTTTAGTTGGATTGCCGAAAAGCTTAGGTGCCCTATGTTTACAAGTATCTAGCAATCATATCATGCCATTTTCAGGTTGATATAGACAAGCAGCAGGAAGCTTTAGAAGGGCCTTCCAGTTCAATTACTAGTGGTTAAACAATGCAATGACCTCACACCACAATCTTCAGACTTTGACCGCAGTAGATGGTAATTGTGATTCTGGTTTTGTAGAAGTATCACCTATTCATAAAAATGTGAATACAGTTCCAGTGACATGTACAGCAAATTTATTTTCATCAAAGCTAGGAAGCTTAAGGAAGCATGACACAAAATAATAGTGTAAATGGTTTTTACAGGATCAATTCAGTTTGTAGCTAATGAAAATTTAGCTTTTGTAGGGAGTTAAAAAGGTTATGAAGAAGCAGCAAAATCCCCATGCCATTGAATAAAGGAAAAACAGCCAACGTATGAAGCAAATATTGATGGATTGTGTAATTGGGGTTAAAAAACCTAAAAAGCAAAAAAAACAAAAAACAAAAAAAAATAATAATTAAACCAAAGATTGATGAAAACATGGGATAGAACAAGAAAACAGAAAAAAGAAAAATAACATAAACAGAAGCAAACAATAAATTCAAAGTCAACCACACAACAAAAACATTAACATCCAATGGTTAATCATCCAAGAACTATCAGACCTCTTTTATAGCGAGAAGATGAACAGAATCAGGCCCAATGTTATCATCAATTAAGGTTGATGGTGTGAATACGTGAACTAATTTTCTTTGGATCACCTGAAACCCAAAATTTCAAATCATATAGCTCAGTTCATTATTAACATAATCTCAAACCTGCAATTAGAGACAAATTGGAACCACAAAATCAATGAAACACTAGTTGTATAATCTGAGAACAAGACTTGAGAAGTAATTGACCCAAAATATAAGTAGTGACGAAGGATGACAGTATAAGTGGAACAAGCACCAGTTGTAAACTTCAGAACTATACACTAAAGAAGGAACTAAACTACATTCAGGAGGCTCTAAGCCCGTGAACTAAGTTCATTGAACATAAGCCTCATCACAGTTACTCCGAAAACAATGTTTAGAGAAGTTGGTGGATAAAAGGATCATTTGAGCATAAGAAAGCATTTGAGGTCATGGAGAGAAAATAAGAAAGAAAAAATAGAAAAAGAAAGAAGCAAAATGTTGTTCATAAATGCCTGGTCAGGGGTGCTACCACCCAGAACAAGAAGTTCCACAGAATCATTGTTCTTCTATTTGTTGCCTTAGAATAACTTTATAGACAGAGTGAATAAGACAAAGCCTATTGTACACCCTACTCAGGCTCAAAATCACCTTGAAAAAATGCTAAAAGAAGGAAGTCCATTGCCATTTTTCTAACAACTTTTTAGAAATTAATAGTTGGGCTATTGAAACTCAACTTTCAACTTAGGTGGTGTTTGGCAAGTTGGGTTGGGGCTAAAATAGCCACAAAAAACAAAACAGGCTATTTTAGCCACAACAAACAAAACATCACATCCAACCCATAATCATTATACTCTTCTCTCACAAAAAAAGTCAAAAAAACCAAAAAGCCAAAAAGCCCTTCCCAAACCAAGCTTTTTAGCCCAGGCTAAAATAGCCAAAAAAGTCAAAAAGCCAAAAAGCCAACCCACTTCCCAAACGGAGGCTTACTGTACTATCTATTAGAGTACATGTAAATCTAGAAAAGGAGTTTAGGATGCTAAACTGCAGTTGCTTAAAGGACTACCAAAGAAAAAGGTACAGAATTTTGCCTTTTCAGCATAAGAAGAAATTCATGAACACAATTAGATTTCCCAACTCAAAAAGAAGAAAGAGACACAAGCTTAAACGGCAATTTATACCTAGATCCTCGGCCATTTCCTTGTTACCATATACTTCCATGCCAATAACTTCTCTCAGATTTCATTTTCACAGATTTCAAAATATATGCTACGGCTTCTGAAAGAATAAAAATCTAATGAATGAAGAGGATTAGAGTCATTGGTCAAAATCAAACTATCATCGAAAGATTCCCCTAAGGGCTAAGAGACAGTAAGCATCAGATAGAAGCATATATGCCTCTCTCATACCCTACTCGAAAAAGAAAAACCGTAAACATGAATGCAAGAAAGTTTGAAGCTCTTTTCCCTCTCTATTTTTGCTTCCTAAATGGCTACAGATGAGCCTTGGTAAACATTCGCAGGAAAGTGGAAACTGCCCATGGATGATGGCTTTAAAATGCAGGTTGGATTTATATTTTTTAGGTGAAAAGGAATACAACCTTTGTTGAACTTTGTATAAATGGCGCAGGGTCTGGCTATGGCCTGGGAGATGGAGATTTCTTGCATGATGGTAGAAACCAATATACAAGCCTTAAGTTCTCTTATAAATAATACAGACAGGCTCCGACTCCCAAGCCACAGGAAACCTCATAGAAGATTGAGGGATTATCCTGACCAACCTTCGTGATGGAATATGCAATGAACTAATTCTAGGTAAATGCTCCTCCAATTACTTGCCTAACAAAGGATACATCTTTACCTCATTGGAGTAACTATGGATGAAAGGAATTGAAATTGTCACACATCGCACTAAAAACAATAAATTAGTCAGTATTTAGAAAACTTAGCAAACTTACAGATGCAGCACCTCTGGCTCTTGCTTGTTCAGACGTTTCCAACTGCTCCATTCGGCCAACTTTGTACCTTCAGAAAGAAAATTTACAACTAGTAAGAGAATGGCAATACCTGGAAACTTTAAGTCCAAACAGGATTAACTAGTACTTGAGTGGGCTGAACCTTTCCATATTGACAGCCATGCACTGTCTTGGGCCAACATTCAACAACAAAGGTGCAAGGCATATAACTTAAATTACATTTTCACAAACTCCTTTTGCTTTAGAGGGTATTTGCAAACTATTTATATAGAAGATCTATAGTCCTTAGATACATTCAGAAACCATCTAATCTGGATATTAAGCCAGAATATATATATATATATATATTTGGATATTATTTTCTCACCCACGAGCAATCAACTTCTGAACAGCCTCATCAATCCCACTCTCAGAGATGCCAACCTAACCAAAGGAACATGTCAATGATAGAAATTATTTTAAAATGAACAAAGTACAAATACCTCATGTATGGGCTAAACAAAATGGAGAATAAAAACACAGTGCCATAGAAGAAACTACCTGTCGACATTTTCCCACACCACTCATTGTAATTTTCCAATCAAGCTCCTTATGGCCAATTTCAGCATCTAGTTCATAGAGCTCATAGAATTTTCCCTTCATAAAATCCGTAGTTGTAGTGTTAGACAAATTTGATTTCAGCACAAATAAATTACGGTAAGAAAAAATTTTGACCATTCTAAATGTAACAGATCTTTCTAAAGAAACTTCATTTTTATATAAAAACAGAAGAGAAAAAATTCCCCAAAGGAAACCAAAAAAAAATTCAAAGGAAGAGTAGAATGGTGATCTTATGGGTCTCCAAATAAACAAAGATGCTGTTTTTGGACAAAATACAAGTTCCTTGCTATTCAACGTATGTGTCTTTTTTGTTCAATAAAAAAACCACTCCTTGTAAAACTACATTTAACTTGCCATGATCATATAAACCAACATAATTTGACTTTATCCAGCCACATACAGATGCATCATATGGATAACAAATATCTAGGTTTGGTTTGTTTTTCAGAAAAAAAAATTTGGGAAAAATTCTCTACAAATAAATTTTCAAGAGTAATCAAACCAAATAAATTTTTCCAAAAAAATCTCAAAATTTTGCTTGGTTACCTACTTTTCAAAATCACTCTCTCTTATACACATCAAATCAAAAACTTTTTTTAAAACTCTCTCCCCAAAATAATTTTCCAAAACCATTTCTGAAAAAAGGCAAACCAAACAAGTTTTCGTACTTTTTATCTCAAAAACTACTCTACAAATACAAACCAAACACACCCATGATTTCCTAAACATAAATGACCAGATGAAAAATGATACAGCAGCTTCATAACTGACCACTTTGAAGAAAATCATTACGTCCATATACTGAGACTTAACATTCCAATACTGCTTTTGAGATGCCGACATTTTTTTCAAAGCATCGGGAGGTATATAGAGTGTCCTCTTGTCATATAGAGTGTCACCGGGCCTTCTTCCATTAGCATCCCTGATCCGAGATGGATCAAGCCATTCAAACTTACTAGTTGTTTCAGACAGCTGTGCAAGATTTCTATTTCCGGCCTCTGAATCTTTTTTAATTCGTTTGCTCGAATCCAGCAAGGAGCAATCACTTCTATCCTTAAAGTTGCAACTGTCCTCTTGAATTCGCTTCAAACGCGGAACAAGAGGCCGCATACCTGGTGTTTCTGGCCCAAGAATATCATCATCATCATCTTCTATAACCAATGGACACCCATTATCCCCTCGACGATCTGTTCCATTAGAATTGTGTATATTTCCCTTCCCAACATGTTCAGAAGGAGCAACTTCACAAAGCAATGCTTCCAAGTTACTTGATTTACTAGTAATTGGGCAAACATTGATGGAACCACCATTCACTTGGTTCCTGCAAATACACACAAGAACGTTATAAGAATATGAGTATGCTAAGGTAATAGCACAAAAAAACCGTTAAGACCAACAAATAGTAAAACAACTGAAGTCAAGTGTTTAGGCTTGCATTTAGCTTGATATAAAAGTTGTGGCTTCATATTTTGCAAAATTAATGTAGAGTAAGTTGAAGGACATAGAGCATATAGACACCCAGGTTATATGCCAAACAAATCAAATGACATAACAACCACATAAGAATTTGTGATTAACGCAACTGAATATAAGCATACAAACATGCCTTAAAATTAAGGTTGCGTTTGTATTTAGGGTTTTGACATTCATCATTCAAGGGAAATAGTTTGAATTTAGATTTGAGATTAAATTATATAACTTTATCATGATGGATGCATGTGGAATTCTCCTTCCAACTACTAAGGTCCTATCCTACCAAAATACATATCTTCTATCTCTAGTTATCTTCTTCTATAGTTGTGTTATCCACCTATGATAACTAACTCTCTAATATTTCTACAAATTTAAACTCAAATCCTTGATTTGAAATTCACATACATCCATCAGATCCAACTCTAAAAATATTAAAATAAAATCTAACAAACATTAATATCATTCATTTGCACAAGAGGAATTTCAGAAAATCATATTGTTGAAAATGCAATATTTTTAGTTTAGTTTAGTTTATTACCATGACAGAGTTATTATGCATTGCAATAATGATTGATTAACCACTCAGTGATTCTGAAGCCCTAATGCTTAAGCAGAGACTGATAAATACCCTAGAAATTCAAAAGACGCATCACAGGACTTTTCCTTATCATCGACCCTCACGAACTTGTGCTTAATGCTGGAGAACAGAGAAGGCCTCTCGCTGTTTTCATTTGCCGCGAAGCTCGTCCGGAAAATCTGACGTGGCACCTTCTCCGGCGGAGTGTCAGTTCCTCGGATTTCAACAGAGGAGTCCAATGTTGACGAAACGGTAGCTTGATTGGCTACTACGGTGTTTTTGTTGTGTTGCTTCGCCGGAAAATGAGGGACTCGCCGGCCTTCGAGTGCGTCTCCGCCGTTTTTCTGGTTTTCCGGCGAAGGTCTCTGAAGGAAGGACAGTATAGACTTCTGGCGCTGCATTCTCAGAGAGAGAGAGAGAGAGAGAAGGATCAAGTGAGGATGAGAGAGAAGTGTTGGAGAGAAGAAGATTAGGAGTTTGGCGCCATTTTGGGGGGGGACTTTGGAAGGGCTCTCGAAGACGAAACTGTACGGACCGATTTGATTTTGGAGGACTCGAGAGAGACAGTGCTATTGTTGTCAACCGTTGATGGCTTTGGACTAGAATGCAGCGAAGACAGTCAACCCAATGGAAGGTGATTAAACCGTCCAACAACGCATCAATAAAGTCCCTCGAGAGTCGAGATACACTACGGACTGTTTTGATAATATGATTAAAAGTTGTTTTTTTTTGTTTTTTTTGGGTAAGAGAGAGGGAGGGGACATGTTAAAAGTTGAGAAGTAATTTTTAATCTCCTTTTCAAAACATCTCCACTTATATTTTGAAAATTTTATTATCAAAAAAAACAAAAAAAACTCAAATATTTGAATCTCATTGATAAAGTAATATTATATAGAGTTGGTTTGAGTAGCGGATTGGGTTTTTAATTTTTGGCTATTTATTTTATGATTAAAAAATTTTGTTTAGGAATGATTTTTTATGAGAGAAAAAAATAATGATTATAAATTTAATGTGATATTTTATCTTATTAAACTAAAAAATTTATTTTATCTTTTTGTAATTAAAATAACCTCAAATCCAACTCAATCCATCTTCCTAAAAGAAGCCATGCCTAAACTAAAGTGTTGTTTAACATCCCTATATTAGTATACTAGCGGCAACCCATGCTAATGCACGGGAATGTATAATTTAAATAATTTTTTATACTTATTTTTGTATTATAAAATAAAAAATTCTTATAAATTTAAAATATAATAGGGAGTTATAACTGACAAATATTTTGAATATGATAACTATCTAATACCTAAGTTCATACATTCATTTTTTCTATAAATTTGTTATTTGAAACATTGATTGTAAAATTATCTTAGTCCAAGTAGGTCATTTAACAACATGAACTATGGCCAAGTTTGGCTAACCTAAAAAAGTGCACTTATTTCATCTTTTTATCTTTTTTGGGTCACATCAATTAACGTCTCCTCTCTACTTTTTCTATACATAATATAAAAAAAATCAAAAAATGCATTTATTTAGTCTTCCCAAACTTGATCTATCAGACATTATTCTAGCTTTAAAAATGAATAATGTAAAAATGGGTACTATTACAAATAATATAAAAATGTAAAAATGAATATTACCACAAATAATGTGAAAATGTTCAAAGGCCCCTTTAAAGAAAACAACAACAAAAAAAATGCTCCCACTACATATACATATAGGTATACAAAGAGAATAAAATTCATCAAAATCCTAAAATCCTACAACTACCTAACCAATTGTAACGTTGTTGATGGTTGAATGTAACTCGAATCTTAAACACAGAGTTTGAACAAAACTTTATACCCAATATGCAAACACTAACAAACTCGATGGTATGTTAAAATATATAGCTGAAGTGTGAAGCATTTGAAAAATAAGATAGAAATGAATTTGAAGATAATTATTAGATTAGAGATTAAAATAATTTTTTTTTAAAAAAAGGGATCATACAAAAAAATATAATAAAAATAAAGTTGGAGATAATGATAGGATTGGGCATAAAAAAAAATTAAACAGGAAGAAATAAGAAATAAAGAAAAATGAAAATACTGGAGAAGATTAAGCAAAATAAAAAATCAATAAAAAGAGATAAGGAGTCTTAGATAATAAAAATATTTTAAAAGTTAAAAATTTAAAATAAAAACAATAGTAAGAGAAAAAAAAATTTATTGGAGAAAAATAAGGATAACAAATTAAAAACATAACTTTGAGAGAGTAACATGTAAGAAATAGAATCTTAACTCTGCTTAAGAATTGAGTATTGAGATTTTGAAAATTTTAAAGAACACACTATATTTGCTTATATATATAGTATAGATATATACATAGGTAAAAGGATATATATCAAATCTAATTTGAAAAGTAAAAATAAAAGTAAAATAAACATCCGACAAAAAAAGAAGAGAGATATGTGGGAATTCAGTTGTTGATAATCAAAATTTTAAAAAGATAAAATATTTATGAGAGATTACGTATGAGTAAAAGATAATTTAATTTTGTTTGTTATATCAAAATAAAGGCATGTATATTTTCTTGAATAGCAGCAAAATAAATTTACTTTTTTAATAAAGTTGCAATAGAATAAAATATATTTAATTTTTAAATTGCATGCTTGACGATGATTTTTTCAAAAAAAATAAAAATAAAATAAAAAATAAAAATAAAAAATAAAAAATAAAAAGCATTGATAGAAAATTTTAAAATTGATGGCAGTCAATTGTTATCATTATAGCCATAAAAAATAATTTTGGATAAAATCATGGATAGGCAATAAAAAATCAACACTTAGCATTAAATTTTGAAAAAATTAAAAAAAAATGGAAAATTTAGAATATAGTATTGGAATTCCTCGAATCATATAATTAGACATTTTAGTTAATTTTAAAATTTAAATGTTAAATTCAGTAAGATTATGTCATGTGTGTTAATTCAAAATTTAGATAATACAATAATAGATTTGAACCATTTTTTTTTTAATATTGTAAAAAAAAATTCAAAATTTTAAATTAGATATGTTTAGTTAGAATTTAAAGATTCTAAAATTTTAAAATTAAATATTGTTAGATGTACCTATCACTTTAAGCCAAATATATTTTTTAATTTTAAAAATTTTAAAATTGAGAAATTGTGCTTAAGGTTTTGAAGCTGTCTTGTGTGTGTGTATTTAATTGGGTGTATATTGGTTGCAGATGATTTGAAGAACTCTCATTTGAGAGAGCTTGGAGGAGAAAATGTGAGATTAACTCTATGCATAGTTGATCTTATTGATTTCGAGAGTTTACTCGAAACTATTAATGGGTGTGATGGTGTGATAGATATGAGATAAAATAAAATTTAATATTTGATGAGTTTCAAATCTAATTAAATTGAAGAACAAACACAAATCACAAATTATAAAAAAAAAAAGAGCAAGCCCAAATCATGCATAATGTAATAATGAAGAAGATGAAAAGATATGTAAATGAATTGAAAAATATTAGAAAAAAATATACCCACACAAAAGTAATAGACATTAGAAAAATACATATAAAGTAGGAAATAATATTAGGAGCATAAAAATAGAGAAAATGAAAAGATGTGTAGATTAATTGAAAAATATTAGAAAAAAATATATGCACACAAAGTAACAAACACCCAATAATATTGCACTGACCTTGTAATGATTTTCACATATCATCAAAATATAACAATCGAGAAGATGAGTTATTTTAAGAAAAGATAAGTAGATGAGAGAATGATTGAATGTAATAATGGATAAGATAAAAAGATGTGTAGATAAACTGAAAAATATTGGCAATATACATACATACAAAAGTAATAAACACTGAAAAAATAAATATAAAGTAAGAAATAATATTAGGAGCATAAAAATGGAGAAGATGAAAAGATGTGTAGACAAATTGAAAAATATTGAGAAAAAGAAATATATACACACAAAATAACAAACACTAAAAAAATACATATAAAATAAGAAATAATATTACACTGACCTTAAAATGTAACAATGGAGAAGATGAGTTATTTTGAGAAATAAAATATGGGTAGATGAGAGAATGATTGAATTTTATTGGAATAAACTGAATAGAGAAACGTGTATGTGTAAGTTGTAGGAGTCGTGGGGTGTTTTTTTTTCAATTGAGATTGGGAATGAGATAGATATTATTGTGGGTGATGATAATGGATGAATATTTTATTATTTTGGGATAAATATTATTGTTAGTGATGGATATGTTGGAAATGGTAGAAAAATTCTGGGTAAAACCAAAATTTTTTCTCAAGTTTGGTCTATTTTTTAGGTGGGCCCCGTGTATTGATTTACACGGGTCAAAGTGGTAACGCGTTCTATGCCGCGTTGTGATTCACGTGGTATATTTGGTTGCTCAAAACCATTACCGAGTGAATGGGAAATTGAAGCCAAAGTGTGCTCCATGGAAATAGAGTTTTGGTGGAAATTCCTTAAGGTTGTAAATTGGCTTGTCCCACATTGATTTGGTGGGAAGTTTTGAAAGGGTTTATAAGGCTTAGGGTGAGATACTTGGGGTGTGCCCCAAGGGGTACCCAAGTGTTTTAGAGGGAGAGGTTATGGGCAAAATGGGCTAGACCCATTGGACCCAAAAAAACACCACACGCGCGCCGCCGCCG
Organism: Camellia sinensis; assembly: GCF_004153795.1. Lineage (NCBI taxonomy): Eukaryota > Viridiplantae > Streptophyta > Magnoliopsida > Ericales > Theaceae > Camellia > Camellia sinensis. The sequence goes on from NW_021026779.1 coordinate 407,119, forward strand.
CCGGTCGGGCGGGCTGGGCTGGGCTTGTGCGTGGTTGGGTTGGGCCAAAAACATTTGAATTTAATTTTATTTTTTATTAAAATAAAATCCATAATTCAAATTAAATTGGTTTGGATTATTTGTTCATCCAAACAGGGCCCTTCCCGGTTTCAAACAGAAATAAACTGTTTTGGAATTAATGCACACCCAAACAGGGCCCTTCCCGTAATTGCTATCTGTTTGAATTGTTGAATCTGTTTGAATTCAAATCCAAACAGGTATGATACCTTTTCAATTCAAAACCAAGAGCCACATACCTGTTCAATTCAAAACCAAGAGCCACAAGGTTCCTTGAATGCAAGTCTAGAGGTTCAATTTAGCAATCTACACTTCAATTACCAAGCAATTCTTCAAGTTTCCAAGCGATTCAAGGTGAAAAACCAATTTCTCTCCCTCTCTACTCTCTAGGTCGGCAAGGCTCAAGAAAAGGGTTGAGGGAATTATGTTATGATCAAGTGTAAGGCTCAATGTGTGAGATAGTGGCCCACTTAGTGGCAAGTTTGGTAAATAAGTCAAAGTTTGCAATTGATCAATGTTTAATCTAATTTAATCATACCTAATCAGTTTTCAGATAATTACACCATAAAATCACACAAATTATGATGATCATAAAACTTCAATCAATTCCGGATTCGGCTGCCGATAAGGCCTTCAATTAGCAGTTTAAACATAAAACACAAACAGAGCAAATAATCAATCAAACAGATATAATACAATTTAATATACACACTCAGTCAATTCAGTTCCAGTTTTCAGTCAGTCAGTTCAGTACTTTAACCGGTCCAATTATCAGTCATAATCAGTTCAGTTTAACGGTAATCAATGTTTATCGGTAGTCAATCAGTCATTAATCGGTATACAGTATGAGGGTTGTTACATGTGAGGGGTTGTTGGAAATGGTAGAAAAATTCTGGGTAAAACAGAATTTTTTCTCAAGTTTGGTTTATTTTTTAGGTGGGCCCCGAGCGTCGATTTACTCGGGTCAAAGTGGTAACACGTTCTATGCCGCGTTGTGATTCACATGGTATATTTGGTTGCTCAAAACCATTACCGAGTGAATGGGAAATTGAAGCCAAAGTGTGCTCCATGGAAATGGAGTTTTTGTGGAAATTTCTTAAGGTTGTAAATTGGCTTGTCCCACATTGATTTGGTGGGAAGTTTTGAAAGGGTTTATAATACTTGGGGTGTGCCCCAAGGGATACCCAAGTGTTTTAGAGGGAGAGGCTATGGGCAAAATGGGCTAGACCCATTGGACCCAAAAATCACCACACACGCGCGCCGCCACCGCTGTCCGTCCGGTCGGGCTGGGCTGGGCCTAGGCTTGGGCGCGGGTGCGTGGTGTGTGGTTGGGTTGGGCTTATTCGGCCCAATACTAATCTTTTTGGGCAAAAAACATTTGAATTTAATTTTATTTTTGGTAAAATAAAATCCAGAATTCAAATTAAACTGATTTGGATTTTCTGTACATGTAAACAGGGCCCTTCCCGTTTTCAAACAGAAATAAATTAGTTTGGAATTAGCGCACACCCAAACAGGGCCCTTCTTGTTTTTTGCTATCTGTTTCAATTATTAACAGATTCAAATCTGTTTGAATTCAAAACCAATAGGTATCATACCTGTTTAATTTAAAAGCAAGAGCCACCTTTACATCTATAAATAGGACCACCCTCATTTGATGTTATTCATTCAGAAATTTCGTATTTCACCTCTACTTATTCTATTCTTCATTTTGTTGCATTTTATTTCTGAAAGAAAGAGTCTAAACACTTAGTGTGTTCGTAAGGCAAACAATTTGTAGTGCTGCTATTGTTTGTGGTAGATCATTTCATCCTGGGAGATAGACGTCCAAATTCTGAAAGCACCGTGGAGAGGACGAATCTGTCTTAAGGACACAGTGTTAAACACTGGACTTGATCAGAAAAGTTATTCAAATAAATTAACCAAGTAAGTTATTTAATTTTATTCTGTTTTTATTTGTTTATTTAATCAGATTTTATTTTTGTTTTTGTAACAAAATAAAATCTGTGGTTTTATTTATTTATTTATTATTTAGAGTTTGATTTTTGTAATCAAACAAATTCTCTTCTTTTCTTTATTTCTTTATATTCTGGTTGTTGTTTAGTACACAACAGAATTTAACTTATTTAAATACAGTGGAGATTGTCCAACAGGATATGGATGAATATTTTAGTTTTTTATATTTTATATAGGGAGAGAGAGTGAGAAGGCTTGAAGAGTGGGAAGGGAGGTGAAAGAAAGTGCCATGTAATATTTTTTTTTTCTTCAAAATTATGAGAAATTAGGATTTAAGTTTTAGAGCCTTTGACTTAACAACTACATTTGGTTATATATATATAGTATAGTATAGTATAGATAGATAGATAGATAGATAGATAGATAGATATTTTTGTCATATTATATCTTTATTTTTTTATATATATTTTCATAAAAATTTAAAAATACATTTATTTAATAAATTCTTTAGAATTATCTTTTATACATGAATCTTGTATAACAAAATTTAGACCTCGTTTCAGAATAGATTGTTTTAATAACTTTTTAGTTTTTTATTAAAATATGATGTAAAAAAATTAGTATGTTTGGGATATTTTTTAGTTTTTTACGAAAACGTGTACAAAAAGTAGAGAGAAAAGAGAATATTTGACCTTTTGATATATGCTGTTAATTTTTTAATTTTTTTAGTAACTTTTTTGACTAAAAAAGTCACTTGTCAAACGAGGCCTTAATCTCAATTACACATCACCATTCTAGATAAATCTGAGGACCATAAGTCTAGGTCCCAGACTTACTTATTGATAAAATAAATACTTAATTTTTAATTTTATTAATTTAAACTCTATACCTTTGGCTATAGGTTTATTTGGGATGTAGGTTAACTTTTTAACTATTTTAGCTTGGAGTTAAAAAGTCTTGTTTGGGGATAAACTTTTTGGCTTTTTTGACTTTTGTAAAAGAAAAAATAAAATGATTATGGATTTAATGTGACGTTTTATCATATTTAGTTAAAATAGCATATTTTGTCTTATAGGACTATTTAGCCCAAATACTCATCCCAACCGAGCCTATTTATGAAAGTTTAGTCAATTTAAATCTTCAATATATAAATATACATGAAATGTCCAAAACACTTCTTCTTTTTTTTCTTTTTTTTTTTTACTATTTACCAAAAAAAAAATGTAAAAAATATTTTAACGTACCATTTTCCTAAGCATCCCCTAAGGCCTTTGGGATGAACTAAAAAGTAAAGAAGTTTTGTGTATCAAGAAATTTTGTTCTGAATAATACTATTCAAATATAAAGAGGAACAGTTTTTAAGGTTTATAATATTAAGATTTTATAAAATAAAAGATATATAATATTTTTAGCGACATTTACATATAAGTTTTAATTTATAAACTTATATTTCATTAAATCTTAATTAATATTTTTTAGATTTTCAAGTCCTATTAAATTTTTAATAATCGGAATTGTCTTTCAAATAACAATTGTTCATCATTTATTTTGATTATTTATAAAGGAATATGATGATTTGACATTTATTTTGATTTTTAAAATTCTAAAATAACAATTTTCAAATTGAAAAAACTAAAAAAAAAAATTTATGTGCAAAAAAAACTAATCAATGTGTTTAGTTTTAGTTTTCTGAAAATTGAGTTTTTTTTGTATTTTTATTTTTATTGAATATTTTGTAAATTTTAAGCAATTTTTTTTACTTTTTTAGATGCATCTTACTTAGATCCATCTAAATAATAAAATATTTGTGAAAATTTATTTTAAAAAATTAATAAATACACAAAAATACGAAAAATATACTTAATTTTTATTTTATTTTTTATTTTTTATATTTTTGGTATTTAGTGTATTTTTAAAAAAAATCAAAAATATTATAATTTTTAAGTGTATTTATATTAGGTGTGTCTAAAAATTTTTAAAAAAAAGTTGTTTAGAATATTAAAAAATTTCATTGAAAACATTAAAATACAAAAAATAAAAAAGTAGAATTTTCTGAAAATCAGAACCAAACAAAGTGATTTTTTTTTTTTAAAAATTTGGAAAAGCTAAATTTTTTTTGTGCAAAACTGAAATTTTGTGTCTATAAAGGAGTACGGTGAAAGAATATTAATGTGCAAAATTGAAAAAAAAATTAAAATTGAAAAAATATTATCAGTTTTATTGGATAATTGAATCAAACCAATAAATATAAAGGCAAAAACGTTTAATCTTGTGTTCTGTTTTTTTTTATCAGTTAGTGGAACAATTATCTAAAACATTATTATGCAAAATTGATAATATTCTTAGTTTTAAAAATTATGAAAAATTGATAATATTTTCAATTTTATTAAATAAGACTTTTTGGTTCAAAAAAAATTAAATAATATTTGGACTATCAAAATATTTATAAATAAGACTTTTAAATAATTAACATGTATTTTTATAGTGATTAGGGGGATTTTGGTCAAAACCTCTCATAATAAAATTTTAATGCATTAAGGATAAACACAAAAAGTTTTGCTTGAAAAATTTAACAAATATCACTATTATCAAAATATTAAACTTTAAAGTAATATAACTTTTTGATATAAATGTTGGTTTTTAATAAAATTAATATTTTTAGAATTCTCTCATCAAGATCTATCAAATAAGATTAATATTGACTATGAAATTCTTTAAATATATATATATATATATATTACTGTTGAAAATGATGTAACAATAATAGTAACATGTTACTCTATCTCATAGTAATATGTTATTCTATTTGACAGTAACATGTTACTCTAGTTCACAGTAACATGTTATTCTAACAATATTGTCCAAGAAAAAAAAAGATATTTTATTTTGTCCTTACTCAATTATGTGTTTTCCTTTTAAGGGGGTTTATGAAAAAAAAATAAATTGAACTGTCATTTTTACAAAATAGAGATTTAGTAGAGGGGTTTTTGACTAAATTTTTCTAGTAACTAAGGTGCTAAAGAGAAGTGTGGGAGAGAAAAAGATTAGAGTTTGGTGCCATTTTGAGTTTTAGGGGGCGTGAGGATCCTCTAGAGTTTTTTCTCTAGAGTGATCTCTCTACAGTTAGATCCAATGGTTGATATTAAAGGATAGAAAACGACGTCATTTTGATATTCTAAAATAAAAAAAAAACAATCAACAACAATAAGCCATACGTTTGTCTTTGTTTTCTTCTTTTTCTTCCCTCAAAACCCTAACTCCCTTCAACAGCAAAGGCAGTTCCAGAATACAAATTGATGCTTTCAAATCATGGGTTATCTTTTAAAAACTAAAATCATCAGCAATCAATGAGTTTTTCTCAAAGCATAAAGCATCCTTCAATCTCTTCAAGTGCTCTTGTATTCTCTGCACAATCAACACAAACCTTAACAAATATGTGTCTCTATATGCATATATGTATATCTATATGTATATTTGCAAATTGAATCAAATGAAAATGGATTTTGATCTGTGAGATATAAATAAATAAAAAAGAAGATTAAATCAACACAAGCATCCTTCAATCTCTTCAAGTGCTCTTGTATTCTCTGCACAATCAACACAAACCTTAACAAATATGTGTCTCTATATGCATATATGTATATCTATATGTATATTTGCAAATTGAATCAAATGAAAATGGATTTTGATCTGTGAGATATAAATAAATAAAAAAGAAGATTAAATCAACACAAGCATCCTTCAATCTCTTCAAGTGCTCTTGTATTCTCTGCACAATCAACACAAACCTTAACAAATATGTGTCTCTATATGCATATATGTATATCTATATGTATATTTGCAAATTGAATCAAATGAAAATGGATTTTGATCTGTGAGATATAAATAAATAAAAAAGAAGATTAAATCAACACAAGCATGATTCAGTTTATTCAAGACAGAATCAAAGGCGATGGAGATTGGCGGACATGGAGATCGGCGAAGGAGATCAAAGACAACGATGCGACTAAAGTTCAGCTCGTCGACGGATCTGTAGTGTGTTTGACTGGTGGCGGCGAAAGAGATCGAAGACGAAGGCAGCGACAAAAAGTCTTCTAGATCTCCGCGGTAGCGGCGGAGCCATGCCGGCAACATCCTCCTCTTCTCTCATTCTCTCAGCTCTTCTCTCTCTCTTCTCTCAACCCTTTTCTGTATTTTGAAATCTGATTTTTTTCTTTTCTTTTTCAAATTACATACCAAAACGACGTCGTTTGGTGAAGGAGAATCTCAACCCTTCGATAGATCACTCTAGGAGATCACTCTAGAGAAGAAACTCTAGAGGATCCTCACGCTTTTGGGGAGGGGGGATTTTGGGTTTCAGGAGAAGGACTATAGAAAACGAAAATGTATGGACTGATTTGATTTTGGAGGATTCGAGAGAGACAGTGCTTGTTGTTGTCGACCGTTCATGGCTTTGAATTAGAACGCAGTGAAGACAGTCGACCAAATGAAAGATGATTAAAGCGTCCAACAACACATCAATAAAGTCCCTCGAGATACACTATGTATATTATTTTGGAAAAATTACATCAAAAAAAAAATAAAAACCTCAAAAGTTCTTACAGACTCAATTATTCAAAAATTGTTGAGAATTATCATTTAGTAGTTCAAAATTAGCATCATGAATTTCATATTACACAAATTTAATTACAATCACACATCATCATTTTGAATAAATTTAAGGACCATAATTCTTGGTCCCAGACTTATTCATTGATAAAATAGATACTGAATTTTTAATTTTATCAATTCAAACTTTATACTTTTGACTATTTATAAAAATTTAGTCCATTTAAACTTTTAATGTAAATATACATAAAATATCTAAAACATTCTTTTTAACTATTTACAAGAAAATATATATATAAAAAATATTTTAACTTATCATTTTCCCAGGCACCCCCCAAGGCCTCTGGGTGAGCTTAAAAAGCCAATTTATTGGCTTGTTTTAAAATTATATCATCCATTTACTTTTTTATATATATTTTTTATTATAAGTTAAAAAATTAACTTATAAATTATATCTAAAATAATTTTAAAATACGTCTAAAAGCATTGATAAATATAGGACCATTTCATGAGAAATTATTTAATAATTTTAGAAAATCACGTGACCATATTCCCAATCAATCACCAATTACTTTGCCCCTATATTGTTTCTCATTCTCAACATAAATCGTGAGCTCCTACCCCTTTTATTTCAATCAAAACCTTATGGAGCACCACGTGTTCATACTCTGAAAATACTGAGGAGCAATTTGGAAACTTGGTTTTGTCTTTTTACCAAATCCTCCTAAAAAAGTCAAAAAATCAAAAAAATTACTTTTTATCAACTTTTCAAAACACTCCTCAGGATCACCCTAATCATCGAATTAGGCACAGATGAGGTTGATAGATTCTACTCCAAGCGGTGAGACCCAAATCACACAATTGTTTGCCTATCAAGAAATTTTGTTTGGGTAAATTACATTTACCTCTCCTTAAATTTCTGACAAATATAGGAAGAAACAAGCAGTGTTTGCAATAGTATTTTTAGATTTAGTTTTTTTAAATATTAAAAAGTGTTTTAATTATTTTATTTTATTTTATATATATAATTTTTATTTAAATATTTTATTTTATTTTGTAAACATTTTAATTTTTTTAATTTTAATATTTTAAACTCAAAACACAACTTCACACTCAAATCATAACCAAACACATAACTCAAAACTCAATTCAAAAAATATTGAGAAAAAGAAATATATACACACAAAGTAACAAATACTAAAAAAATACATATAAAATAAGAAACAATATTACACTAACCTTAAAATGTAACAATGAAGAAGATGAGTTATTCTGATAAATAAAAGATGGATAGATGAGAGAATGATTGAATTTGATTAGAATAAACTGCATAGAGAAACGTGTGTCTGGAAGTTGTAGGAGTTGTGGGGGTTTTTTTTTTTTTTTTTTCAATTGAGATTAAGAGTGAGATAGATATTATTGTGGATGATGGATATGGATGAATATTTTATTTTGGAATAAATATTATTGTTGGTGATGGATATAGATGAATATTTTAGTTTTTTTTATATTTTATATAAGGAGAGAGAGTGAGAAGGCTTGAAGAGTGGGAAGGGAGGTGAAAGAAAGTGCCATGTAATATTTTTTTTTTCTTCAAAATTATGAGAAATTAGGATTTAAGTTTTTGAGCCTTTGACTTAACAACTACATTTGGTTATATATATATAGTATAGTATAGTATAGATAGATAGATAGATAGATAGATAGATAGATATTTTTGTCATATTATATCTTTATTTTTTTATATATATTTTCATAAAAATTTAAAAATACATTTATTTAATAAATTCTTTAGAATTATCTTTTATACATGAATCTTGTATAACAAAATTTAGACCTCGTTTCAGAATAGATTGTTTTAATAACTTTTTAGTTTTTTATTAAAATATGATGTAAAAAAATTAGTATGTTTGGGATATTTTTTAGTTTTTTACGAAAACGTGTACAAAAAGTAGAGAGAAAAGAGAATATTTGACCTTTTGATATATGCTGTTAATTTTTTAATTTTTTTAGTAACTTTTTTGACTAAAAAAGTCACTTGTCAAACGAGGCCTTAATCTCAATTACACATCACCATTCTAGATAAATCTGAGGACCATAAGTCTAGGTCCCAGACTTACTTATTGATAAAATAAATACTTAATTTTTAATTTTATTAATTTAAACTCTATACCTTTGGGTATAGGTTTATTTGGGATGTGGGTTAACTTTTTAACTATTTTAGTTTGGAGTTAAAAAGTCTCGTTTAGGGATAAACTTTTTGACTTTTTTGACTTTTGTAAAAGAAAAAATAAAATGATTATGGATTTAATGTGACATTTTATCATATTTAGCTAAAATAACATATTTTGTCTTATATAATTATTTAGCCCAAATACTCATCCCAACCGAGCCTATTTATGAAAGTTTAGTCAATTTAAATCTTCAATATATAAATATACATGAAATGTCTAAAACACTTCTTCTTTTTTTTCTTTTTTTTTTTACTATTTACCAAAAAAAAAAAATGGAAAAAATATTTTAACTTACCATTTTCCTAAGCATCCCCTAAGGCCTTTGGGATGAACTAAAAAGTAAAGAAATTTTGTGTATCAAGAAATTTTGTTCTGAATAATACTATTCAAATATAAAGAGGAACAGTTTTTAAGGTTTATAATATTAAGATTTTATAAAATAAAAGATATATAATATTTTTAGCGACATTTACATATAAGTTTTAATTTATAAACTTATATTTCATTAAATCTTAATTAATATTTTTTAGATTTTCAAGTCCTATTAAATTTTTAATAATCGGAATTGTCTTTCAAATAACAATTGTTCATCATTTATTTTGATTATTTATAAAGGAATATGATGATTTGACATTTATTTTGATTTTTAAAATTCTAAAATAACAATTTTCAAATTGAAAAAACTAAAAAAAAAAATTTATGTGCAAAAAAAACTAATCAATGTGTTTAGTTTCAGTTTTCTGAAAATTGAGTTTTTTTTGTATTTTTTATTTTTATTGAATATTTTGTAAATTTTAAGCAATTTTTTTTACTTTTTTAGATGCATCTTACTTAGATCCATCTAAATAATAAAATATTTGTGAAAAATTATTTTAAAAAATTAATAAATACACAAAAATACGAAAAATGTACTTAATTTTTATTTTATTTTTTATTTGTTGTATTTTTGGTATTTAGTGTATTTTTTAAAAAAATCAAAAATATTATAATTTTTAAGTGTATTTATATTAGGTGTGTCCAAAAAAATTTTAAAAAAAAAGTTGTTTAGAATATTAAAAAATTTCATTGAAAACATTAAAATACAGAAAATAAAAAAGTAAAATTTTCTAAAAATCAGAACCAAACAAAGTGATTTTTTTTTTTTGAAAAATTTGGAAAAGCTAAATTTTTTTTGTGCAAAACTGAAATTTTGTGTCTATAAAGGAGTATGGTGAAAGAATATTAATGTGCAAAATTGAAAAAAAAAATTAAAATTGAAAAAATATTATCAGTTTTATTGGATAATTGAATCAAATCAATAAATATAAAGGCAAAAACGTTTAATCTTGTGTTCTGTTTTTTTTATCAGTTAGTGGAACAATTATCTAAAACATTATTATGCAAAATTGATAATATTCTTAGTTTTAAAAATTATGAAAAATTGATAATATTTTCAATTTTATTAAATAAGACTTATTGGTTCAAAAAAAATTAAATAATATTTGGACTATCAAAATATTTATAAATAAGACTTTTAAATAATTAATTTGTATTTTTATAGTGGTTAGGGGGATTTTGGTCAAAACCTCTCATAATAAAATTTTAATGGATTAAGGATAAAAACAAAAAGTTTTGCTTGAAAAATTTAACAAATATCACTACTATCAAAATATTAAACTTTAAAGTAATATAACTTTTGATATAAATGTTGGTTTTTAATAAAATTAATATTTTTAGAATTCTCTCATCAAGATCTATCAAATAAGATTAATATTGACTATGAAATTCTTTAAATATATATATATATATATATTACTGTTGAAATTGATGTAACCAGTAATAGTAACATGTTCTATTGACAGTAACATATTGCTCTTTTTGACAATTACTCTATTTGATAGTAACATATTATTCTGTCTCACAGTAACCTGTTACTCTGTTTGACAGTCACATGTTACTTTGGTTCACAGTAACATATTATTCTGGCAATATTGTCGAAGAAAGAAAGAAAAAAAAAACAACTTTGTCCTTACTTAATTATGTGTAAAAAATCTACTTTGTCCTTACTCAATTATATGTTTTTTCCTTAGGGGGTTTATGAAGAAAAATAAATTAGGTTGTCCTTTTCACCAAACAAGGGTCCAATGAAGGGTTTTGACTAAATTTTCTTAATTTATTTATCTATTTAGTGAGATCTTTCCTTTTGTTTATTTGTAATTATTTGGAATTCACCTAAAGGTGATTTGTACGACCATTCGTATCTCATTTGTAATCGTCTGAAAACTCTTGGTTGATAGTAAAATCGGATTTTGGTCCCGTAGACGTACCTCACATTGAGGGAACCACATAAAAATTCTTGTATCGTTGTTGATTTAATTTTTCCGCATTAGTTTTTATTTCTACTGATTGATTTACTTGTGTGAAAAAATTGATCGTTTCAGATTTGCAATCAAAACAAACCTGGCATACTTCTTCGGTGGGGCTGGTGGTATCTACTATTGCATCATTGCTATTCATTTCTTTAATCCCTGGAAGATTATACTCACTAGGAGGTTTATGTATGAAACAAGAAGGATGACCAAAAACTACAAAGCAATCCCACAAGGCAAACCCACTTCTGCTTTGGTTTTTTTTTTTTTTTTGGATTCAATTTTAAATCAAATGAAAATGAATTTTGACTTGTGAGATCTAAATAAAAAAGAAGATTAAATCAACACAAGCATCCTTCAATCTCTTCAAGTGCTCTTGCATTCTCTGCACAATCAACACAAACATTAACAAATATGTGTCTCTATATGCATATATGTATATCTATATGTATATTTGCAAATTGAATCAAATGAAAATGGATTTTGATCTGTGAGATATAAATAAATAAAAAAGAAGATTAAATCAACACAAGCATCCTTCAATCTCTTCAAGTGCTCTTGCATTCTCTGCACAATCAACACAAACATTAACAAATATGTGTCTCTATATGCATATATGTATATCTATATGTATATTTGCAAATTGAATCAAATGAAAATGGATTTTGATCTGTGAGATATAAATAAATAAAAAAGAAGATTAAATCAACACAAGCATGATTCAGTTTATTCAAGACAGAATCAAAGGCGATGGAGATTGGCGGACATGGAGATCGGCGAAGGAGATCAAAGACAACGATGCGACTAAAGTTCAGCTCGTCGACGGATCTGTAGTGTGTTTGACTGGTGGCGGCGAAAGAGATCGAAGACGAAGGCAGCGACAAAAAGTCTTCTAGATCTCCGCGGTAGCGGCGGAGCCATGCCGGCAACATCCTCCTCTTCTCTCATTCTCTCAGCTCTTCTCTCTCTCTTCTCTCAACCCTTTTCTGTATTTTGAAATCTGATTTTTTTCTTTTCTTTTTCAAATTACATACCAAAACGACGTCGTTTGGTGAAGGAGAATCTCAACCCTTCGATAGATCACTCTAGGAGATCACTCTAGAGAAGAAACTCTAGAGGATCCTCACGCTTTTGGGGAGGGGGGATTTTGGGTTTCAGGAGAAGGACTATAGAAAACGAAAATGTATGGACTGATTTGATTTTGGAGGATTCGAGAGAGACAGTGCTTGTTGTTGTCGACCGTTCATGGCTTTGAATTAGAACGCAGTGAAGACAGTCGACCAAATGAAAGATGATTAAAGCGTCCAACAACACATCAATAAAGTCCCTCGAGATACACTATGTATATTATTTTGGAAAAATTACATCAAAAAAAAAAATAAAAACCTCAAAAGTTCTTACAGACTCAATTATTCAAAAATTGCTGAGAATTATCATTTAGTAGTTCAAAATTAGCATCATGAATTTCATATTACACAAATTTAATTACAATCACACATCATCATTTTGAATAAATTTAAGGACCATAATTCTTGGTCCCAGACTTATTCATTGATAAAATAGATACTGAATTTTTAATTTTATCAATTCAAACTTTATACTTTTGACTATTTATAAAAATTTAGTCCATTTAAACTTTTAATGTAAATATACATAAAATATCTAAAACATTCTTTTTAACTATTTACAAGAAAATATATATATAAAAAATATTTTAACTTATCATTTTCCCAAACACCCCCCAAGGCCTCTGGGTGAGCTTAAAAAGCCAATTTATTGGCTTGTTTTTAAATTATTTTTCCATTTTTTGGTTTCTTTCTTCTGTGTTTTTTGGGTGGAGTTTTGAGGGTTATTTTGGAAAAATTAGCTTTCATTGAGGTATCATTTTTAGGTAATTATATTTACACCCCGTACAAACTCTCAATACACATCACAAATGATATTTGGATATAAACTTTTAAAAATTAATAATTTCGTTCTATTTCACTAGATTTAATGATATTCAGCCTTTATTTCAATTATTTAAGGATTATTTGAGATTATTTATCCAAATAAGAAATTTTATTATTTATTTTTTTGGGTGGAGTTTTTGAGGGTTATGTAGAAAAAAATAAGCTTTCATAGAGGTATCATTTTTTTAGCTAATTATATTTGCACACAACACATAACAAACCACTATACATCAACACAATGGTATTCAGATTAAACGTTTTAAAAATTATAAATTTCGTAATTCTATTTCACTAAAAATTTTTAATGATTAAATTCCGGACTTTTTATTTCTTATATTATTAAGTATTATTTGAGATTATTTATCTCAAAATAGATTCTTCTCGAAACAAACCGGTACGAACGAAATAAAACAAATTAATCAAAACGGCTTATATTGTTAGTAAAAGCCAAACCAAACCAAGATACACCAAGCAAGCTTTGTCGAGATATATGATTGTTCATTCATTAACACGAAAAAATTCAAATTTAATCGTGGAATTATGATTCGAAATTTTAGCTCTAAAAAAAGAAGCTCGTCATGCATATTAAGAAAAAACTAAAAGGCACGGGTTATATCATGCAGTCAATTGGAGTACAAGATGAAGACAAAATGGAAAATTTAGTTACTCAATCCATCGATTTACAAACGGGCTAAGAATAAGAACATACCTTCTGTAAGTTGACATAAAATATCCTAACATTGTACACTCTGTAAGTGAGAAGAAAGCTGGATATCACAATCCAGTGCAAATGAATAGCACAGTGTTGAGATTTATAGATGGTTAACATATTAACTAATAAATAGAATTGCAAAGCTAACTTAAAGTTCTCCTCCAAAATAAATAAAACTCACCTGAGAATAGTATATATCTGAAGAAACATAGCTCTCCTTATAATCACTATACGCGAAAAGACATAGTGAATATAAAGCTCTTGATGACTCTCTCATGATATAAGATGAGACAAACCTTACAAAAAAGTGCGCGAAAATAGATATTATTCGAAAACCACAGTAGTAAACGATGGTAAGTTCTAATCAAGAACACTACTCTCAATAGACGCAGTGTACTTTGATAAGAAGACATCATCGTATGACAATTAACTTCAAAAGACTCACAAAAAAAAATAAATGAAAAAAAATGTCAAAGGATATCCTTATGCAGTACGCAATTTATAAACTAGGGAGCAAATACTAACACAAATAAGTCCCTATAATTTTGACTCTGATTTGCAGACTAATTAGAGATCTAGCTCCTGAGACTTATCAATCGTGTAAACACACATGTGACCCATAAAATTATTGAATCTGGTCAACAAAATATATAGGATAATTGAAGATACCATTGTTTAATTTCAAGGGAAAAATAGTCAATTTAATAAAATATAAACTTAATTGACAAAAATAGAAGTGTCAAAATAAATCATTGAAAGCTATAACACAATAATGAAGTATTTTGCCCAAACAGTCAATAGTTAAAATTTGATAAATCGAGAAAGCCAAAAATCAAAACTAGGAAAACTAATATTACCAATGAAAAATACTACTCAATGACTTATAATTAATAATTAAAAAATTTATCTAACAAAATTCTAATGATGAATTTCTTTAAATATTGAATACATAGACGATACTATTATCCCGATGATAACACATAGACTAAACATATTTAACTTTTATAGTAGGACTAGAAAAAATTTAAATGTACTACAGACTTTATCAATTTAGCTATCATAATTAAAATATTAGGTGTAAGACAAATAAAATAATTAAGTGGTATTACAAAAGAATCTCATCAAAAAATATATAGGCTTTAAAAAATATCTATTATATCTTGTTCAAATTCATTATCGACTCTTTTTATTCAGAAGTAGTCACGATACTTAAGTACCGCATGTGAAAAATCTTAATAGATGTATCTCTTACAATATCGTGCCTATTTGGAACAAGATTCAAGATATTCATGCGTCAAATGTGTCATAATAAAGAAAAGATCTAAGACCATATGAGTCAGACTCACACATCCAGTAATTCTAAATCACTCTAAGGTACCTCAATTAGTGCAACATAATTCAACTCTATATATACTAGTAATTATGAAAATCCTATGAATATAATATAAAAGGAAAAAATAAATGAAGATAATTTAGAAGATTGTAAATTACAGTATATCATATGATATGCATTAGATTTGTACCCATTAAATAGAGGGTAGTTGAATATCTCGCGTGTACAATTTATGTGGCAACATACTCATCTAACTCGGAACTCAAGGAACATACGCGCACGTTCGCTGTCGTTCTCTCTGATCCGACTCAGCACAAGAGCTTGCTGCATAAAAGATATGCCTCCGTGCTCCTTGGCACGGGTACATTAATAGGATTTGACTCTCGCACTCTCGCTCTCAAGTAGAAGATAATAAAAGTTGTCGCCTGTTTCTCGCACTACTAATACGCACGAGAATGGTTGTGATGAGAGGATATAGGCTAAATTTATTTTTAAATCTAATCACTATAAATAAAATATATATATAATTTCAATAATATTAAAAAAACTAAAACAAATATTTAAAACAAACAGATTCACTTGGTATATATAAAATAATTTTTTATATAAATAAGGCTTCAATCCCCTCCCACTATTTTTCTAATTTCACCAAGTAATTCTCTATTGAAGGCGATCTTAGCAACTGCGGATAGCAATCTCCCCTCCACAAGGAAGCCACATGAGTTACTATAGAATATAATAGATAATAACCAATTCAACATCCCCTATCTCCCAAATAACTGAGCTAATGTACGTGTAAATAATGTTATACTACACACCAATTCATAAAATATAATAATAATATAATAGCAATAGAATATAAATATATAATAATAATATTTATATTTATAAATATAAATATTATAATCCTAATAAAAATAATTATAAAATTTCAAAAAACACTCACCCTTCAAAATAATACAACATTATATAAAAAAAAAATGGCCAAACGCGCCGTGCCTTCCACGGGCTTACTACCTTGTGCCAATAATAAAATATAAGAGATAAGATATAATATATATGTTCCTCCTCTTGACATATAGACCCTTGTCCTCCCCTCTTCTTTCTAATTATAAATATAATATAATAATATAGATAGAAGAGAATAATAATAGATACGAAATAAGAATAGAATAATTATACTAACTCTTTACCTCTACTGCAACTAACAATAACACTAGCAAAACCCATTGGAGTAAATAAAAATGCTCTCTCAGAACGCTTTAACCGATTAGTTTTAAATTTGTGTGAAAGTGTATTATATGAATAAAAATATAAAAGGACATATTTCATGCGAATAAAGAAAGATAGAATAATAATAGAATAATAGAATAAGAAGAATAGTGGAGCTCACAAAATGTATATAAAATATAATATAATATATATAGATATAATATATAAATAATATAATATAGAGAATATAATATATAATATTAAGATTAACAATATAAGAATATATATATATAGAATAATATAACATATAATATATATAATATAATAATATAATATAATATATTTGCCTGCAAAGTCCAGAGTTAGCAAGATCTGTAGTAACTTCAACTTACTACGCTAGTTAAACAATAAACTTTTAGCAAATCCATAGAGGCCAAAAACCAATTTTGTTAGTTAGCTAATTTAAAGAAAAAACCACTAAGTTTGTTATAATAAGATAAGATAATATAGATAGTATGTATTGAGTTAGTAGGGGTCATTAAACCCAAGGAGTTTGGGATCGAAAAGAGTTTTGAGATATTTTTTTTTTTTTTTTTTCAAAGTTTATAATAATACTATTAGAAGGAAATAGGTAATATATACTCTTGGCTGATGTTTTTAACCCATAGTCCTATATTTAAATATTTATGTATATATTGCTGCTTTCCCTTAAATTTTATATACAGCGTATATGATTAATAAGTGAGGCAGTTGGTTAAAGAATTAAAGGAAACTTATGGTGGCAATTGATTTGTGAGCTGCAATGGATTTATTTAAGATTGATATTTATATTTATTTTTTATATGTTGTTTACTATATTTGCTAGATTCTGTGCATGAACATGTTATGACTGTATGAGGGTCAAAGATTTAATACCCCAAAGATTTAGAGTATTAGCATGAAACTATAGTCGGAGCTGGGGTTTGCACCCTTTCTCGACAGGTGACCCACTAAAGATATGGTGTTAATGATATACTAGGCAAAGGAGCATTTAGGGCTAATTTTAGGCACTAGTAGAGAGAGATGGAGACCAATAGTATTGTGAGTGACATCGACAGACATATAGATACCAGGAATCCCGCAAGGCGTTCTCAACTGAGAACTCCACATAAAGAGAACAAAAACTAAGCTAAGTCAGGAACGCTCCAACCATAGACAGAATTTCGGCCATATTTTCTACACTTAATATAGGCTTTATAATGCTGATAGGGGTTCAATTTTTAAAACTTAACTTGTGACAAATACTTAATGGCTGTGTAATAATTCAAAGAGCGACTTTTGCTGGTACAGACAATTAAGCTATTTTACCTATTTTAATTAAAATATATCTGTTCTGCTCCATTACGAAAGATTGCTTGAAGGGAAAGTAAGAAAACCCAAAAGCAATGAGCTAAGTTTGTAGAGCACGAGCAGTACTTCTACGGCGCCCCAATTCTCGCAGGACCATTATATGTCGGTGCCGCCATCGTTTAACTTATTGTTGGCCTTGTCATTTGAACTTGCCGTCGCAGGAAATTGACTGTTCGCATGCATAACTATAGCCCGTCCGCATAAGACACTCGAAATCTTGCGGAGGGAGGCATTAACCCGGACCAGGTGAGTAGGCCAAGCCTTTGGATAAAAGTAGAAATGCGGTTCCCTCTGTAATCAATTAGTATAGTTCTCACATTTCGTCACCTTGGTCACGTCTTCTTAATCGCGAGGCCCCAAGCGCAGTTAATCGTAGCTCCAAGGACTGATAGGAGAGCACCATAACAGGTTCATTTAACTTGAGCGCCTATGTAGCAGGCCCCAAAACTTTACTGGCATAGAGATACTCTGTTTACCGTGGTAATCCCGTTTGAAGATGTGGAGCAATGATTTAGTCTCTGTTGTTGCCACTTTAGGGACTTCCTTTCCATTATGGCTCAATTTAGGCTTCGTTATATGCCCTGACCTTAGTCGCACAGGACAGGACTAAACTGGTAAACCCACAATATTTGGGCTTGGTTACTATAGTCGACCAAACGCAATTTGTTACTGGTTGACTCAAGAGATCACGCTCTTCATCTCAGAGATTAGATTTCCTGTTGGCCCTCCTCCCTTTGATCTGACGTGAGGAAGGGTGTGGCTCGTATTTCCCTCGATGTGAAGAGGTATGAGAGAGGCGTGCGAAGAAGGATTTGCACGTACACGATGCTCAGTTGAGGCTTGATGTAGAAGTTAGCAGAACTCGGTTACGCCACTTCTCCTATTTTGTGGTCAATAATTCTCGATAAGGCCACTATGAACGAGTGAACAAACTTTCCCCCCCTTCTTTCCGAAACAACAAAGCTTCCTCGGCGAAGGCTGTATTTTCAAAAACACATGATTTCTCCAACTTTAAATTGCTAAAGGTCTTCTCCTTTGACGTATAGCTTTTTCTGCGCGTATCCTTTGCTGACGA
>NW_021026779.1:426019-453781 GCF_004153795.1 Camellia sinensis
AACCCTACACAGTTCACAGGATTGAACACACACTAAGTTACACAGTTGGAAATCGTAATTTAATCCCTAATGCCTCGTGTGTTCTACATCTATCTCCTCAAACATATGGGCCTTAAACTTAGGCCTAAGAATGCCTTTAGAATGGGATGAGGATGCCAAAGATTGTACTTTAAAGCATTTTTGAATTTTTCAGAAAACAGGGGGTCACGCATCGAGCGTAGGTCACTCCGCTCGAGCAACAGCAGAAAAGTTACCCGCTCGAGCGTAGAATTTCCCGCTCGAGCGTATTTGCAAAAACAGTCAAAAGTTGCTGGATGGGTGGAATTCGCTTCAACGGACGCTCGACGCCTGTCGAGCTTGAGACACAGATTCCGCTCGAGCGCCCAAATTCCTTCCGCTCGAGCGAACTGTAAAACAGATCGCACCGTAGTGCAGAGATACTGGTATGCTCGGATTCCACGCTCGAGCGTCACTTCCTCCTCGAGCGGAAGTGCGAATCTGGAAATTCCAGATTAGCACCTCCAAGCTCAAAAACCAAGTTCAAATGCATCAAAACCAATCCTCTGGGCCCATTTCTGGAAAACCTTTATAAACACATTAGAATAAACATGGTTCAAAGCTCAATTTTGAGGAATCAAAGGCCCAAGGGGTGTTTTAGTTCAAACTCACTTTCAAATCAATTTCAAGAACAAGATGAACATGCAAACAAGCATGATTCAAACCAATTTAAAGCTTCAATTTTGTGCCTCTAAAGAAGCCAATTATTCCAAAACATTGATGAAATCATGGCCTACACTCCAAACATGGACCAATGCATGCAACAATTTTGCCATGAACCAAACTCAAAATCCAACAATTCAAACATGCAATGCATGAATTATGCTCTATGTCAACATGTATTGAAACCAAAACATTGCTTAGCTCTACAATTTATCACGGACCATGCAAAGACTTAGCCTCAAACACAAGAATGAGAAGATGAATTCCTTACCGTAGTTTCCTTGAAATGCAAGTCTAGAGGTTCAATTAGCAATCTACACTTCAATTACCAAGCAATCTCAATTTCCAAGCGATTCAGCGGTTGAAAAACCCAATTTCTCTCCTCTCTACTCTCTTAGGTCGGCAAGGCTCAAGAAAAGAGTTTTGAGGGAATATGTCATGATCAAGTGTAAGGCCTCAAGTGTGAGATAGGTGGCCACTTAGTTGGGCAAGTTTTGTAAATAAGTTCAAAGTTGCAATTGATCAATTGTTTAATCTTAATTTAAATTCATACCTAATCCAGTTTTCAGAAATTACACCCATAAAATCAACACAAATTCTGATGATCATAAAACTTTCAATCAATTCCGGATTCGGCTTGCCGATAAGGCCTTCAACAATTAGCAGTTTAAACATTAAAACTACAAACAGAAAAGCAAATAATCAATCAAAACAGATACTAATACAATTTAACTATACACACTCAGTCAATTCAGTTCCGTTCAGTCAGTCTAGGTTCAGTACTCTTACCGTATCCAATTATCAGTCATAATCAGTTCAGATTAACGGTAATCAATGTTATCCGGTAGCATTCAGTACACGTTGACAGTATGAGGTGTTACATTGTGAGCGGGATTGTGGAAATGGTAGGAAAAATTCTGAGTAAAAAAAGAATTTTTTCTCAAGTTTTGGTTCTATTTTTAGGTGGGCCCCGTACATGATTTACAGGTGTCAAAAGGTAACGCGTCTATCCGTTATCAGGTAATTGTGCTCAACTAACCATTATCCGCAGTGAATGGGAAATTGATAGCCAAAGATGGTCGCTCCATGGAAATGGAGTTTGGTTGGGAAATTTCTTAAGGTTGTAAATTGGCTTGTCCACATTGATTGTGTGGAAGTTTTGAAAGGGTTTAGCTGTAGATAACTTTGGGGTGTGCCCAAGGGGTACCAAGGTTTTAGAGGGAGAGTCTATGGGCAAAATGGGCTAGACCCATTGGACCCAAAATACCACAACGCGCCAGTCTCGCGTTCGGCACTGGGTGGCCAGTTGGGGTTGCTGGGTGTGGTTTGGGCTTTGCCAATCTAATCTTTGGCAAACATTTATTTATTTTTAGGTAAATAAAATCCAGAATTCAAATTAACTGATTTGAATTTTCTGTACATCCTAAACAGGGCCCTACCCGTTTCTCAAACAGAAATAAAATTAGTTTGAATTAGCACACACCCAAACAGGGCCCTTCCTTGTTTTTTGCTATCTGTTTCAATTATTACAGACTCAAATCTGTTTGAATTCAAAACCAACTAGGGTATACATCCTGGTTCAATTTAAAACAAGGAGCCACCTTTTACATCTTTTTATAAATAGGACCACCCCCCATTTGATGTTATTATTCAGATTTCATATTTTCACCTCTCTTATTCTATGTCTTTATTTTTTGCCATTTTTCCATGATAGAAAAGATGTAATACTTAGTGTGTCTCGCTCGCTAAGCGAAACAATTTGTATATACTGTGTATTTTGGAAATCCATTTACATCCTAGGAGATAAGACGGGTCCAATTCTGAAACACCGTGGAGAGGACGAATCTGTCTTTAAGGACACAAGTGTTAAACACTGGACTTGATCAGAAAGTTATTCAAATAAATTAACCAAGTAAGTTGATTTAATTTTATCTGTGTATTTTATTTGTTTCAATTTTCATTTTTATTTGTTTTTGTAACGAAAATAAAATCTGTGGTTTATTATTTATTTTATTATTTAGAGTTTGATTTTGTAATCAAACAAATTCTCTTCTTTTCTTGTATTTCATTTTATATATCTGGTTTTGTTTAGTACACAACGAATAACTTATTTAAATACAGTGAGAATTGATCCAACAGGATATGGATTAATATTTTAGTTTTTTATATTTATGTATGGGAGAGAGAGTGAGAAGAAGGCTTGAAGGAGTAGGGAAGGAGGTGAAAGAAAAGTGCATGTAATATTTTTTTCTTTCAAAATTATGAGAAATTAGGGATTTTAAGTTTTAGAGCCTTGACTTAACAACTACATTTGTTATATATATAGTAATAGTATAGTATAGCTTAGTATAGATAGATAGATAGATAGTAGATGATATTTTTGTCATTATTATATCTTTATATTTTTTATATATATTTTTCATAAAATTTAAAAATACATTTATTTATAAAATTCTTAGAATTTATCATCTTATACATGAATCTTGTATAACAAATTTAGACCTCGTTCAGAATAGATTGTTTAATAACTTATTAGTTTTTTATTAAAATATGATGTTTAAAAAAATATAGTATGTTGGGGATATTTTAGTTTTTTACGGAAAATGACGTGTACAAAAAGTAGAAGAGAAGAAAGAATTATTTGGACTCTTTTGATATATGCTGTTATTTTTAATTTTTTTTTATAACTTTTTGACAAAAAAGTCACTTGTCCAAACGAGGCCTAATTTCTCAATTACACATCACCATTCTAGATAAATCTGAGGACCATAAGGTCTAGGTCCCAGACTTACTTATTGATAAATAAATACTTAATTTTTAATTCTTATTAATTTAAATCTATACCTTTGGCTATAGGTTTATTTGGGATGTAGGTTTACTTTTAACTATTTTAGTTTGGAGTTTAAAAAGTCTCGTTTTAGGGATAAACTTTTGTTGACTTTTTGCACTTTGTTGAAGAAAAAAAAATAAAATGATTATGGATTTAATGTGACTTTTATCATATTAGTCTAAAATAGACATATTTTGTCTTATAGGACTTTTTTAGCCACAAATACTCATCCCAACCGCAGCCTATTTATGAAAGTTTAGTCAATTTTAAATCTTCAATATATAAGTTATACATGAAAATGTCCAAAACACTCTTCTTTTTTTCTTTTTTTTTTTTACTATTTACCAAAAAAAAAAAATGTAGAAAAAATATTTTAACTACCATTTTCCTAAGCATCCCCTAAGGCCTTTGGGATGAAACTAAAAACGTAAAGGAATAGTTTGTGTATCAAGAAAATTTTGTCTGAATGAATACTATTCAAATATTAAAGAGGAACAAGTTTTTTAAGGTTTATAATATAAGATTTTATAAATTAAAAAGATATATAATATTTTTAGCGACATTTACATATAAGTTCTTAATTTATAAACGTTATATTTCACTTAAATCTTAATTAATATTTTTTTAGATTTCAAGTCCTATTAAATTTTTAATAAACTTCGGAATTGGTCTTTCAAATAAGCAATTTGTTCCATCATTTAGTTTTGATTATTATAAAGGAATATGATGATTTGACATTTATTTTGTTAAAATTCTTAAAATAACATTTTTCAATTGAAAAAACTAAAAAAAAAATTTATTGTGCAAAAAAAACTAATCAATGTGTTTAGTTTCAGTTTTCTGAAAATTGAGTTTTTTTGTATTTTTTATTTTTATTGAATATTTTTGTAATTTTAAGCAATTTTTTTTACTTTTTAGATGCATCTTACTTAGATCCATCTAAATAATAAAATATTTGTGAAAAATTATTTTAAAAAATTAATAAATACACAAAAATACGAAAAAATGTACTTAATTTTTATTTTATTTTTTATTTGTTGTATTTTTGGTATTTAGTGTATTTTTTAAAAAAATCAAAAATATTATAATTTTAAGTGTATTTATATTAGGTGTGCTCCAAAAAATTTTAAAAAAAAAGTTGTTTAGAATATTAAAAAATTCATTGAAAACATTAAAATACAGAAAAATAAAAATTAAAATTTCTAAAATCAGAACCAAACAAAGTGATTTTTTTTTTTGAAAAATTTGGAAAAGCTAAATTTTTTTTGTGCAAAACTTGAAATTTTGTTGTCTATAAAGGAGTATGGTGAAAGAATATTAATGTGCAAAATTGAAAAAAAAAAATTAAAATTGAAAAAATATTATCAGTTTTATGGATAATTGAATCAAATCAATAAATATAAAGGCAAAAACGTTTAATCTTGTGTTCTGTTTTTTTTATCAGTTAGTGGAACAATTATCTAAAACATTATTATGCAAAATTATTAAATATTCTTAGTTTTTAAAAATTATGAAAATTGATAATATTTTCAATTTATTAAATTAAAGACTTATTGGTTCAAAAAAAATTAAATAATATTTGGACTATCAAAATATTTATAAATAAGACTTTTAAATAATTAATCTTGTATTTTATAGTTGGTTAGGGGGATTTTGGTCAAAACCTCTCATAATAAATTTTAATGGTTAAGGATAAAAACAAAAAGTTTTGCTTGAAAAATTTAACAAATATCACTACTATCAAAATATTAAACTTTAAGTAATATAACTTTTGATTATAAATGTTGGTTTTTAATAAAATTAATATTTTTAGAATTCTTCTCATCCAAGATCTATCAAATAAGATTAATATTGACTATGAAATTCTTTAAATATTATTATATATAATATATTTACTGTTGAAAATGATGTAACAATAATAGTAACATGTTACCTATCTCATAGTAATATGTTATTCTATTGACAAGTAACATGTTACTCTAGTTCACAGTAACATTGTTATTCTAACAATATTGTCCAAGAAAAAAAAAGATATTTTATTTTGTCCTTACTCAATTATGTGTGTTTCCTTTTAAGGGGGTTATGAAAAAAAATAATTGAACTGTCATTTTACAAAATAGAGATTTAGTAGAGGGGTTTTTGACTAAATTTTTCTAGTAACTAAGTGCTAAAGAGAAGTTGTGGAGAGAAAAAGATTAGATTTGGTGCCATTTTGAGTTTTAGGGGGCGTGAGGATCCTCTAGAGTTTTTTTCTCTAGAGTGATTCTCTCTTACAGTTAAATCCAATGGTTGATATTTAAAGGATAGAAAACGACGTCATTTTTGATATTTATAAAAAAAAAAAAAAACAATTCAACAACAATAAGCCATACGTTGTCTTTGTTTTCTTCTTTTTCTTCCCTCAAAACCCTAACTCCCTTCAACAGCAAAGGCAATGCAGATACAAATTGATGCTTTCAAATCATGGGTTATCTTCTAAAAACTAAAATCATCAGCAATCAATGAGTTTTTCTCAAAGCATAGCGGTTCAGATTCAAGAAATTGATTCGTTTCATATTTGCAATCAAAACAAACCTGGCATACTTCTTCGGTGGGGCTGGTGGTATCTACTATTGCATCATTGCTATTCATTTCTTTAATCCCTGGAAGATTATACTCACTAGGAGGTTTATGTATGAAACAAGAAGGATGACCAAAAAAACTACAAGCAATCCCACAAGGCAAACCCACTTCTGCTTTGGTTTTTTTTTTTTTTTTGGATTCAATTTTAAATCAAATGAAAATGAATTTTGAATTGTGAGATCTAAATAAAAAGAAGATTAAATCAACACAAGCATCCTTCAATCTCTTCAAGTGCTCTTGATTTCTCTGCACAATCAACACAAACTAACAAATATGTGTCTCTATATGCATATAGTATATCTATATGTATATTTGCAAATTGAATCAAATGAAAATGGATTTTGATCTGTGAGATATAAATAAATAAAAAAGAAGATTAAATCAACACAAGCATGATTCAGTTTATTCAAGACAGAATCAAAAAGGCGATGGAGATTGGTCGGACATGGAGATCGGCGAAGGAGATCAAAGACAACGATGCGACTAAAGTTCAGCTCGTCGACGGATCTGTAGTGTGTTTGACTGGGTGGCGGCGAAAGAGATCGAAGACGAAGGCAGCGAAAAAAAGTCTTCTAGATCTCCGCGGTAGCGGCGGAGCCATGCCGGCAAACATCTCCTCTCTCTCATTCTTCAGCTCTTCTCTCTCTCTTCTCTCAACCCTTTTCTGTATTTTGAAATCTGATTTTTTTCTTTTCTTTTTTCAAATTACATACCAAACGACGTCGTTTTGGTGAAGGAGAATCTCAACCCTTCGATAGATCACTCTAGGAGATCACTCTAGAGAAGAAACTCTAGAGGATCCTCACGCTTTTTGGGGAGGGATTTTGGGTTTCAGGAGAAGGACTATAGAAAACGAAAATGTATGGACTGATTTGATTTTGGAGGATTCGAGAGAGACAGTGCTTGTTGTTGTCGACCGTTCATGGCTTTGAATTAGAATGCAGTGAAGACAGTCGACCAAATGAAAGATGATTAAAGCGTCCAACAACGCATCAATAAAGTCCCTCGAGATACACTATGTATATTATTTTTGGAAAAATTACATCAAAAAAAAAAATAAAAACCTCAAAAGTTCTTACAGACTCAATTATTCAAAAATTGCTGAGAATTATTCATTTAGTAGTTCAAAATTAGCATCATGAATTCTCATATACATACACAAATTTATTATCACACATCATCATTATTTTATAAGGACCATAATTTTTGGTCCCAGACTTATTCATTGATAAAATAGATACTGAATTTTTAATTTTATCAATTCAAACTTTATACTTTTGACTATTTATAAAAATTTTAGCCATTTAAACTTTTAATATGTAAATATACATAAAATATCTAAACATTCTTTTTAACTATTTACAAGAAAATATATATATAAAAAATTTTAACTTATCATTTTCCCAGGCACCCCCCAAGGCCTCTGGGTGAGCTTAAAAAGCCAATTTATTGGCTTGTTTTAAAATTATATCATCCATTTACTTTTTTATATATATTTTTATTATAAGTTAAAAAAATTAACTTATAAATTATATCTAAAATAATTTTAAAATACGTCTAAAAGCATTGATAAATATAGGACCATTTCATGAGAAATTATTTAATAATTTTAGAAACACGTGACCATATTCTCAATCAATCACCAATTACTTAGCCCCTATATTGTTTCTCATTCCCCAACATAAATCGTGAGCTCCTACCCTTTATTTCAATCAAAACCTTATGGAGCACCACGTGTTCATACTCTGAAATACTGAGGAGCAATTTGGAAACTTGGTTTTGTCTTTTTACCAAATCCCCTAAAAAAGTCAAAAAATCAAAAAAATTACTTTTTATAACTTTTCAAAACACTCCTCCGATCACCCTAATCATCGAATTAGGCCACGATGAGGTTGATAGATTCTACTCCAAGCGGTGAGACCAAATCACACAATTGTTTGCCTATCAAGAAATTTTTTGGTAAATTACATTTACCTCTCCTTAAATTTTTTGACAAATATAGGAAGAAACAAGCAGTGTTTGCAATAGTATTTTAGATTTAGTTTTTTTAAATATTAAAAGGTGTTTTAATTATTTATTTTATTTTATATATAATTTTTATTTAAATAATTTATTTTATTTGTAAACATTTTAATTTTTTAATTTTAATTTTAAACTCAAAACACAATTCACACTCCAATCGTAACTAAACATATAACTCAAAACTCAATTCAAAAATTATTTTCAAAACTCATAACCAAACACATAACTCGACACTCCACACTACTTTCAAAACTCCACACTCAAATCTAACTAAAAGCATAACAAAAAAATTAAAATATTTAAAAATATATTTATAAAAAAAATAAAATATTTAAAATAAAAATTATATATTTAAATAAAATAAAATTTTTAATTTTTTTAATATTTAAAAAATATATTTAACATAAGTTTGTATTTTTTTTAAGCTTGGTTTGGTTATAAATTTTGAAAATAATTTTTAATTGAGTTTTGATTGTGTATTGTTAGACTCTATGAGTTTTGAAAAGATTTTTGAAAATTTAAAATTAGAATTGTTATTCTAAAAGAGAACCAAACATATTTCAAAAAAAATCTTTTTTCGGAACATGTTTTTACTCAAACTCAATTCAAAAATTATTTTCAAAACTCATAACCAAACACAAACTTAAAACTTAATTCAAAACTCAAAACTCTTTTTAAAACTCAAAACAAACTTTTTCAAAAAGTCTATTTGAAAAGAAAAAAAAAAATTCAAAAAAATTTATTTTATTTTTTTTTTTAAATTATTTTTAGAATCATTATTTGAGTGTGGAGTCGTATTTTGAGTTATAGTTTTGAAAAAAAAAATTTGTTTGGTTATAAATTTTGAAATTTTTTGAATTAATTTTTTTAGGTAAATATTTTATATTTAAAATTTATTTATTTATTTTAATATGCATTATATTTCATACATCTATGTGTTGTATTTTTTTAATATTTTAAAATTTTATCTTTTATTTTAAATATTTTATTTTATTTTATAAAAATATTTTTAAATATCTTATTTTTTGTTATGCGTTTGGTTATGATTTGAGTGTAGGGTTTGGAAAGTAGTGTAAAGTGTTGAGTTATGTATTTGGTTATAAGGTTTGAAAATAATTTTTTAATTGAGTTTTAGTTATATATTTGATTACGATTTGAGCGTTAAAGTTGTGTTTTGAGTTTAAAATATTAAAATTAAAAATTAAAATATTTATAAAATAAAATAAAATATTAAAATAAAAATATATATTTTAAAAAAATAATTTTTTAAACATTTTTTAATATTTAAAAAAACAAATCCAAAAATACTATTCCAAACACTATTTATTTTCCCAACCTATCCTCTAATCTAAAAATATTTTTTAATATTTTAAAAGGAAAGGCGGCTGACATGGAGACTATGGCAATAAGGTAATTTATTATAGAAAAAGTAACACCGTCTGGAACAATTTGACAAAAGGGGGAATCTTGACATTGTCAGGTAAAGCAGGGGAGGTTATTGTAATTATTCAACCTCAGGAGAAGTAAATGTAATTTACCCATTTTATTTTGAATAATACTATTCAAATTTAAAAATTATATTCACTTTTTTAAAAATTATATTCATTTTTTTAATTTAATAATTAATTAATCAATTATTTTTGCGTATTATTTTTCTCTCATATCTTATCTAATTATTTAATAATTATTTTATTTATAAATTTAAAATGTGAATTTATATATCATTTTTTATTTTATTTTATATTATATTCATTACATTTTTTCCAATAGCATACATATTTCTTTTCCCTGGATTAAATCTTAGAGCATCCACGATGGAGACTTTTATGCTGTGTTTGGTTGGGAGATTTGGGAAGGAATTTGGAAAGGGAAAGGGAAAGGGAAAAGGAAAAGGTGTGAGAAACTAGGTGAAATATAAGTATATTTTATTCACATTTCACCTAACTTTTTCCTTTCCCTTTCCAAATCCCTCCTAAAATCCTCCAACCAAACACAGCGTTAGTTTCGAATTTTATTAGTAAACTAGTGATTCTCATTTTTCATGCTCCAATAGAGTTGTTAAGTTTCAATTTTGAAGTTGTTTTAATTGTCTGATGTTAAAGTTCTTGTTAATTGTAGAGTTAGCAGGTGATAATAAACCCCAATACGATAAAATGATATATTTTTTTTCTTTTTTAAAGTTAACGTCGAAAAAAATTATACTTCTTGCATTAAGAATACTAGAAATACACAAAGAATCAGGCAACCAAAGCTGGACCGAACAACTGTCAAGGCAGCAAGTCAAGGCCATCGGACCGATTGGATGACAGGTTGATTGACCAATGGTGTGATTTTGACTCCAATTTTGCAAAAACAAAGAGCTGATAGTCATTTGAAATTTTTTCATCTAAAAGATTTGTCTTAGGTAGATAATTGGGAGGGTAATTTGTGAATAAATTGGGCCGAGTTACGAAAAGTCTTTTTTGAAAGTTAGGCTACGCAATGGGCCGAGATAAGAGCTGATGTAGCTCGGTCTTGGGCTAAGAAGACACTAGGTCGGTCATAGATGGGTTGCTAGGGACTGGACCTAGCTATCTGAAGGTAATCCTTTATCGGACCGAGATGTTGTCAATGGAGAGGACCAAGCTATTTGTAGCTCAGCAAGGTGCAATTCGGTAAATCGGTTTCCGATCACACGGCTCAAACGGCAGGAGACCGAGATAAGGTAGCTCGATCAGGAATGTATATCCGAGTATAAAAGAGTGGCCATCTCACTTGGCTTGCAGTGATGAGGGTGTTCTAAAGATAAGCATTATCCTTGGACATGAGATTCCAAGGAGGACTTTGCTAAGGAGAGTGCAAACTATCTCACTTTGTTGGTAATGAGTAGAGTGTTATCAGGATAGACACTTTTCACTGCGAGTGTGATTCCTAGGAGTACTCTTATAAGGAGAGTTACAATCCTACTGGGATTGTGCCAGGCAGAATCTATAAAAGCTCATAGCAGAACCTATGTACAAGTATCACAATTTTTACTCTGGAATACACAGAGCTTTTGTGTCTATTGTCTATTTGCTGACTTAGGCATTGGAGAGGTTTTCGACACACACCCGCTGGCTAGCTCACGTTTGTGTTTTCAGGTGGCAAAGCGACGACGTTTGGAGGAGTGCAAACTTGATCGACAGGATTATACGATAAGATTATTTATGTGCTCGTACAATTGGCGCCGTCTGTGGGAATACAACAGAGAACAAACCTTTTGATTAAGTGTTCCTTCAATCAATGTCAATGGCATATAATGAAGACTTGCCATATTCTGCTATTGATGGGCAGACCTTGGAAGGAGGTATGAGGCACGAGGGCTTGCCTTATGTTCTGCCCATGGCAAAATTAGATCCCCAGCGATGGAACCCATAGAGAGACGCGTGAGAAAGACGGGGCTCGAGTCCACGTCACTTTCAAAGCCTTGATAAACATAGGCGGAAGATGGATCCCAGGTTCTGGAAAATTGCGTAAGGGAGTAAGACGAAGTAATAAGAAGAATGGCGGCTGACATGGAGACTATGAACCGCCAGATAAAGGGCAAAAGGGTGATAGAAGAAGAGGTGGGCAAAGGCAGAGCGCACTCTCGTCACTCAGAAGATCATGACAGACAAGTCACACCGTTTCATACTGTCACGACCCAAACCCGCCCCAATGGGTTTAGCACCGTAACTGGCCAGTAATCCGAGATTACCGAAGGCCTTCTTAACAGTAGAACAGTAATACAGAGTACAGGGGCTGGCAGAAGCCAATACAGTAATTAAAGTTGTCCAATGAGCTGTGACAGTCTGTATGCAAAAGACTTTTCATACATGTATACAGTCAGTACCAAACAGTATGCACAATATTTACAATCTTTCAGGACAGGGACTTAATTCCTACGTAAACAGTACAGTTCAAAAACATTCAGTCTATATAGTATTACAGAACAGTGACAGTTGGGTGAAACTAAGACACCCCAAAAGCAGCCTAAGCTTGATCACACTTGGAACCTCGCAGTGAGGCACAATGGTTGGCTGACAAAATAAGAGCCTGCCTGATGCCCCTAGCAATGGTCCGGTGCCTGAACAAAGAGTTCTGGGCTACAAATAAGCTAGAGCGTCTCCGGAATGCCAACCCTTATGCCTTCAATTCAAGTGTAGAAGTACAAATATGTAAGAATCCCTTCAATTTCTCTCAATCTCCAAGCCAATTCTCAAGAACTCAAGATTTTCTCCTACCCTCTCTCTCTCTAGCCGGTTGTGATTCTCAAAAAATGGGCTGATGAAGTGTGTAGTCAAAAGTGTACGAAGTGGAGAGGAGTTGCTTAGATTAATCCACTAGGTGGCAAATTGGTAAATAGGGCCAACTCTTGCAATCTAGCTTATTTTAATCTAATTTAATTATACCAAATCGCATTTTAAATAAATATACCATTAAATCACATAATTTCTAATGATCATAAAACATTAATCAATTTCTGATTCGGCCGCCGATAAGGCCTTTAATTCGCAGTTTAAACACAGAACATGAACAGATAATTTACTAGTCAAACAGAGAGAAATGCAATTAAACTCATATACTCAATCAATCAGTCAATTAACATGCCTAGTCTTAGTTTAGCAGTAAACAGTGGTGATGGTTGTCATAATCTCCCCTATTTACAAAGAGTTTGGTCCTCCAAACTCGGATTATCTTATATTAAAGACAGGATGTTCAACAGAGGTATAGTTCTAACTCTTTATAAAACAGAAGCACAACCATATTCATGGACATGCTCAACCCGATCTCGACTTTAGCTTCAAGCATTACCAGGATTATAAATTGTTATAAATTATATACAGAGAGTAGGGTTCATGTCAGAACAGAGTCTTATATCCATTTAGATTTTAGTCCAGAACAGGTTCAGATACAAGTTCATTTTCATATTCTTGTCCAGATCATACATAGCTGGCACAATTCTTTCTTAAGCATATGTGGTGCATTCATTAGCGTTAACAAATCCTATGACCCATAAAGGAACGGCCTTAAAGGCATTCTGATGACTCATGTGCACAGAGACGTTTCCGATGACCTATAAAGGGACCTGATGACCCATGAAGGGACCTGATGACTCATAAGGGGACGCATATCATGTGATGCTAAGGATGCCACAGTTAACTTTCAGAATCTTGGACAATCATACATTCGTTTCAAACATATCATAGCATTTTCAAGAATCAATCATTTCGTATCATAATATTCCGAAAATACATAATATTGAACATAACTTTACAAAGTTACTACTCACCTTACTTATATCAAGTACTTATCGGGGTTATAGATTTGCACTGGTCTCGTTTTCATAAGTAGTTCCCCCGTTAAGTTACAAAGATTCGATATATTCAATTCCGAGTCATTCATTCGGTCTTTGTTCAATTTGGTTCTCAATTCGGTAATCCATCACAGTCAGTCCAGGTTATTCTGGAGTTATCGGGAATATAAGGCGAATTTGTATATTACTCCCATAGCAGTAGGCGAAATTCTGAAGTAATCATTCATTTACTATTCATCAGTTTCAGTCCTCACAGATTCGGTCGTATTTCGTGTCAATACGGAAGCAGTCATACTGATTACATATACTTCCAGATAGTCAGAGTTTATAAGCAAAACCAGTCTGTTGTCAACAAATTCCATCCGTTTTGAAGTACAGTAACACCCAAACAATTATTCCCTAGTCAAACAAGTTCATGGTCATAACGGTAATACCGAGTAATCACATGTCATGTACACAGTTTTCCCCCATAAAGTAAGCAAATCAAGTAATAACTCTCAATAAGGGTTCCCTCAGGTCAAATCGATGAAAGTTCGACCAGGTCATATTAGCTGAAAGTTCTGCCCAGTCATATCAAGTAAAGTTCAAAGCATGAGTCATCAAACAGAAGGTCCATTAGTTACACAAAGGGTTTCATCAACCCATGGTTCTATCAGACTAGATCAGTTAAAAGTTCCATTCTTATCATTTCCAGATGAGGCACATTAGCTTATACTCCATTCGTTTAGGTACATAATCAGTGGTTTCACAATTAGTCTAAGTTCATCAATTGCCAAACTTACATCCGAGTCTTGTACTATTATAATTCATATCGAAGCATTACAGGTCATATACAACGTGTTCCTCCCAATAAGTTTATAGGCAATGCACAAGCATGCAGTTATTCACATTGAGAGGTAAGTATCATAGTCAATATAGTAATTTCCCAAATAAATCTTTCATATAGGCATATGGTACACAGTAATACAGCATATAAGACCCTTGGTGACACATAATAGTGAGTTGTCATACGAAGGTCTCAAATAAGTCGTACAGTCACTAAAGCATAGGCTCACGAGTCTAATCAGATAGTCTTGTCAATTTCTACAATCACGATTCACAGTCTAGAGTTTGTCATTTGGGGTCTTTATTTAGTCACACCATCCCAGAGTCATAATCCCAACGGTTATATTATCAAACAATAACATGCCAATCATTCCAAGCAAAGGTATCATCATATGTGTGCATGTTCAGAGTCTACTAACATTCCCAATACGGATTCACGAGTTCAATGTACAATACAAAGTAGTTTCTCCAGATACGATAGTTAGGGTAACAAGTCATAAGTCTACTCAGTCTAATAACATCCTTAAGCAAAGGTATGCATATATGTACATAAGTCCAAACATTTTGCATAACATAGGTAATTGATAACATAAGGTTTTACAGTGTCGCACATATAGTTCGTATCAAACAGTAGATCTCAAAGGATTCAATAACCACAGTCCATCCCCGTCAGTTCTAATAGTATTACAAGCATGGGAATACACATACAGGTGCGAGTCTAACATTAATTATCATTAAGGCATTCGTTCGCAAATTCATAAACAGAAGTTCACCCTTCTAAACCGACATGGGTTCTTAATTTCAGAAGTTCCACACACAACGGTTCACGTATATAATTCGAGTTCATGGGTCTGATCGTTCAATGATGTCCGTCGACATATAACAGTTCAGTTCGGGTCATAGTTGTACAGATTTCTCGAATTACAGTCAATCATAAGGTGTTCCCACATTCAATAGTTCTAGCACAGTTCAAAGGTCAGACCTAACAGTTCATATTCAGTTGTTACAATACGATACAAGGACCTATTCCAGCAAATTCTCGTTGCTCACAAGTCCTTACAATTCTCATAGCATAGGGTTCATAATTTCAGTAATTCAATTGGTTCAGTCAACATGTCCACAGTCTACATCAAATTAAGAAACGCACGATTCCCACACAAATGTTCGTATAGGCAATTACACATAATTAAAGTAACACATGCGTTAGTCATTTCAGTGTTCTGAGCATTTTCTGAAACTAGGGTATAGATTTAGGCTCATTGTTGTTCGGATGAGTTCGTGGGCAGGATTTAAGCAAGTGTCCTTGTTCACATCCAAAATAAGTTTCAGATAGGCGGCGGCAACGCCCCAATATTATTTCCCACATTCTCAATAGATAGGTATATCATTGTTCACATTGCTTCCTCGACCTTCTTTGTTCAAAGCTATTGCCCGAGATTTTCCATTCACAGGTCATTGAATTACTGGTCATTTCCACTTTCTGTTTCTTCTGTTTCATTCTTTCTGATTCAGTTGATGATGTCGGTTTGGATATTTCAATACTGCCATGTTGCCTCAAGCATTAATGCACTATTCAGGACATCCACATACTTTGACAGTTTTAAAACGTCAATTCGGTCAAACACATCTAAGTCAACCCACTTCAAAATTATCATTTTTTTTCCTAGCCTTTTGTAGTCAGTATCTATCACGTGGGGTGTTTAGCAAGCTAGGTGGGTAAAATTTACCTCATATTCGACCACAGTCTTATAACCTTACTCACCTTATTCAAACTCAGATCCTTTCCTATCTTGCATGCATTGGAGAAAAATATTTTTCGAAGAAAACTTCACTTATTTTCTCAGTTTCTAACCCAAGCCTCAGCTTTCAGTGGTTCGACACCCCCCAGAAATTCCGGTGGCTTCAGTTTATTTCGTTTTTGTAGCAGTGTCATCAGATCATCAATAGTTGATTCAGGCACGTGTGTCTGCCTTTATTGTCTCAGATAATTTAGAGCGTCTCTGGAATGCCAACCCTTATGCCTTCAATTCAAGTGTAGAAACACAAATATGCAAGAATCCCTTCAATTTCTCTCAATCTCCAAGCCAATTCTCAAGAACTCAAGATTTTCTCCTACCCTCTCTCTCTAGCCGGTTGTGACTCTCAAAAAATGGGCTGATGAAGTGTGTAGTCAAAAGTGTATGAAGTGGAGAGGAGTTGCCTAGATTAATCCACTATGTGGCAAATTGGTAAATAGGGCCAACTCTTGCAATCTAGTTTATTTTAATCTAATTTAATCATACCAAATTGTATTTCAAATAAATATACCATTAAATCACATAATTTCTAATGATTATAAAACATTAATCAATTTCTGATTCGGCCGCCGATAAGGCCTTCAATTCGCAATTTAAACACAGAACATGAACAGATAATTTACCAGTCAAACAGAGAGAAATGCAATTAAACTCATATACTCAATCAATCAGTCAATTAACATGCCTAGTCTCAGTTTAGCAGTAAACAGTGGTGAGGGTTGTCACACATACAAAAAGCAGAAGCCTCAGGACAGGCGACACGCGGTCAAGAACCTCTATGACTCGTTACTCCAGGTCTGTGAGAACGAGGACTGAAAGGTCATGTATGGAGGGAAGCAGTTGTCGGCCCTCGCGTTCGCACCAAACGATATCTAGGCACACGACGTTGTCTAGGTTGGTAAACCTGCAGACAGTGCTTGAGAAGAGGGCTCGAAGAAGAAAAGACACTCAGGCTCGCGACCCCTGCAGAGTCTCCGCACTACAACGGTTGACTCCTAGAACACATGGGAGTGTCAAGATTGGAATGCCAGAGCCACACCTTGCCTATGAACCAGTAGACAAAGCGTTAGCAAGGTTGTAGAGCTCGCTGTTCGTTCCGGCGATAGAGAACGCACCATTACCCTCAGGCTTCCACCAGCCTAAATTCACTACTTATAAGGGAAAGTTGGACCTCTACATGCACTTTCGCCATTTTCGCCAGGTTATGGCTGTGTATCAGCGAAACGAGGCTCTAATGTGTATTATGTTTCCTTCAAGCCTTGGTGACCTGGGTTTAACGTGGTTTGAAAGTTGCCAGAAGGTAACATAGCTTCATGGGCGCAACTAGCGGAGGCATTTGTGACTAGATTCAAAACAAATACCAAGACATCGGTGGGGATTGACCAGTTACTCTCCATAGATATGGGCGAGAAGGAAACATTGAAGTCTTATAACAATCGGTATTGGGAGACTTTTAATCAGGTTGGAGATTGCCCTACAAACCTAGCTATCGCACAGTACAAACGAGGATTGCCAGCTGATAATAAATTGAGGGATTCAATGACAATGACGTTGTCTCTTACTATAGAAGCCTTGATGAAGAGAGTGCACCAACGCATCTTGATAGAGGAAGATGAGATGCGCACCCAGGTAGAGTCCGATACAAACAGTGATGTCGGACAAAACACCTTTGGCAAAAGTTAACACGGTCGACAAGAAGGACTGATTGTGCAAAATCTTTTCCCAACTGGGAGCAAAGTGGGTTGACAGGTTTGATCAACTCTTTCTAACAAATCAGTGCCTAACAGGGGGCAAAAAGGGTTGGCAAGTTTGACCAACTCTTTTCAAAAAAAAAAAATTAGACTCCTTGCCCAGCTGGGGGGCAAAGGCGGTTGGAGGTTTGACCAACAAAACTTTTTTTGCACCCTTCAGCCGAGATCAGGATCTAGGCTAAAGGCGGTTGGTAGGTTTGACCAACAAAATTTTTTAGACTTCTTGCCCAACTGGGGGGCAAAGACGGTTGACAGGTTTGACCAACAAAACTTTCTTGCACCCTTCAGTCGAGATCAGGATCCAGGCTAAAAGCGGTTGGCAGGTTTGACCAACAAAAATTTTTTAGACTCCTTGCCCAACTGAGGGGCAAAGACAGTTGGCAGGTTTGACCAACAAAACTTTTTTGCACCCTTCAGCAATAGTTGATTCAGGCACGTGTGTCTGCCTTTATTGTCTCAGATAATTTAGAGCGTCTCTGGAATGCCAACCCTTATGCCTTCAATTCAAGTGTAGAAACACAAATATGCAAGAATCCCTTCAATTTCTCTCAATCTCCCAGCCAATTCTCAAGAACTCAAGATTTTCTCCTACCCTCTCTCTCTCTAGCCGGTTGTGACTCTCAAAAAATGGGCTGATGAAGTGTGTAGTCAAAAGTGTATGAAGTGGAGAGGAGTTGCCTAGATTAAACCACTAGGTGGCAAATTGGTAAATAGGGCCAACTCTTGCAATCTAGCTTATTTTAATCTAATTTAATTATACCAAATCACATTTTAAATAAATATACCATTAAATCACATAATTTCTAATGATCATAAAACATCAATCAATTTCTGATTCGGCCGCCGATAAGGCCTTTAATTCGCAGTTTAAACACAGAACATGAACAGATAATTTACTAGTCAAACAAAGAGAAATGCAATTAAACTCATATACTCAATCAATCAGTCAATTAACATGCCTATTCTTAGTTTAGCAGTAAACAGTGGTGATGGTTGTCACAGTCTCCCCTATTTACAAAGAGTTTGATCCTCCAAACTCGGATTATCTTATATTAAAGACAGGATGTTCAACAGAGGTATAGTTCTAACTCTTTATAAAACAGAAGCACAACCATATTCATGGACATGCTCAACCCGATCTCGACCTTAGCTTCAAGCATTACCAGGATTATAAATTGTTATAAATTATATACAGAGAGTAGGGTTCATATCAGAACAGAGTCTTATATCTATTTAGATTTTAGTCCAGAACAGGTTCAGATACAAGTTCATTTTCATATTCTTGTCCAGATCATACATAGCTGGCACAATTCTTTCTTAAGCATATGTGGTGCATTCATTAGCGTTAACAAATCCTATGACCCATAAAGGAACGGCCTTAAAGGCATTCTGATGACTCATATGCACAGAGACGTTTCCGATGACCTATAAAGGGACCTGATGACCTATGAAGGGACCTGATGACTCATAAGGGGACGCATATCATGTGATGCTAAGGATGCCACAGTTAACTTTCAGAATCTTGGACAATCATACATTCGTTTCAAATATATCATAGCATTTTCAAGAATCAATCATTCCGTATCATAATATTCCGAAAATACATAACATTGAACATAACTTTACAAAGCTACTACTCACCTTACTTATATCAAGTACTTATCGGGGTTATAGATTTGCATTGGTCTCGTTTTCATAAGTAGTTCCCCCGTTAAGTTACAGAGATTCGATCTATTCAATTCCGAGTCATTCATTCGGTCTTTGTTCAATTTGGTTCTCAATTCGGTAATCCATCACAGTCAGTCCAGGTCATTCTGGAGTTATCGGGAATATAAGGCGAATTTGTATATTACTCCCATAGCAGTAGGCGAAATTCTAAAGTAATCATTCATTTACTATTCATCAGTTTCAGTCCTCACAGATTCGGTCGTACTTCGTGTCAATACGGAAGCAGTCATACTGATTACATATACTTCCAGATAGTCAGAGTTTATAATCAAAACCAGTCTGTTGTCAACAAATTCCATCCGTTTTGAAGTACAGTAACACCCAAACAATTATTCCCTAGTCAAACAAGTTCATGGTCATAACGGTAATACCGAGTAATCACATGTCATGTACACAGTTTTCCCCCATAAAGTAAGCAAATCAAGTAATAGCTCTCAATAAGGGTTCCCTCAGGTCAAATCGATGAAAGTTCGACCAGGTCATATTAGTTGAAAGTTCTGCCCAGTCATATCAAGTAAAAGTTCAAAGCATGAGTCATCAAACAGAAGGTCCATTAGCTGCACAAAGGGTCTCATCAACCCACTGTAACAACCCTCGTTTTGGCTTGGTCAAACTTGAATACATTTGTGGACGATCTTGTTTTAATATGTGCATTTGCAAATCTTGTCTTGTTTTGCTTGAATGATTGCTTGCATACTTTGTTCTTGCCTGGTGTGTTGCCGAGGTCATCTTTAGCCTAGGCACCTTTGAGACCTTTATCACTTAGAACTATCTTGGAACCCCTTTGGTTGACCTCCATCTTCACTCTGGCATATTGGCCGAGATGTCACCATCTAGGCCGAGGTGCGCGTCGCCTAGGCCGAGATGTCCATCATCTAGGCCGAGATGTTAATATCTAGGCGTTCTAGATCCTTGATCCTTGCATTTAGTGATTTTGTTCCTGGAATGGTGTGACCTAGACCGAGGTGTGGCACAGTTTAGTCAAGTGTCGTCCTTCCAAGCCGATGTCCTTGCCCCTTGATTGCCGGAGTCATGTTGTTAGCCGATGTCGTTACTTGCCGGTGTGTTCTTGCCGCCTAGCTTGTTGAGTACACGGAGTCATAATCCCAACGGTTATATTATCAAACAATAACATGCCAGTCATTCCGAGCAAAGGTATCATCATATGTGTGCATGTTCAGAGTCTACTAACATTCCCAATACGGATTCACGAGTTCAATGTACAATACAAAGTAGTTTCTCCAGATACGATAGTTAGGGTAACAAGTCATAAGTCTACTCAGTCTAATAACATCCTTAAGCAAAGGTATGCATATATGTACATAAGTCCAAACATTTTGCATAACATAGGTAATTGGTAACATAAGGTTTTATAGTGTCGCACATATAGTTCGCATCAAACAGTAGATCTCAAAGGATTCATTAACCACAGTCCATCCCCGTCAGTTCTAATAGTATTACAAGCATGAGAATACACATACAGGTGTGAGTCTAACATCAATTATCATTAAGGCATTCGTTCGCAAATTCATAAACAGAAGTTCACCTTTCTAAACCGACATGGGTTCTTAATTTCAGAAGTTCCACACACAACGGTTCACGTATATAATTCGAGTTCATGGGTCTGATCGTTCAATGATGTCCGTCGACATATAACAGTTCAGTTCGGGTCATAATTGTACAGATTTCTCGAATTACAATCAATCATAAGGTGTTCCCACATTCAATAGTTCTAGCACAGTTCAAAGGTCAGACCTAACAGTTCACATTCAGTTGTTGCAATACGATACAAGGACCTATCCCAGCAAATTCTCGTTGCTCACAAGTCCTTACAATTCTCATAGCATAGGGTTCATAATTTCAGTAATTCAATTGGTTCAGTCAACATGTCCACAGTCTACATCAAATTAAGAAACGCACGATTCCCACACAAATGTTCGTATAGGCAATTACACATAATTCAAGTAATACATGCGTCAGTCATTTCAGTGTTCTGAGCATTTTCTGGAACTAGGGTATAGATTTAGGCTCATTGTTGTTCGGATGAGTTCGTGGGCAGGATTTAGGCAAGTGTCCTTGTCCACATCCAAAATAAGTTTCAGATAGGCGGCGGCAACGCCCCAATATTATTTCCTACATTCTCAACAGATAGGTATATCATTGTTCACATTGCTTCCTCGACCTTCTTTGTTCAAAGCTATTGCCTGAGATTTTCCATTCACAGGTCGTTGAATTACTGGTCATTTCCACTTTCTGTTTCTTCTGTTTCATTCTTTCTGATTCAGTTGATGATGTCGGTTTGGATATTTCAATACTGCTATGTTGTCTCAAGCATTAATGCACTATTCAGGACATCCACATACTTTGACGGTTTTAAAACGTCAATTCGGTCAAACACATCTAAGTCAACCCACTTCAAAATTATCATTTTTTTTTCCTAGCCTTTTGTAGTCAGTATCTATCACGTGGGGTGCTTAGCAAGCTAGGTAGGTAAATTTTACCTCATATTCGACCACAGTCTTATAACCTTACTCACCTTATTCAAACTCAGATACTTTCCTATCTTGGATGCATTGGAGAAAAATATTTTTCAAAGAAAACTTCACTTATTTTCTCAGTTTCTAACCCAAGCCTCAGCTTTCAGTGGTTCAACACCCCCCAGAAATTCCGGTGGCTTCAGTTTATTGCGTTTCTGTAGCAGTGTCATCAGATCATCAATAGTTGATTCAGGCACGTGTGTCTGCCTTTATTGTCTCAGATAATTTAGAGTGTCTCTGGAATGCCAACCCTTATGCCTTCAATCCAAGTGTAGAAGCACAAATATGCAAGAATCCCTTCAATTTCTCTCAATCTCCAAGCCAATTCTCAAGAACTCAAGATTTTCTCCTACCCTCTCTCTCTAGCCGGTTGTGACTCTCAAAAAATGGGCTGATGAAGTGTGTAGTCAAAAGTGTATGAAGTGGAGAGGAGTTGCCTAGATTAATCCACTAGGTGGCAAATTGGTAAATAGGGCCAACTCTTGCAATCTAGCTTATTTTAATCTAATTTAATCATACCAAATTGTATTTTAAATAAATATACCATTAAATCACATAATTTCTAATGATTATAAAACATTAATCAATTTCTGATTTTGCCGCTGATAAGGCCTTCAATTCGCAATTTAAACACAGAACATGAACAGATAATTTACCAGTCAAACAGAGAGATGCAATTAAACTCATATATTCAATCAATCAATCAATTAACATGCCTAGTCTCAGTTTAGCAGTAAATAGTGGTGAGGGTTGTCACACATACAAAAAGCAGAAGCCTCAGGACAGGCGACACGCGGTCAAGAACCTCTATGACTCGTTGCTCCAGGTTTGTGAGAACGAGGACTGAAAGGTCATGTATGGAGGGAAGCAGTTATCGGCCCTCGCGTTCGCATCAAACGACATCTAGGCACACGACGTTGTCTAGGTTGGCAAACCTGCAGACAGTGCTTGAGAAGAGGGCTCGAAGAAGAAAAGACACTCAGGCTCGCGACCCCTGCAGAGTCTCCGCACTACAACGGTTGACTCCTAGAACACATGGGAGTGTCAAGATTGGAATGCCAGAGCCACACTTTGCCTATGAACCAGCAGACAAAGCGTTAGCAAGGTTGTAGAGCTCGCCGTTCGTTCCGGCGATAGAGAATGCACCATTACCCTCAGGCTTCCACCAGCCTAAATTCACTACTTATAAGGGAAAGTTAAACCTCTACATGCACTTTCGCCATTTTCGCCAGGTTATGGCTGTGTATCGGCGAAACGAGGCTCTAATGTGTATCTTGTTTCCTTCAAGCCTTGGTGACCTGGGTTTAACGTGGTTTGAAAGGTTGCCATAAGGTAACATAGCTTCATGGGCGCAACTAGCGGAGGCATTTGTGACTAGATTCAAAACATAGCTTCATGGGCGCAACTAGCGGAGGCATTTGTGACTAGATTCAAAACAAACACCAAGACGTCGGTGGGGATTGACCAGCTACTCTCCATAGATATGGGCGAGAAGGAAACATTGAAGTCTTACAACAATCGGTATTGGGAGACTTTTAATCAGATTGGAGATTGCCCTACAAACCTAGCTATCGCACAGTACAAACGAGGATTGCCGGCTGATAATAAATTGAGGGATTCAATGACAATGACGCTGCCTCTTACTATAGAAGCCCTGATGGAGAGAGTGCACCAACGCATCTTGATAGAGGAAGATGAGATGCGCACCCAGGTAGAGTCCGATACAAACAGTGATGTTAGACAAAACACCTTTGGCAAAAGTTAACACGGTCGACAAGAAGGACTGATCGTGCAAAATCTTTGCCCAACTGGGAGCAAAGTGGGTTGACAGGTTTGATCAACTCTTTCTAACAAATCAGTGCCTAATAGGGGGCAAAAAGGATTGGCAAGTTTGACCAACTTTTTTCAAAAAAAAAAAATTAGATTCCTTGCCTAGCTGGGGGGCAAAGGCGGTTGGCAGGTTTGACCAGCAAAACTTTTTTTGCACCCTTCAGCCGAGATCAGGATCTAGGCTAAAGGCGGTTGGTAGGTTTGACCAACAAAATTTTTTAGACTCCTTGCCCAACTGGGGGGCAAAGACGGTTGACAGGTTTGACCAACAAAACTTTTTTGCACCCTTCAGCCAAGATCAGGATCCAGGCTAAAAGCGGTTGGCAAGTTTGACCAACAAAAAATTTTTAGACTCCTTGCCCAACTGAGGGGCAAAGACAGTTGGCAGGTTTAACCAACAAAACTTTTTTGCACCCTTCAGTCGAGATCAGGATCTAGGCTAAAGGCGGTTGGCAGGTTTGACCAACAAAATTTTTTTAGACTCCTTGCCCAACTGGAGGGCAAAGGCGATTGACAAGTTTAACTAACAAAAAATTTTTAGACTTCTTGCCCAACTAGAGGGCAAAGGCGGTTGGCAGGTTTGATCACCAAAACTTTTTTTTCACCCTTCAACCGATATCAGGATCTAGGCTAAAAGCGGTTGGCAGGTTTGACCAACACAAAATTTTTGCACTTTTTGGTCAGGATAACAATTACCTCGGCCAAAGCAAGTTGGCAGGTTTGACCAACAAGTTTTTTGGATTCTTCAGCCGAGATGTGTATCTCGGCCAAAAAAGGTTGGCAGGATCAAGTAAGGCCAAGCTAATTAGTTTGGCTAGACATGCAGTTGGAATGATGCAAAACATTGAAAAAGAAACACAGTAATTGCGCCAAGAGATCGAAGATTTTCATTAATTGGAAGATGATTACAAAATGTGAGACATATATCCCGGTTACACAGAAAGAACGTCTCGCCGTACGATTGCGAACTCGAAGGATATATACGTTGAAGGCAACAAAGCGAGACTATTCAAATTTTTTGCATGACGGCTGTAATTGAAGAATAGGGCTAATCGGGGCAAGCCACATGCTAGATTAGTGGAAGGACGTGCTGAGCAATTGACAAGAATTGAAACCGAACAACTTTTCTAGCTCGATAGAGTTGGGCATTCTTAGCTCGGCTAGAGGAAAATAATCCTAAACATGCTACGCAGATGGAATTAAGGGGTAATTGAGAGGGTAATTTGTGAACAAATTGGGCCGAACTAGGAAATGTCTTATTTGGAAGTTAGGCTATGCAATGGGCCGAGATAAGAGCTGATGTAGCTCGGTCTTAGGCTAAGAAGACACTAGGTCGGTCAGAGATGGGTTGCTAGGGGCTGGACCTAGCTATCTGAAGGCAGTCCTTTATCGGACTGAGATGTTGTCAATGGAGAGGACCGAGCTATTTGTAGTTCGACAGGGTGCAATTCAGTAAATCGACTTCTGGTCACACCGCTCAAGCGGCAGGGGATCGAGATAAGGTAGCTCAGTCAGGAATGTATATCTGAGCATAAGGGAGTGACCATCTCACTTGGGTTGCAGTGATGAGGGTGTTCTAAGGATAAGCATTATCCTTGGGCATGAGACTCCTAGGAGGACTCTGCAAATGAGAGATAGTCCTACTAGGATTGTACAAACCATCTCACTTGGTTGGTAGTGAGTAGAGTGTTATCAAGATAGACACTCTTCACTGTGAGTGTGATTCTTAGAAGGACTCTTATAAGGAGAGTTGCAATCCTACTAAGATTGTGCCAGGCA
The DNA here is from genome assembly GCF_004153795.1 of Camellia sinensis. NCBI lineage: Eukaryota > Viridiplantae > Streptophyta > Magnoliopsida > Ericales > Theaceae > Camellia > Camellia sinensis. The sequence goes on from NW_021026779.1 coordinate 451,774, forward strand.
GAATCTATAAAAACTCATAGCAGGACTTATGTACAGGTATCCTAATTCTTACTCTGAAATACATAGAGTTTTTGTGTCTATTGTCTATTTGCTAACTTAGGCATCGGAGAGGTTTCGGCACACGCCCGCCGGTTAACTCATGTTTGTGTTTTCAAGTGGCAAAGCGATGACGTTGGAGTAGTACAAACTTGATCAATAGGATTATACGATAAGATTATTTCTGTGCTCGTACAATTGGCGCCGTCTGGGGAGTTTAAGGTGGGTCAAGTTGTTTTGAGAAGTTGATTAAAAATTATTTTTTTTAATTTTTTTATTTTTGAAAAAAATATGTAATCCTGAGTTAAACATTTTTACTGTAGCGTCTATGAACTCATTAACAAATTTGGGTTTTATCTCCATTGGAAGAGTAATTATTTGGTGTCGTGGGAGTTCTATATTGGTGGTGTTTCCAACCAGTAGCACGAAAGAACCTAAGAAAAACATTAAGGTAAAAATAAGAAAATGATAGAGAAATGATATAATTTTATTGGATGAGTACATGACTGGTGGTCTTGTTTGAGAAGTCAGCTATTTTAATTGACTATTTAATTTTTTTAATTTAATTAAAAAAATTATGTTCGACAAATTAGTTAATTTTTTTTCTATAACTAATTTAATAATTAAAAAAAATAAAATAATTATAAATTAAATATAATATTTTATCTTATTAATTATTTTAACTCAACTGGTTTCTCAAATAGGGCTTCTACTAGCATATCACTCGTGCTATGTACGAATTGTGTTTATAATCTATACTATATATTAAGCAAAAGAGGGTTTTTAGCCCCAAGCTTTGTGGGAGCTCCAATCTCCCAGTCTAAATTTCTTGATTTTTTAATTTTTTTTTTAAAAAAAATCTTAGCATTTATTAATTTCTCCCAACTCCCAAGTCTTACCCTCATAATAACACTTTAATGCATTAAGAACAAGCATAAAAAAAATTCTTTGAAATCCAACACATATGAATTCCTTGAAAAGTCCCGACACATATGATTATTATCCCTCATAATAACACTTTAATGCATAAAGAAAAAAAGAAGACATTTAAAAAAAATATTTAAAAATCACAATTCACATATATAGATAATTGTAAACACAATCCGTGCATAGTACGAGTGATATGCTAGTCTATACTATATATTAAGCAAAAGGGGATTTTTAACCCAAAGCCTTGTGGGAGCTCCAATCTCCCAATCTAAATTTCTTGATTTTTTGATTTAAAAAAAAAAATCTTAACATTTATTAGCTTCTCCCAACTCCCAAGTCTTACTATCATAATAACACTTTAATGCATTAAGAACAAGCATAAAAAAAACTTCTTTGAAATCCCACACATATGAATTCCTTGAAAAGTTTCAACACATGTGATTATTATCCCTCATAATAACACTTTAATGCATTAAGAACAAGCATAAAAAAAATTTCTTCAAAAGTTCAACACATATGATTATTATCAAAATATTAAATTTTAATACAATATAATAAAAAAAAAGACATTTAATTCCTTGAAAAGTCCAACACATACGATTATTATCAAAATATTAAACTTTAATATAATATAAAAAATGAAAAAAAGAAGACATTTAAAAAAAAAATATTTAAAAATCACAATTCACATATATAGATAATTGTAAACATAATCCGGCAAAAGGGGATTTTTAACCCCAAGCCTTGTGGGAGCTCCAATCTCCCAATCTAAATTTCTTAATTTTTTGATTTAAAAAACATTTATTAACTTCTCCCAACTCCTAAGTCTTACTCTCATAATAATACTTTAATGCATTAAGAACAAGTATAAAAAAACTTCTTTGAAATCCCACACATGAATTCCTTGAAAAGTTTCAACACATATGATTATTATCCCTCATAATAACACTTTAATGCATTAAGAACAAGCATAAAAAAATTTCTTCAAAAGTCCAACACATATGATTATTATCAAAATATTAAATTTTAATATAATATAATA